>JAOWBL010000008.1:12818444-12833195 GCA_028564865.1 Zenarchopterus dispar
TTTTGGAGTATTGGCAGACCTCAGATCCTACATTTCTTTCTATGTACTAAGTGCAAAAAATGCTAAGGCAATGGAACTCATTTTCTTTGTACCTGTAAACATTAAAAAGTACATATTTCAAAACCTATTTTGTTGCATTTTACAGTTCTTTCTAACTGTATGTAGTAGAGATGAAACATTTAAAAAAAAAAAAAAAAGCAAACATTCATAACCACTTAGTCAAAAGACCAAACATTGGAGGACAGGTTCGGTGCAGTCCTACCCTTTTGTCAAACAAGAAAGGTCTGTTTCATGTCATGATGCCAGATAAATCAATCCAGTATGTGAACTGGACCAGATTAAAAGGGTCGGAGCTAAACAAAACCAGGAAGGCTTTTTCACCTGCTTCTCGTTTTTGAGCTAAACTGGAAGAGCAGCTGACAGATAGTGATCTGATGTAATCAGAAAATAAACAAGATATTAGAAATAGGAGACTTCCAGCCAAAAGTATCTGGTGGTCTTTGAATATCTCAGCCTCTTCGTTCATGTGTCTCTGAATTTTTGTGTTTTGTTTTTTTTTCTTTGTAGATTGACTTGCACAAACTCCACTTCCTGGCTCTGGTTGGTACCCAGGGTCGCCATGCCGACGGACATGGCCAGGAGTTTGCCCGCAGCTATCGGCTCCGCTACTCTAGAGATGGAAAGAAATGGATCACCTGGAAGGACCGCTGGGGACAAGAGGTCAGCAGGGCTTTAGTCACCTCCGCTCCTCGACTACACCAGAGTACAGAAAACAGAATCTCATCATTTGTTTAATCGTGTCCCCAACCTTTTTTATTTTCCAATGCAAGAGCCTTCAGTACCTCCTGCACAAGCCAATGAAAGCTTTGTCTTGTGCAGATAAAGCAGTCCTTTGTTGCGTTCGGTACATATCCAGTATTTTTGTTTGTAATAAGTCCTGCCATGTGTTTTGTTCGATTTACACAAGATCTTTTGTGAATTTAAACCCCCAACAACTAATGTTTAGCAAAGGAATTATACTGTTTGTTCCTCACTTTGACGCACAAAAGTATTCAGGATTTTTAAGCCAATTTAAATCTTTGGTTGAAGGCTTCTGCTAAAAAAACAGCCTGAGGCTCACGCTGAAATCAGTCTTACTTTGCACCTTCCTGTGTTCACTCAGTTTCTTTTAAATCACCTCTTAGATTGATAGAATTTGAAGATGTACTGAATAAAGAGTTGGAGCCTCCAGGCAGAATTCATAAAACCCTACATTAACAGCAGAGAGGCTCTGAGAGATTTAACCCAAGAAAAATAAAAGTGGTGTACCATGTAATTGAGTTTTTGTGCCTTCTCCCTCCCCTCCCCCTTCAGGTAGTGTCAGGTAATGAGAACACCTATGATATTGTGCTTAAAGACCTGGGCCCCCCCATTGTGGCTCGAATGGTCCGCTTCTACCCCCTGGCTGACCGGGTGATGAGTGTTTGCCTTCGGGTGGAGCTCTATGGTTGTGTATGGAATGGTAAGTGTGTGTGAGACGTTGATGGAGATGTGAGGAGAATACAAAAACACACACCGCTTCTGCTCTGCTTATCATTTGGTCTTCATAATCTGATGCTTTCCTTCTACGTCTTGATAAAAATTGAATAGCTCTCATATGTTGAAGGTGACTGAGTTTGCGCTCTTCTTAGATTTAATTTTATATCAGATGGTAATGATTACGACTAGTGCATGCTTTTGCCGCCTCTGAGGGACTTACCCAGATAAAAGACACCACAGATTAATAAGCTGTGTTTTTCTCGATGTTTCCTGAAGCACAATCCTCATTATTTATGAGTGGGTCTCAGACAGCTCTGGACTGCCTATAAATTAGAGTTGTCTGTGACTCAAAGACCCAGTCCTTGTTCTGCGTCTAAGGGGAGAGCATCTCTTTAAAGCTCAACTTTGATCTTTGAGGTGCAGTTTGACTTCAGGTCAGAAACAGTGCAGGATCTTACCAATGTTAAGCCAGCTTCTCGTTTAATCTGAAGTCAGATTGATCTTGCCTGCACAATCGTCACCGTGGACCTTACCTGACCCTCATACACCCCCCATTCACACGTAATCACATTCAAACACAATCATTTCTGAGCCAACAGAACCTGCTTCACTGCGAAGCATTGTTTATTATGGATAGCAGAGCTCGCTGGCTGGAATCGGTGTTGCTGACGTCTGCTCTGCTCTCGGGGATCAGGCTGATTAGCTGTGTATTAGAGCGCTGGCGCTCGGGTTTTCTGGGTTAATAATGGCGGCAGACGAATAGGCCTGAGAGGCCGACGTCTTTGTTTGTTTCCCTACTTAAAAAGCAGCCGTAACTGTTTCCTTGATGAACTCCAGTTAAGTTAACGCACAAAATTGCAAGTATAATAAACTAGAAAAACCTACCTCATCTTGTTTTTTGTGTAAATGGACTGATTATCTTTTGCTTTCCAAGTCACACATGACTTGCTTCGTCATGATGAGAAACACTTTCTAAACAAAGTACAGGAGATGTGTCTTAGGATTTTTTTTTTTCCAATCTGGACTTGACTAGATTGTTTTGAAATTTGTCTTTCTTTGGTTTCAGCTAATGACAGTCGAACTTCCTGACTTAGATGCCGTTACTACGCCGGCACAGAAGTTTGTTTCTTTTAAGCATAAGCACGTGCTCTATGTTGGAAAAATGCTGTGTGAAATCTAACAGGGCTTTTTCTGAAGTACAAAGTGAAAATGAAAAGATTTAAGAAGTTTAATGTTTGGCCCTAGTGTAGAGCATGCTGGGAAAAAAAAGCACGATTTTCTTTCAACACACTCATAAATAATATTGATTTTTTTTTTTTGCCCGTCTCCAGATGGGCTGAAGGCTTACACAGCTCCAGTGGGTCACGTCATGCAGTTGCCTGGAATGCCTGTTTTTCTGAACGACTCAACCTATGATGGAAGCACAGAACAAGGGTGAGAAATGCAGCTGCAGCTCTTTTCGGTTTCACATACGAGTAGGCGTCTCATTTCCATGCATTCCCATAGATTTAACTTTTATGTAAATGTGCAGACTTGTAGCAAATTCTATCATGGAAAAACATGATAAAATAGTGCAGTGATAAATGGGAGGCGAAAGCTTCTCGGCTCATCACGTCTTCTAAAACCGAAGTTGAGTCTCAGCCAGATTCTTTCCTTTTTTTTCTGCCTAATTGAAAGGGAATGACATTATTTTTCTTAGTCGTTCAGGGATTTGAGGCGTGTTTCCTGACTGTAATGTTTGGCAGGGAGCAAAAAAGGGGTAAACCAGGAATTTGGGGTGTGGAGGTGGGGAGGGGGGCATCCACACTCGCACAGGCTGTGCGGCTAATGGAGCTGAAATGTTTTGCTAGTGGGTAAGGGAGCAGGTTTGATGTAATCCAGACATATTTCCAGCATATGTAAGTGTGTGAGGGCGCGTACATCTGGGGTTGAGGGGACCAATTTGTTGACCCTTTTGTGCTGCTTTGTGTCTCAGGGGTTGTTTTATGTGTGTAGTTTGCGTGATTTCTTTTTTTTTTTATTCCACCTTGTTTCCAGTATGTTTACTTGTTCACCTTATCGTGCGGGTACGTGAATGTGTTAGTAAATAGAAAGCGATTAGTGTGCTGCAACATCCAGCATTATTTCCCTGCAGGGCCATGTGTTCACACAAACAGTGCTGTTTGTGTTTGTCCAGGATGCAGTTCGGGGGTCTGGGTCAGCTTTGCGACGGCGTCCTGGGAGGAGACGACTTTATGGAAACTAAGGAGCTGAGGGTGTGGCCGGGGTATGATTACCTCGGTTGGAGCCGCGAAGCCCTCGGACGGGGCAGCGTGGACATTGAGTTCCACTTTGAGAAACCTCGAATCTTCAACAACATGCAGGTATGCGCTGGAAGTTGTGTACGATATTGTATGAGAACGTTGCTCAGAGAAAATTTCAGGTTCAGATTAAAAACATAGACAGCTGAGTTGCCATTAAAAAAGTCCTGGTCCTGGTGTCTGTTTTCAGACGCAACGGTCCCCCTAAATCTCAGAGCGATGGACAGTTTACCCACAACCAGCAATGCAGATTGGACTCCACAGCTGGGGGATTTCAGATGGAGGGGGCCACGTTTTTCTATTGGTATTTAGGGTTTAAATGCATGGCAAGTGGAAACACAGTATACAACCATTTATTGCAGTCTGCGTGTTATTGATATCAACATGCACAATGTCAATATCTGCAGTACTGATATCGTGCAGATTTACCAGTGACAATCCGTTTCCAATATATTGTCGAAACCAAATATTGTAATTAATTGTGACAGTAACTTTTCAGGAGATAGTGTAACTGTACATGTTAAAGTTATGAAACAAATGATAACTACTTTATATAACGTTAAGTGATTTACAGCTAGGACATTTCATAATTCCCTGAGCTGGAAGAAGAAATCTGTTATCAATTAATAACATCTGTGGTTATCTCAATAGCTCAAAAGCATCCCGTTTCGATTCTTGTTGTCCCTCATAAAACTCCTCACACGTTTCCTGTAGTCCAACTGCATGGTAAGGCTTGTCTCACTTTTTCGATCTGCCGTCCCAGGCAGCAGAGTTTTTACTGGAATAGTTGTGCACCCATTTAATTAGTTTAGATGGATGATAGTTTATGACGGGAGAATGCGTCTGTGCTCATCTCTCTGGCAGCCACCAAATTACATCACAGTTTGTTTGTGCGTCTCTGTGGCTTTTGGGGTTAGTTTGTGGAGCAACAAGAAGGACAATAATACGAACCAACACATTTTGAATTATAACCGTGTTGTCTCGCTGGAATGTCGGTTTGTGTGAAATGCATCTTTACGTGCACATCTTAAACATCATGAACCCACAGTCTGTCTCGTAAAGACACAACTAATATTTTATATGTCTGACAGGAGATTAAAGACTCCTGGTTGTCCTCTCTCTATTTTTTTTCCTTAAGTGTTTGTTGTTGTTGTAGTTTACCTCCATTACCATTTAAAATCTCTTCCAGCAGTCTTCCTCTTGTTTTTCCAAGGCTTATTCTGGTTTTTTTCCCCAACTTTTCCTTGGTGGCTTTCACACACTAACTTCAGCTGACACACATTGTTATGCTTGCCTGGGTGAGCGGATATGTCAGAGACACAGGTCAGATAAATAAAAAGTGGGAACCTGAACCTAATTCTTACTCTCAGTTGGACAGAGTTCCTTAACCTGTGCCTAATTACCATCCCAAAGGGAAATCTGCTCTTTAACCTCTTGACAGCCGTAACTTGCAGTTCTCCGGTCTTTGACAGAAATGGGACACACTCTGATCTGCTTTTTGTGAAGCTGTAGTTCTGGTCTTTGGGGATTTCTGGTGGGACCGTGTTGTCAGAGGGTATGGACTTAACAGAAAGATCACAGAGAATTCCCATGGAGGGTTAGATTTTTGGTGAGACACACAAAATGTAACGACTGCAGCATTGTTCTCTCAAATTAAGCTTGTTTCAAGTCGTTGGACCTGTATTCCCTTAGGGATTATTGCATTTTTTGGGGGGGTTCTGTTAGACCTCTATTATAATACAGTAGAAACACCCAAAACCCATTTTGTCTTCATCCAGACTTAAACAGTTACACATTCAAAGATCGGTCACTCACCCTGCATCTCATGAGTGCACATTAAAATGTGGATTTCTTACACAGAGGACCAGTGTAAGGGTCTGTGTGTCAGGAAAGACTCTGCTCCAGATGCTCACTCTCAGAAGAAAATAAAAAGCTAATAATTCCTCCTCAGATCTATATTTCTGACCTCTCACTTTCTCATTTAGCCACCTTCCTCTTACATCTCCATCTCTCTCTTACCGCTTCAGCCTCGTCCTCCAAACCATAGTAATAACGTAATAGATCAGCTTTTATGGATTCTTTCCTTTAAAAGATCAGAAAGTCATACTGGGTCTGCGTGCTCTCTCTTATCAGTTTTTTGTCCTAAGCTTTCTTTTCTTACTAAGTGTCACTTCTTCCCATATTCTAATTCTTTTAATTTGCAGTCATGCTCAGCTCAGATTGTGCCAAAGCAATTATAGCTGAACAAGAAAAAAATGTGTCATTAACTTCCCATGCAAATTTAATCTTTTCCCGCCTCTTCACAAATAATGAATAATGAAGGCCCCTGGGTTTCCAGGTATCTGAGCAAGTGTACATTCATAGGCAGCTGTTTGACCGTCCTTGTTCCTCCGCGTTTATCTTCTTCTTGTTTCTCTTGTCGGTACTCGTTTTGTCCTTCTACAGGTGCACAGCAACAACCGCCACACACAGGGCGTCCGAGTCTTCAGCAAAGTGGAGTGTCTTTTTAAGCCTAGCCTCCTGCAGCCCTGGTCCTCTCCTGCGCTAACCCTCCCCGTACCCCTCGAGGATCTAAAGGACCCCTCCTCACGACCCATCTCCCTCCCACTCGGCAGTCGGCCAGCTCAAATCCTCCGCTGCAAATTCTACTTTGCAGACCGCTGGCTGCTCATCAGTGAAATATCCTTCCTCTCTGGTAAGACCCAGAACTGACATGGTCAGCTGTTTGTTATTTTTTTTATTTTTCTGCTTCAGATGTTTATTTCTGGCTTGGTCAGACTATTTTAGTTTTATATTAGTTTTAGACTTTGTTAGCAGTCGTAGTTGGCATTTTCTTGGAAGTCCAGCAGAACTTGATATGCTATACATAGACTATTGACATCGAATGTTGCACAGTTAAGAAATAAATTGAAATAAGCTAGATTTTGGGTTATCTTAATATTTTTATGAAATTTGTACAGTTATTGGCCTACTTTTGTACTGTAATTGTACGTTACACTATACAGCATGGACTGTAATTAAAAATGTAATCAAAGTATCCACTGGCCAACATTACTGACACCCTTTTTAGTCATTTATGAATTTTTTTATTAAAAAAAAAAACTAAAAGAGTGATAGAAAGAGAAACATGACAAATATAACTCTGTGGTACTTCATGTTCTGTGTTCAGATGACCTGAGTGGACCAAATAAAAAACTGAGACAGTTTATAGTTTTTTTTTTCTTTCAAAGTGGCATATGGAAAAAATGTGTATAAGAAAGCCTGACACATCGATAACTTTGGTTTCAGTCCGTCTGGAGGACACAACTATTGAAAGAAAATCACATTCTGTTTTTATGCTTTTGTCCAGATTGTAATTCATTAATTGCAGGATTCTTTTCATAAAGATGTTTATTTTCCTTATTTCTGAAGAGGATGTTCCTAAAACACAGGGCAGATGATTCTGAATGCAGTTTCACATTTCAGTATTAAAAAGTAAATAGTAGTAAGAAATTGTTAATTATACTCAAATTTACATTCTTTGAATCTTAAGAGTGAAAATTAAATGTGGTTGCATTTGTTATTAGAGTTAAAACAAAAATGTCAGTCAGTCAGGTTTTTGTCATGAGTATACCAGGAGCTTAGAAATTTTTGCACCATTGTATTGATTTTGTTACCTGGGAACCAAATTGTTGGAGTTAAATGGTCCACCTGACTAAAATCAAGGGTTAGGGTAGGATGTTTCCCTCGTCCTCCCACCATGTGTTCACACCCATAATAATCTCACATTAGATGTTTCACGTGAAGATTTTAGCACTTATTGAGCCCAAAGATAAAACCAGAAGCCCTCCATCATCGCTACTCTCTACTCTGTAAAGACACATTATTCCCTGCTCAAAAACAGCAAAACTAAGTCTTCTGTAATGTAATTTTTCACTGCTAACACAACCAGCTGTGGCCAAAAATCCATTTCTCAACCACTACCAGAAGGTTTGCAATGACCTTTAAAAGAAGATTTTTCATTTTTTCATTTAATTTTTTTTTTCCTTATCCAGAGCCGTTGGAGGAGGATGTCACAGACACCAACTCATTTCCACATAATCCTCCCAAGATTCCTGATGCCAGTTCCTTTCCTCCTGTTAATGTCACTTCCTCTCTTTCCACATCGAGCCAGTCCTCCATCACCACCACCGGGCCTTCTGGTAAGTCCTGCTCATCCCCTCTTCATCTTCTTCATCCGCCTCCTCCCTCCTCATTATCGTGTCCTTGGTGTTGTCTTTCTGCCTGCCATTATCCTACTGCTGCCCCCTGTCATCACTCCCGTATTTCTTGTTTCCCTGAATCTTTTTATCATCACCTCTTGGCACAGTACCCATCTCTTCCTCTCCAGCTGTGGTGACTCCGAGCATGTCGGTGGTGTGTCTGTGACATATGTCTGAAGCAGAGCCAAATACGGCAGATGTTTGAGAAGGCTGTCTTCATTACAGGCTCTGACATTCGTTGCCCGAACTTAGGCCACTGCCAAATCTTATGGATTTTATCACACCTAAAGAAATCTTTCTGAAAACTTAAATGTGAAACATTATGATTTATATATCGAGGGTTTTTATTTATTCATCACTTTCTAGCTTCAGAAAAGCCTGCATGAACGGTTAAAGATTTTTGCCTGGAGGGATGAAAATCCAGCTCAGCAAGAACCCTGCTATCCATGATTTTCTCTCCTCATTACTTTCCTCTGAGTCTCTTCTCACACATTCCTCCTTTGTCCATCCCTCACTCCTCCAGAAACCCCCTCCACCACCACCTTCATGACGGACACCACTGGTATCTGGACACTATCAGGTGAGAGAGCAAAAAAAGTCAAAGCTGCAGACGGGATGAGCTTGCTCAGTCTTCTCTGGCCCTCCTCCAGTTTATTAAAACTGTCCCAGTGCTGAGTAAATGGTGGAAGAGTATAATGGAGCGAAGTTTTACAGGAGCAGACTTTGGCACTGAGCTCTGTTTGGAGATAAACAGCTCTCGGAAAATAACACTTACAGAAATAAAGTAATTTTATTTACTCTGAATAACAACTTCACTTCCTGCGGTATCACAAAATACATGTTTTGTTTGGGAGCTGGCTCTAGTCTATGCAGCTAAACAATAGCAGGCTTTAAAAAAAAAAAAAAAAAATCTGGAAATGGGTTCCTGCGGCATGTAGGCCACTTTGTACTTTTCACGGGATGTGGCTGGATGGCTTTGTTTGGGTTTATTTATTACACACATGGTGCTTAACTGACAGAGAGAGAAAGAAAACGATTGTCTTCGTTTTTGACAATATTATATATAAAAACATCAGCTGGCAGATGTCTATATGTGGAAGTAGATGCAGCTGTGCACTATATATGTTCATGTCTTTTTATTTTTACCCATAAGTGAAACATGTGTACTGAGTCTCTTATTCATTAGCTCATCTTATTATTTTTTTCCAAACTGTAATTTACTCCATAAAAAAGGATTTAAGAGTTTGTGGGAAAAGTTTACATTGACTATACAGAGGAAGTCCTTTGTGCAAATAGCATTCCACATATGATCATTAAAAGTGAAAAAAAAAAAAACAACCCACAATGATTCTGATTAATATTTGACTACAAAGCTGTTGAAACTGAAGCCACATTGACGCGCTGTTCCCAAAGCAGCCGTGACGAACTCTGGGGGTTTTTGGTGCATATTTATTACATTTACACAGGCCCCATCAGATATGGAGGAAGCCTGATGAAAATGCTGGTGTGTGCATGAGTGCTCAGGAAGAGCAAATGTCCACAAGATGAAGAGTTCATTAATTTATAACTTGTGGTTATACACCCACAAAGCCATCTACTAAATGAAGACTCAGCGTTGCAGAGGAATCTACAGTTTACACTCTGGATTTCTGCCTCAGTTACTCATAAAATGCGGTCTGATCTTCAGCTGGGTCACAAATCTAAAATAAAAACCACAATCTGATTAAACCAATAGCACACAAACCACTTTTCCTTCCATGTATTTATTGAACACATTTAGTAATCATTTACAGTACAGGCTAGGGGAAAAACAACATGCTAACCTCTTCTACAAAACCTATTTTGTTAAAGTTGTACTGGGCGGTTAATGTTTGTAAACGCAGCATTTCAAACTTGGCCTCCTTCTTCAGTTCATGGCAGAGTAATGCTGCGTTCAGTGTACCTTGAAAGTGGTTCAAGACTGTATTGATTGAGAAAGTGGCAGATGGCGGTCTGTCATAGAACAAAGCAATAAATCACACCGACAAATTGTAATTTACTGATCGTTTCACTGTGGTTACACTGCAAGTCTTAACATCTGCAGCTCCACACAGTCCCACACGAACGGGACAACAGATTTTCTGTAAGGCCTCATGTACGCATGAGTGTGAAACAGCGATTTAAACAGATTGTTACATTTTTACACCTGCACGCTGTCACCACCTACAGCCCACAAAGGCGCCAGATGTGACAAAATAAGAAAGGGAAGCGGAAGTGAGAAATCAAAGTGTGACAAAATCTGCTCTTCTCAAGATAAACAGTCAGTGTGAAACATGCATCAGCAATGACAACTATTACAGGGATGTATATGTATTAAAAACAATGAACAAAGTTGGAAAAGGAGACACTAGTGTTTCATAAGACTCGTGCTATCATCACCCCTCTGATGACAGGAAATTCAAGTCCGATGCCTTTTTCCTGATGAGATAAGACCCTTAAGAAGAAGCATGTACTCCTGAGAAAGTGGAAACAACCCAAGGACAGAAAAAAAAAGAAAGGTGTTTCGTGCAAGAAACATGCTGACCAAGAATTATATTCCTGGAAGGATGCCATGAAGGACCAAAACAATATTTTACTGTGTCTCAAGTTTAAAAAACATTTCTGTAAAAATATTCTGTAGACAGAGTTTGTATTTATTTTTTATTTTTAATAAAGTCACAGTTCTGCTTCCTGGGCGGGTTAAGGTGATATATACCCACAGCAGAGCCTCAAGTGGTTTAGGACTGTGACTTAGATAAAGATGGATCCAAATTTTAAGAGTAATCAAAGCAGAAGTCCTAGTAAACTCTCTATCTTTCTTATTGCAGCTGTATTTGCATAATGTTTGACCAATGTCAGCTTTTTTCAGCTTTTACCCATATGTGCCATTTACATTACGTCTTCTGCGTCTTCTTCTTCTTTGCCTTTTCTAGGCCATGAATTTGCTGTTACTCCCAGGGCAGGGCTTCCTGTGGCCAAAGTGGATAGCAGTAATACGGCTATCCTGATTGGCTGCCTGGTGGGCATCATCCTGCTCCTGCTGGCTGTGATCGCCGTTATCCTTTGGAGGCAGTACTGGAAGAAGATTCTGGGCAAGGTGAGTCCAGACGGAGGTCACATGCAATTACACTTTCCTTGATGTGGTTTTCAGAGATGATGAGAAAGTTACTCTTTGTAACCTGATGGCCTTGCTGTTAACAGTTTCCAGTGGAACTTTGAAAAGTTTTATTCCCTTGTTAGGCTCAGCTGTCGTCCTCCGTCAGATTTAATTGACTGATAGCGGCCTGATAGAAACAACTGCCAGTCTTTTGGCGCACAACCAGTGTATCTCCGTCTGGATGTCTTGTGGAAATCCTTTTACATTTGCTGCTAATCCTTCAAAGTTTCGAGTCTTTTTCCAGAGTTTGATCACGCATCTGCTTAAGACGCCCCACCGGCGCATTTACATGACTTGTGTTTGAGTGATGCCTCTGCCCTCCCAGGCCCAGGGCAGCCTGTCCAGCGACGAGCTCCGAGTTCACCTGTCGGTCCCCTCGGACAACGTGGTCATCAACAACACACACAGCTACTCGAGCCGCTACCAGCGCATACACACCTTCCCAGACGATCACGATCGAGACGGAGAAGGGGAGTACCAGGAGCCCAGCGCGCTGCTCCGGCCGAGAGATCACAGAGACAGCACAGGTACACCATTAAATGTCTCTGCTGTATACGGCAGCTTTGTTTTTTCCCACATGTAGCTTGTTTCACAACGTGCACATTATCATGACAAAAAACCTGCTAAATCTGTGGTGACATAGATTGATCAGTATGCAGCTAAACGCAGCTGGCATGAAATTAATGGAAAATTTGACACAACTCTACTTTCCACATGCATAGTGGCCAAAATGTTTACTCTAATTTATGTGGCTTGCACAGACTGCTGTGTTTGCATGCCCATGTTTGTGCTTTTGCAAATCCATTTGAAGAGGGGAAAACAGCAGAAAGAGAAATGATGTGGCGTGCCTATCAGGAAAACAGTGGTATTACAGTATATTTCACCATGCCAAACAAAAGTAAACCAAATCAAACATCCTGCAAGGACGAATGCCTCTGAGAAGATGCACAGTGCCGAGGGGCCACAAAGGAACTATTGTTCTGAGAAAAGGGAAGAAAAGGAAAGCAGGAGGCGAAACAGAGTAAATAAGGAAAAGGCATTCCTTTGCATGGGTTTTACCACAGGAGGTCGGCATGCCGTCTTTACTAGGCGCCTGTGTGAGTCTGAAATAACATGAGTAACAAACATTTCATCCTCTGAGTTTTGTTTGGTTGAAGCCTGAGTTGTGTTAATGTTCTTGCAATGCTCTTCTGTTTTTTTTCTTTGTTCTCTGTATCAGTACAGGCCCTCTTCATCCCTCGTCTCATAATCGATATTCTAACCGTTTGCTCATGATTGTTGTGTTTTCTTTTATGTTGTCATTTTTGTGTGTGCCTGCGTTTACCCCACGTCATGCTGTGCATTGTTGTGTGCGTTTGTGTTTGTGTATGTGCCCTCCCAGCCTTGCTGTTAAACAACCCGGGTTATCACGTGCTCCTACCGGATCACAGAAAAGGCTCCAGAGCCCTTGTCGTCCCCAACTCCACACAGGCTCAAGAAAAGAGTCTCAATGTGCCCCAGGGTAAGAGACGTCGGGCTGGGCAACGCAGTCTGGAGGATCCGCTGCCTCACTGCTCTGCCACCTACCTAACATTGCCGGGGAAGTGGAAGAGCTGTCACTGTTGCTGCACAGAAAAAAAAAAAGCTTTTAAGATTAATAGTCTACAGTGCATGAGACTGACCTTCATCCCTTCTGTTACTGACATCCTTAGCCACCTTCATCACTCACTACAAATAACCCTTTGCTTTGTTTGGAGGGATAGTTTGGCTCCTGGGGAATTGAAAACTGTCAAACTTGTAAAGAAATTTTTTTTTTTTTTTTAATAAAGCATGAGCAGAGATGAAATCAGGATTTTCAATGTGCCACAGCAACAACATGATGGGTGTTCAGACTAGTCCAGACAAAGTCCAGACTATGTCAGAGATTACACTTTATTTCCTTAATCACAGATTTTACATGATGGGCTTGTCTCAAATTTAGTTCCCTGGTTACCTAAGGCATCATTTCTCTTAAAGGATACAAATCCTGTCTTTTTTTTAAAGGCTGGCACGATTTCTTGTGTTAATTAAGTTTCTGACATGTCTTGATCAAAAAGCCAGAGAGAGACAACTCCACAAACCTCTTGTCTACAGCTCTGTCATAGCAGCTGGTTTTGGGGGTGAAGTCGGCTACTCAGCTCAACTCCGTGTCCTCTGTCTGGGTGTGCATCTTTTGATGAATTGATGTATTTACTTCTGGAGAATGGTGAATGAAGCCCAAGGTTAGGTTTGATGAGGAGAAGAAGAGAAAGGCTACTCTGATCTTGGTCTGTGATGTCACAGACTCCTGCAAATCTGAACGCCTCACTGAATTAGATATTTTCAGACTCAGGCTGCCCTAAACAAAGTGACAGGGTTGTATTATCTAGTTTTTGATTTGTAAGTCACTTAAGACACCCAAATGTTCCTTCTCCAGAAAAAAAAAAAAAAAAAATCATATGTCTGTCATGAAGTAAGCGATCAGGATCCAAATACGAGTACTGTAAAGTTGTTTTATTGTAACAAAAAGCGCTGCTCAGACATTAATCTTAAAACTGACTCCAAAAAGCCTCCAACAGAAAACAAAGAACATTCAAAAGATGACCCAAACCAAATTATGATACAGAGAGCACAAAACTATCAAATGTCTGTTAAAATGATCGTTCATGACAACAACAGCGGATATGAAATGTGTTTGTTGGGGTGTAAGGAGGCGTGGGTGTGGGAGAGCGACAGTGAGGAGCAATACCGGAGGATAATACAACTTAAAACGTCAAATCAGTTAAGAACAAATGAATCTGCTGAGTCTGATTCCCAGTCAGACAAATAGTGAATAATAGTTTGGAAGAAATACTCACTTTTTTAAAAGAGGAATTGTGAAATCATTGTACATTTTCAACAACTGATTGTACAGCGTACAGAGATCGAAATTATCTACCAAAACAGTAATTATCATACATCTGGTAACAATGCTGTAACTGGAAACAGAGAAACGCCAAAAGATGACTGAAACAAATTCAGACAGGCAAACAGATGGGACTGAAGACAAATGGACCAGAAGGGAGGAAGGGAAAGACGAGATATACGCACAGGGGCTGACAAAACACAGGTGCTAACAATCAAGATCATGCGATCGCAGGAAGTCAAGGAAGAACTAAACACAAAGGACACAGACTTTCAAAAGAAAAGAGGGACCAAGTCACAAACACAAAGAGCAAAACTTAAAAAACAAGTAAACACTAGAAATGAACCCTAAAACCTTACCCCAAACCAGGACAATGTCCCCTTTAATCTAGCGCCATCATTGGGTCACAACTTTAATTTGTTCATACCTCATTAATGTAAACTTTCTAATATCAGTAGTACAACATATACAGGTGGAAAATTAAGGGAAAAATCTGACATACCTGGAGTAAGGGTGTCAGATTATAAATTGTAATAAATTGAATTATAAATGAATTCTGTTCTGGGATTAATAGAGGAGAACTGAATTGAGGGGATGTTGTGGCTGTATTATACT
>JAOWBL010000008.1:12833295-12862610 GCA_028564865.1 Zenarchopterus dispar
TACTGACGTGATTTAGGTGGAGCATTATCGAGAAACTCCCTTCATCCTGCAAAGATTCATTTCTCTCCTGATCTGAGCGCTGTGGTCTCTTCCACAAGTAGAAAACCTCAGTCGTAGGACACCAGACGTGAGAGGATGTTTAATGTGAAGTGAAGCGTGTGCTGTGGCCTTTGAAGTCGAACTGAACATCAGCTGAAGATTTTGGACCAGCGTTTACCACCACACCAGGATGTATTTAACAAACATAGAATAAAGGCTGAGGTAACAGACACTTTAGTTTGATTGTTGCTTACTCGCGGTACAGTTTCATACCAGCTCCATTGAAGATAGATGTTTAATATCTAATATTATGATTCACTGAATTTAAGTTGGATGGAAAGTTTTCTCTGGCATTATTATTTCAGGAGAACCACAACTTGGTATTCAGATCCCACCCTCTCTACAGGCCCGTGACTCATGCGTTGTCAGAACCTCTTAGGTAGGCGTTTGTAAAATTGTTATCAGTAAGTACAGGAGCAGATTCTAATTTAGTTTTTCAAAAAAAACATAGGAGAGCCCAAGTAAATGATTGGAGGGAGGTTTATTTCCATTACCCTTCCAACAAGTCATTTAAAAGGAAACTTCTCTGGTTTTTGCATACACAGAGATACAGAAATAAGTTGTATTTAAATCAAGGAATGAAAGCATTTATTATATATTTTTCTTGATTGTTGAACAGCCCGTCAACTTATCTGACTTTCAGCATTCCCCCCGTCACACTTGAAAGTAAACGATACAGTGATGAATATACTGAGCAAACCCGAGGAGGCCGGCCGCGAAGACGTTCATAAAATCATAATCATGCCTGTTAATAAATGAGGTTGATCCAGGCGTACTGGTGTGAGGCAATATTTCTCCTCCCAGTTCTTCATTTCTCTGCATCATTTTCAGCTCAGCTTCCCGGTAGATAAATGTCAAGCGCATTTTTAAAAGATCATTTTACTGTCGATGTATTTTTTTAGATTTATTGGGTTTTTTTCTCTTTGAAACTTCTGGAGCATTTCCTCTAACCCCAAACTATTCCTTTAAAGCAAGCAGCCTGACTTTATCATCTGACTCTTTTGTTTACTATCCTTTTTTTAAATCAGTAGGAAGCTTCTTTTTTTTTTTTTTAAGCACTCAGTTCTTCTCTGTCATTTCCTCATTTTGTCCACCCTGTCTGTCTCCTCCTCCTGTCTGCAGCTTGTGGCTTGGACCTGGACATGGAAAAGGGCTTCCCCGTCTCACCTGAGGAGCCTCCTCCCTACCCGGGGTCCCCTCCTTACCCGTCTCTCTCTCCGCCCGTCTCTCCCCCTCTGCCTCCCAGTGTCCCCCACTACGCCGAGGCAGACATTGTGAGTCTCCAGGGTGTCAGCGGTAACAACACCTACGCAGTGCCCGCCCTGGCCTCCTCGAGCCCTGGAGCTGACGCCACCCCGCTGCCAGAGCTCCCACGCCACTGTCTCATTTTCAAGGAGAAGCTAGGGGAGGGACAGTTTGGGGAGGTGAGAACTCAGAGGACAAATAACCTGTCTGGGTGGAGGGGTGACGGTGTTCTTGAACAATGTCTGCATGTTTCCCATGAAAGGTACACCTGTGTGAAATCGAGAACCCTCAGGACCTTCCCAGCCTGGAGTTTCCATTCAATGTGAGAAAAGGTCGCCCTCTTCTGGTAGCTGTGAAGATCCTGCGCCCCGATGCCTCCAAGAATGCCAGGTCTGTACCGCCAAATCACTCAACATGCAGGGCGGGGGTTGCATTTGTTTCTCCACTTTTTGCAGCTTAATTCATATTTCATAATCTCTCAAATGTTCACTGAACTTCTGATGGTGTTCTGAACCATCAAGATGCATTTAGCAGAACTTTGCCACAAATCATCACTTCATCAGTTTCCAGCTTTTCAAAGTGCATCAACATACTTTATACTCCGAATCAGAATCACTTTATTGCCAATAACAGTTAAACACTGAGACAGTTTTCAAAACACAGTTGGACACTTATTATAACTCATGTACTCATAACAATAATAATCTTCATTGATACTGCTCAGAAGTCAGTGATTTAGCTAAATTTGACCAGGCAGACTTTTCAGAGTCCTGACTGCAAACACTCAGTCCTCTTTAGTTCCCAGACAGATGTTTACTTCAGGTCTCAGAGTTCATATCGATGTTTACTTCAGGTCTCAGAGTTCATATCGATTACAAAGAGACCAGAAGTCTAGCCTGGAAAGTGACTTTGAGGAACTTAAAAGTTTTTTTGTGAAACCTATTCCAAACATACAAAGAGGCAGTGTCAGGAGGCTAAAGCAGGAGGGATGTGATCAGGTCAGGTACTGAGACTCGGATGGTCTGAAGTTGGTCAACAGATCCTGGATAAATGAGGTGGAGTAGAGATTTCCAATACCCTGTCTCACATGCTTGGGCTGGTTTGGCTCCGGAGCTCTGAAGAAAAGCATCTCTGGTTCCCTGTAGCTTTATAGATGTTTGACTCTGTTTACCTGCTGCTTGTTTACTTTGGTCCGTTTAGATCTGAGCAGGTACAATCAGGTCTTGTGAGCTGGCGTTGGGAAAGGCTTTCCATATGTTTACATGTGAACTTTATGAAAGCTGGCCTCACATAAACATATTGACCATCAAAACAAATCAATGAGGGCAAAAGTGCAGAAAGTCAGACTGAGCTGCTGAAGGAAGTATAATTTGAAATATTGTGGATGTTATTTTCAGTGGATAATGCAGGGCTCCAGTTTCTGATCGCCTCATGGATCCAGCAGTGTTATCGTTTGTGATATACATCCTAGTCTCATGTTTCATTCTGTTATGGCAGGAACGACTTCCTCAAAGAGGTGAAGATCTTGTCTCGCTTGAAGGACCCAAACATCATCCAGCTGCTGGGAGTGTGTGTGAGCAGTGATCCGCTCTGCATGGTCACCGAGTACATGGAGTGCGGTGACTTAAACCAGTATCTGTCGCACAGAGTCCTGTTGGACAAAACTGGGCCTTCACACAACACGCCAACCATCAGGTAGAACTTACACACAAATGTATTTCTTTAAAAACTCGGCTAGTGCAGTAACTGTTGATTCATCACTTTTGCACCTGTCCTCTTGTCAACAGTTACCCAGCGCTTATCTCCATGGCGAGCCAGATTGCATCGGGGATGAAATTTCTGTCGTCCCTCAACTTCGTGCACCGGGACCTGGCCACTCGTAACTGTCTGGTCGGCGGGGAGAAGGGTGAGAGCGGAGAGGATGGAAGCGGTGAGCGTCATATCAAGATAGCCGACTTCGGGATGAGCAGAAACCTGTATGCAGGAGACTACTACAGGATCCAGGGCAGAGCCGTGCTGCCAATACGCTGGATGGCGTGGGAGTGCATCCTCATGGTAAGAAAACCAAAAAACGCGTGCGATGGTTGCAACACTTGAGCAATAATGAACATTAAAAAGAAATTAATATGCTCAAAGTAAACAAATCATCAGTTATCTACCTGAACTCTGCCATCTTCTGCTGCTGATGGTGATAATCACAGCTTCAGTAATGGAGATGATGGTGATGATGATGTGAGCGTGTGTCGTGTGCCGTCAGGGTAAGTTCACCACAGCCAGCGATGTGTGGGCGTTCGGGGTCACTCTGTGGGAGATGCTGAGCGTTTGTCAGGAGCAGCCATACTCCAACCTCACTGATGAGCAGGTCATCGACAACGCCGGGGAGTTCTTCAGAGACCAGGGCAGACAGGTGCGTTTTCTGCTTCTCAGCCTTAAGCAGACGTTACCTTTTAATGTTATTTATTTTTGTGATCTTTGATCTAAAAATTATTTACTTTTAAAAACTAAAGTAAGACACGAGGAATCTGTTACTCGCAGAAAAACTACAGAAATAGAAGTTTATCTTTGCAGAAATGTTGCGTGTACACCAGAGTGATCATTTAAGTCATGATCCTCTTATCGATGCTGGTTTTGAGAAACCAGAGGAATCCACCCAAAATGAAAAAAAGTGGTATGAGCTGAGTTGTATCTTTAAAAAAAATGAAGTGATTCTTCTTTGTGTAACCGATTAATTACATAATCACTTCACAATGACGTGGGTTTATCTGCGATCATAGTGTCACACATCTTCTAAAAGCAAAGTTGTAACACAAGCTCACCAGTGATATCAGGTGTAACCTCCTATCAGGCAGGTAACCTCCAGGTAACCTCCAGTTACCTGCCTCTGGACCAAAGCCATTTAAAGTGTTTACACTGGAACAACTCTTAATACTGCTTGTATTAGGGCAGGGATGTAAGCCGGTTGATTCTCAATATTTAATGTTTCCAGTAGCTCTACTCTGCACATATTTTTCCACATAATGACAGAGTAATATATTGCACTCTTTGGATGCTTGAAAGAGAAAGATTTTATATTCTGCATGTCATGGAAAAATTAGCCTCGGCCACTCTGACCTGTGTCATGAGTGCAGTTTAGTGCACGTCTCTGTCTGAACAAGAACTGAAACTCAGTCTTGTTTCTTCTTGTTTATGCACTTTCATAAATGTGCATAAATGTGGGTTGGTGTCTGGGAATATTATTATTTTGACACCTGTTATTTTCACATAGCGAGATTGTTATGATTGTCAGCATGAAGCTTCTGCTTCTGTTTAAATCTCTGTGTTCTGAACAACTTGGTCACTTCTGCATTGAAACTTGACATGGACGGTTTGACCCTTTTGCATGCAAAAGCTAATGAAATAATTGACTGACTCGAGCCATATTGCCAAGTCTTTATTTTTTAGAGTTATATTATTTCAGTCTGGTTCAAGTGTGGAGTCACCTAGTGGTTAAACTGTATCACACAGAGGTATTAGATACTTTTTTCCACAACACTGCACTTGGTGTGTGAGTTATTACAACAAACATCGCTGATCAGAAGTGGGTTTTTTTCTTTTGTTAAAGGGCAGGAGGAGTATTCACATCATTTCCTCTTGGTTTTTCTTCCTGACATCCACCTACATTCAAATCAGTTGTTACGTATACTTACCAACATGATAAAACATCCTGTCCAACGTTCAGGAGACGCTGCCAATAGGAGCTTAGGCTGGACTCCTGGACAGAATATCTCATTTCTTTAACTTAAGTGCACCATCTGGTGAGTGGAGCATGTGTGATCAAGTTTTAGGAGCTTCCTTACACTTGAAGGGTTAAACTCGGGTCTAACACTGTGTACGAATCTTCAACCAGTGAACTGTCTTTTGCGATAAATCCTGCTGTAAGTTTTTACTAAATCAGACATCAGATTCGTTTCTTCTTCCCATTTTAAGTCAGCTCGGGGTCGGCCCAGCTAAACTGATAAGTTTGTGTATTCTACCAATAATCTGTGGAAGAAGATAAACCGGTGCCACTAACCTCCACCTCTGAATGCCTGTCTGTGTTTCTCGTTCAGGTATATCTGAGCAGACCGGCCGTTTGTCCTCAAGGTCTCTACGAGCTCATGTTGAGCTGCTGGAACAGAGACTGTAAGCTCCGCCCATCCTTCGCCTACATCCACTCCTTCCTTACGGAAGATGCCATGAACATGGTGTGAAGAGAGAAGCTGGGGAAAAAGAAACGGCAACTCTTGAGTCATGCTTCTTCACGCTGCTGTGGGAAGGTGTGGTGGAGGGTGCACTCGCAGGGAGAGTGGGTTGCTCGCTTTTGTAATTTTTTTTTTTTTTTTTCTTCCTTCCTTTTGGTGAATGGGGCTGAGATACCGCTGGTTCGGTTTGATTTCCACTTCAGAGCCCAAGGATGAAACGATAACAGAAGCTTTTGATAGGTAACAGTCCAAGCTATTTCTTTTTGGTTGGTGGTGGGTGCAGACTGCGTAGGAACTTTCTCACTTCTCAGACACTTCACAATCAAGGAGGGTCCCTGCAACTGGTGATTTACTTCTGCAGGAAGTTGCATTACAGCTCTGTCACAAACTAGGATGCAAGCAGTTGTGAAGTTTAGTGAACTTCCTCATGTCTCAGGTGCAGGGTAAGAAATGAACCTGCAGCTGGGAGCTCTGGCTGCACGCAGCCTTTGAAGACAACACCAGTTGTCCTGAGATGAAATGGCAGACACAGGGATTGTCTTAGTATTTATAGCCCCACTGTTTACGCTGTAATTCAGTAAGATTACCCCTCGGGCTCACTCCTCCTCACCATGAGTGTCCCTTTTTTTTTTTTTTTTAATCTCAGCCTCATGTCCTCACACAGTAACCCATATCCACGGTTTTTTGTGGACTAATGTGAAATGATGTGGACCAGACAACAGCAACCCTCCCCCACCCTCGTCTACAATGTGATTATTTCAAGTTCGACATGAACCACCGACCCCACATCTTAAAAGTCCAAGAAGCTCCTGAACTCCATCTTTGAGAGGAAAAGGTGTGTACCTGTTGCCAAAGAGGACTTCTCAAACGTGAGAAAAAAAAAAAAGGCACAGAAGAAGAGAGTCTGCAGCTATCGATGAGACATGAACCAGAAACTTGGAAGTGTTTATCCGAGCAAAGAGACCATACTGGCAGAAGATGGGATGTCTTCACAACTGTCTGCTCAGGAGTTACGTTTTGTTTTTTTTCTTTTTTTTCTTTTTCTTTTATCTTGCTGCGACTCAGTCACAGGAGATAAATGTAAAATTCCACAACCAGCTGCACTTTAATCCCTACATGCATACGCCCGGCCACGATTAGACTCTCCTCCCTGATGGGCTGAGTGATGATTCCCGTTGACGTGGACTCTTATACATTTTACTTGCTGCCATTTTTCAGGTATTTGCAGAGGATAAAGTCTGCAAACCCTCCCAGCATGGCATCGCCAAACCATTAGATGTAAAATATTTTTTTTAAAATGGATTGGCCTTCAGGATTCATTTGGTGTACAAAAAACCTGTCTCAGAAACCTTAATGTGTTGAGATGTTGATAACTCCAGTTCAACAACACTTATGGTTTTGCTTAAAACATGAATTCTGGGTTCCTGATTTTAGTGTGAAAGTCGGCGTCTGAAGTCTGCTTGTTTCCGCATTAATCTGACGGCAGAAGAATCGCTGACTCGACCTTACAGACCGTCAGGCACGATAAATCAATTCTGAGACGATCAAGATTACATAACGAATGTTTATAATGTATGGTTGTACCATCTGACTCTCTTTTGATACACTGTAGTTCAATTAAACCCGATTTTTATATATAGTGTATGTACTAAGACTCTCCTTCATGTCTGTATTTTTCAACCTGAACATTACTGTATTAGTATTTGTACATATTTCAAGGACAGAATTACATTTTCCTTTACTAATATATAGAAAACTCTTATTTCATTTTGGGTCTTCTGTGTCTCTGTAGAACGCTTGCTACTTTGACTGTCATTCATTGTGTTGTCTATTTTTGTAGGTGTTTTAATAAAGTCAGACTTTTCAAATAAAGCATGCCTCACAGTTAAATTGTACAGAAATAAAATTGACAGTTAAAAAAAGAAAGAAAAAACAGGTTCATTTCTGTGAACAAAAGATTTTATTATATTTACTACAGACTATTTTGATATGATATGTTTATATATAAACAACTAACATTAATCATGCAACAAAATGTTCTTAAAGCATTTATGAAAAAAGAAAAACATGGTAGGAGTTGAGACCAATTTGGCTTTCATCTGCAGCCATCAACAGTGACGGCCAATGGCTTGAGCTCGGCAGAGGAAACATCACCTGACAGGAGTTTCTATCAGCTGCATTAGTCATGTTGACTGAGGAGTTTTACCAGGCACTTGGAGGTAATAAAACACATAAGGCTTGTCGGATTCAAAACTCTGAAGATTAGTATGAAAAAAATCAGAATATAAAACTCTTGACAAAAAGTACTAGGTTATTATTACACATCTAAAACTACAAGTGTAGATACCGATCAGTGATCATCCATCGGATTGATGTAGAAAAACAAGTAACAGACAGGAAAAATAAAATCATCCCGAGTGTTGTGACTTTTTAGACCTATATAGAGTAAAACAGCACAGTAAGTTGGTTACTTATGGTCCGAATGACGAAAGACAGAAGACACAGCTGCAAAGACTCACTAACATTGCTTTTCCCACCACAAAGATACTTTCATTACCTCTAACAGGAAATCCTCACATCAAACACTTCCTCCTCATCACTTTGAGACACAAGAAAAATCCTTTCACATCCACTGTAAACGGATAACTGTGTAAATGTAGTCCCCCAAAACAACTGCTTCTCTCTTATAACAAAGCAGCAGAAAAACATGATACCTGGGTTCCTGATAGTACAGCTGAGTAAATACAAACTAGGATGACTGTGATGAGACGGAGATCGGCAGTTTCAGGTCAGCAAACTCATGTGGATCACAGAAAATGGTGTCTGAAGGAAAGTTGAAGACTGCTCAGCCTACGAGCTTGTGGGTGAACGCTCAGATGAGCGCCGCACCGACAGAGCTCACCATAATCAAAGGAAATGTTTCATGCTCTCATGATCACAAGCTGACTCGGCTTCCCGAGGTCTTCATGAAATACATGTAACATGCTTTTGTCACAATTCCACAGGGCTGCAGCACAAAAGCACCCTCGTCTTCAAGCCTCTGTTCACAGCAGCTGTTATTTCCCCCCACGGGGTGTTAAAATCATCCCAGCATCTTCCCTTCACACGGCTGAGGTACACCTCGTGACGTGACACTAACAGACTGAAAGGCACAAAAATCTGAACTACATATTTAAAAGGTTAAAAAAGAAACAGGAATTAAAAAGTTTCATGAGAAAAATCATGTATTAAAAAAAAAAAACAAAGTTCACACTTCACCTTGAACTAGTGGCTAAAGTGGGCAGTGTATTTTGTCTCCTGTAGACAAACGTGCATAGGCGGATGAGTGTTTCCTTGTTTTTGTGGAGACTAATTATGGGGAACAGAGCGGCACATATTTGGAACACAATCCACTTCAAGGAGGAAGAAAAACCTGCATTAGAGTGAAACACGTGCATGGAGATACAGTGAGGCAGGAGTACGGTGGCGCTGGCTCGACACAGTGGTTATAGGCACAAAAAGATAGGAAACTCCGAGTCTGAATGTGGTTCGGTCTTCCACTTTAAATCTCTTTTTAGTGCACAAGGGCGGCCTTTCCAGCAACCTGCAAGAAATCAAAATGAAACCATTTTAAAATCTGCAGTTCGCTTCTTCTGGTTCATGGCAGTTTTTTTCTCAAGCTGTGATGTCACATCAAACAAACGTCCCATTTCAATACTTAAGTTTGACATCGGAGATCATTTAAAAATGCCTGATCCTTTACACATTTGAAGTTAAGTACAACCTCAGAATTAAACAAACAACATATTAACAGCTTCATTTTGTGTTCAATAAAAGTTAAGCCAAAATGCAGAACCAGTGTGAAAAATGAAGTGGACCCTTCAAATTCAACAGCTTGTAGAATAAACGTCAACAGTATCAATATGATAATGTTTTGGGACATTAGTCATCTTTCCCATCATTGTGAAGGATTGTGCTCTGTTTTTCTTTAAAGTGCTGCGTTAGTTCATTGAGATTCGAGGGTCAGTTTTACCTCTAAACTTGGACTGGGTCACTGCGACGCTGTATTTACTTGCTTTTTTCAGCCATTCTGTTAGACTGTGTTTCTGGGATCATTGTCTGGTTGCATGACCTGTTTCAACCAAGCTTCAATGGTTGGACAGATGCCCTCACATTCTCTGAATACTTTGCTAAACAAAGGAGTTTATAGGCCACTCAATACAAGGTTCTCAGGCCTTGTGGCTGTAAAACAAGCCCAAATAACCACCTCTTCACCACAGTTCTTGACAGATATGAGGTGTTTGTGTTTATTGGTCCTTTGCATTGGTCTCATCTGTCCAGACAACACTTTTCCACAAGTCTTTTGTGATGTTCAGATGAAGTTCACAAACCTAAGTCATGTCAAACAGGATTTCTCTTTAAATACTTCCAAACAAACCATTTCCCAAATCTGCTGCCATGAACGCTAGCCTGCAGAGTCTGAGATGCGGCCAATTTTTTTTTTTTTTTTTTTTAAACGTTTCTTTGACAACTACATGGTTTACCTTGGAGCATCCATCATTAGCAAGGCTGGCACCTGAATTGAATATTACGCTTTTGTCAACAATCTTTCCTACAGAAGAATGGTGGACTCTAAATACACCACTCCAAAAAGTTAAAAGAAAACTTTCATTCAGAGCACATTTTCATAAATCACTATCTTTATAGAGATGTTCACATCATCTCAAATAATCAAGCAGATTTCATAAACAGCTCCTACATAAGTGATGAGGGTACATCTAGATTTTCACACAGCGCTTCTCCATTTCGACCCAGTTTTTATTGAATAAAAAAATTATGCATTATAATATGTCATGTTGTTATTCATCTGAGGTTGCGTTTTCCTGATTTAAAGCTCTGTTGAAGACCGCCAACATGTCATTACTATACTGTGATATTTAAAACATTGGAATTGCTAGGAGAGAGTGTTTTCTTTTCCGCTTGGCTTCACTCCAGTGTACCTGCGAGATGTTGACTCCGGTCAGTTTCTCCAAAGCGTCCGGCAGCTGTGTCATGATGTTAAGCACCTCTCCAGCAAGTTTGGCTGCGCCCACATCTGAGCCACCGCTGGACACCATGGTAACCTTCTGGGCCTCCGTCAGTGGTTTGCTGATCTCTTCTGCCATCTGCAGGACAAAAACAAAGGTTTTAACGTTTGAAAAGAAAATGCAGTTAACACTATTTTCATGTAGAAAAATAAATAAATAGGACTTTTGTAAATATTAATATTTTCTTGAACTGAAAATATGTATAAAATTAGTGGTTCCTTAACTGCAATGGTGAGGGTGAAATTTTTTTTTTCCCCCAATCTCTATAAAGTTTTGTATGTAATTAATGGCAAAAAATAAAGTAAAAATGTTAGCAGTTGACAAAAGGTGCAAAAGTTGCAAATAAAATAACTATGTAAAGCAGAGCTACAGTAAAATACATTACAACCATTGTTATCACAACAGATATGTGATTATCACCTAAAAGTAATTTATAGATCACTTTGGTTTGATCAATACATGAAGTTTATACATCACTTTGTCCACAGGAGTCAAAACTCACCAGTGGCAGCTTCTCCAGCAGCATGTCCACCATGGCTCCATCTTTGTACTGCTTAAATGCCTCGGCCTTTTTGCCCATCTGCTCAGCCTCGGCGCGGCCTTTAGCCTCCAGAGCAAAAGCCTCCGCTTCACCCTTCATCTGCAAGGACAAAAACGCATGCGCCAATTAACATTCACAAAAGAGCTACAGATGACAAATGTGAAGTGATTAAAGCTACGGGAGGCAAAAAGCATCAGCGTGAAATGTTCACTTATCAGAAAGAGTAATGGAAAATGTCAAAACAAAAATAGAAGCGTGGCAGTTCTCACTCTGATGGACTCTGCCTCAGCCTCTGCCTCCATGATGAGCTGCAGGCTGCAAGAAAGAAAAGATCTTGAGCACTTGTACGAGTTGTTCAGATTTCATCAGAACTATAAAGGTCAACAACATGAAGCTCTGGTACTGACCGCTGCGCCTCAGCCAACCTCTCCAGTCTGTATTTCTCAGCTTCTGCAGGTTTCTTAACTTTGGCCTCCAACTCCTTCTCTTTGCGAATAATCTCCTGCTCCTGCAGAGTAATCTGCTGCGTACGCTCCACCACCTGAACCTGCATCTTCTCCTCCTCAATCCTCTGCTTGGTCTTGGCCACCTGACATGGAAATTCAAACACTTATTAGTACTCAATCAACAAACATTATTTACAAACCTGATTGGTATGAAGGTATTAATTTAACCTACAGGGCTGACAAAAATCTATGAGCAGCATAACTCCAGGCTAAGCCAAAATTCCACTGGTAAAACCAAAATACAGTAAACTAAAAGCTCTTTGCTCTCTGAATGGCCCTAAAAGATCACGTCACGAGTAGAGGAGCGTACCTGAAGCTGGTAGGCCATCTCTGACTCAGCCTTCTTGGCGTTGACTTCAATATCGTACGCTGCTTTCTTCAGCTCGAAATCTCTCTGGGCTTTCGCCATTTCAATCTCGTTCTTGTACTGAGCAGACACCTTCTCTTGCATAGCATGGGCTTCCTATAAATATAAAACAACACGCAAAAACACAACTTTAGGCTGTTCTTTTCAAAAGATGGACCATTACATGTTCCTTTTTTTTTCTCTTTAACATTTTGGTTATAAAATTATATGGATTTACCCGGATGACAGCATCCCGTTTGTACTGAGCCTGTCCAATCCTGGCATCCTTCTGCACCTGGGCTGTCCGGGCTTTACCCAGTGAGTTAAGGTAGTCCTGCAAAGCAGACAAAAAGAGAGGGACGCTATGACAATCAACTGTCACTTCTGGACTTCTGCAAACTACAGCTGAGTAGGAAGTCACACATGTGAATACGGGGATGAATCCAACCCGTTTCAAAATGAAAACAACTGAAGCAGCCACTGACTAGATGACACCAGGTTAAAAATCAGTCAGTCAGAGGATTTTCATTACGAATAAGAAGATCAACAGTTTGACTGGGAGGAGCCATGTGACGCAACCTGTTTATAGGGACAGCAGCCGAGATGAAAAGGCGTGGAAATTAAAATTTAACTGCCTGGTTTTTTTTAGATGGTAACGAAGGCTGACGGGGTAATAGGATTCACACACAAAGTAAGCCCGTGTGACTTTGCGTGACAGGATGTGGCTTGTACAAGTGGGCAGACAAAATGCTCCCAGTGTGATGTGGAGACTAGTGCAGTACAGAATAAAACGTGTCACTGATGAAGGGTTGTGGAGATATGCAGAGTGGAATCACAGGGTGAGGCAACACAGTACGAGAGGAAGGTAGTACATTACAGAAATCAAAATAAGACATGGTTTGATTACCACAGAAGCACTTAGGCGTAATTTATGTCTAGTGTAAAGTGAGGCTTGGGAAGAGCCGAGTCAGAGACAGTCAATATCAACCACTTAAGAACATTAGTGTTACACAGGAAACTATCGGGCACTAAAAGCTTTTGTGGACAGAAAAGAAAGCTGAAGCGACATATTTTTTACTTTGCTTCAGTGTTTGATTGTGTTTTCACCACCAGGTTTGTGTCATTTTTAATCGGAAAGCACATTTTCATCCCCACGTAACACACCTGATCATCATGAACATCTTTGAGCGTGTAGCTGACGACACCAATTCCCATGTTGACCAGGTCAGAGGAGGCCACTTTAAAGACATGTTCAGAGAATTTCTTGCGATCCTGGTAGATTTCCTGCACATAGAGCAGTATATATATATATATATTAACGTGTTATAGATACTGCATCCTATACAATACGTGCAGGAAACTTCATCCAAAAAAACACCAACCTCCACAGTCAAATGGGCAATAATGGCTCGCTGGTGTCCCTCCAGTGTCTCCAGCGCAATCTGAGCGACCTCACCCTCAGACTTGCCCATGAACATCTGACAGGCAGTGGCCAACATTTCCTTGTTCTGGCCCTGGATCTTCACCTGAGGGGGAAAAAAGGAAAGTGAAACATAAAATGTGCACAGAATTAAAGAGCTATTTACCAAAAACCCTAAAGCCATTTCGTTCCTACAGCTCTTAAAGTTTACCTGTGCAATGCCAGTGACAGAGATGGGAACACCGTGGCGCGTATAGACTTTATCACTCTTCACATTTAGAGTCAGAGTGTTGAGTGTGATCCTGGAAATAAAAGAGGTGGCATGGATGAGATAAAACAACAGAGGAAGAATAATGTCAAAACAGAGCAAAGGCAACACAATATGAGGTGAGAGAGGAGGCCAGCTAATGACCAGCAGCAGCCCAGAGACTCACAACGAACACGCTGACTTAATAGTCCGCACAATGACAGATACTCTTTCATGTGCAATTATCTCCCTTAGTTGATAGCCAAAACATCAACCCAGACAGCTATGTTGTGCTACATATTAGAGAGAAAGAGATTTAGAAAATGGGCTCACCTCTGGATCTTTTGAATGCATGGGAAAACAAACACTCTTCCTCCAGCAATCATTAGAGGTGGAGAACGGCCAAAGCCTGGACAAGAAGAGGAGGGGAGAACACAGAATAAACATCCGTTGTTCAGTAACATACAACCAGCTAGTTATAGAGTAAACAGGATATTTTCTGTGTATATTTTAACTAAAATCCCATATTACAACAAAGTGAGTGATGTAGTGCATTAATAACGGCATATTATAGCAAGATGGAAAATTCCCAGCGTACCTCAAACTGACTGGAAGTGTTGCTCAATCACCTTATCACAACACGCACTGTCACTCACATGACACATCACTGCCTGTCCACTGTACACAAAACTGCACTAGTAGGGTAAATGTTGCACATTTACTACCATGACCTCCTGTGTTACAAGTCAAAACTTCATGGGAAATGTCTGTTTTTTAAAAACTCTATTAACATAATATATAAACTTGTATCCAATACCAGACACCACCATGGCTTCATTGGGTCCACATGTGTAAAACATCTTGATTCCTGAAGAAACACAAGCAGATAACAAATAAACCCTCCGTCAAATGTCATACTTTCAAAGATCTCACCTTTGAACACATAAATGTAGAAGCAGACATGCAGCTAGAATATTTAATACATTCTGACATTTTGATGAATAACAGTTTCATTAATATTCTGACTCAGTGAGACAGAATCATGTTACAGCTGTATCCAGTGGACATGTTGCTATTTTCAGTTACTTGATGTACAGTTTTTATTATGGCGATGGGCGAATGAATCAAAGCTCAAAGGGCTGTGTCATGTAGGATATGTTTTTTGAAATTGAAGCTGTCAGTCGATAGTTTGATACTACCCCAGAAATCATGTGATGATGACACATCAACCCTTGCTCCATATTCAGAAAACCACCGTCTCTTGTGGTTTTTCTAGTTAACTAATGTTTCATTAATAAACAACGTGGCACTGACATCTTTTCAACAGGGATGACTGTAAATAAAATGCAAAATGAAAGAAAACAAGCAGCAAGCTAAATATACAATAAAAAAAGAGCTAAAGGCCTTGTGGAGTACTTTAGTCTCATCTCTTATTGGTTATTTGGTGGTACAATTTTTTTTTATTCCCATCTTTTCTTTGATATGCATTTTTCAGCAAACTGAAACATAGCACCAAAACACCACTGGGAGGCAAAATATTAATACAAGTGAATAACTTATTAAACAACATGTACAATTAAGGCATTAAAGAATTGTACATTTCTGCAGTTAAAACCCTGCTGGATTTCCTAAATTTTAAAAGTTTTCTCATCAGCAGAGGGGACCAATGAGGATTTCAGCCTTTAAAAAATTATTACTCATTGTTGATAAGCAAATTCTGTTAACTTTGATTAGACAACTGATAAACTGTACATGTACATACCATTTATTTATTTTTTTTAGGTAGGGAGTAATCCCTAGCTGGGGGATTTGTGGGTATATTAGTCTCATCAGGGATGGATGACTTGGTTACATCACCTTTTGTAAGACACCAGAAGCCCAAACGACACTTCGTCTTTTCCAAATCATTAGGCTTTCTAACATTTAAAAATGCGTAACTTTTCAATTGTTTGCATATTACAAAGCACATATTTCATATTAATATTAAAAAGTATGGCGTGGTAAAAGCTCTGAAGGACGTGTAGACAGAGGAACAAAATGTACAATATGTTCCCCTTTGTGGAAAAAGTAGACAATAGCATAAAATGGATTAGTCGGTTAAAATGCACATTTCTAAGAGTTTCTAAAATAAAAAAAACAGTCTGGAAAACATAACGGTAAAAGTAAATGTAAAGTGTATTATCTTCTCAACGGTTGTTACATGAATCCTATTTTCTTAAGTTGACTAAATAACGTAATTTTAAATCCTCTCAAAAGCTACTCAAAGAAAAGCAGATTTATTATAATAATCCACAAACTACAGCTGACACATGTCAATCATATCGACCATGTTTTAATGTTTACGGAGAGAAGTTCGCGGCTCCTCCCTTTTCCTAATCCCACTTCAACCCAACCTCACCTCCCTTTCTATAAACACTTTGTCGGAGAGACAAAAACACACGTGCAGGCAAATGATAGCGTGAAATACATCTGAAATGTTAAATGTTTACTTAATGTCGGAGTGCGAGGAAGGCTAACTCATCCGCAGACGTAGGCTAACTGTTAAAAGGTAGCGTGATCGAAGAACTTCACTACTACTCCTGGTGAGGTTAAAAAAACGCAGTTGCGCATTTACACAACTAAGAAAAACTTTTCCTGTTTATTCTGAAAAAAACACAACAACATCTGGTCAAAACAAAGGCACATACCTTGTTAAAGTTGGTTAAATGTCGGTTTCCTGTTGCTACGGTCAAACGTTTCCCGTCAGTTGGAATCACAAAAATGTCTCCGGTGGGGGGAGGGGGTTCCGTGACCTGACCACGCCCATCTGGGCTACAGCTCGATGTCGCCACCTAGCGATGGATGTTATATTGGCCATGACCAAATTTTCGTCATGTAGTCTGTGGATCATCATCAGATCGCATCATCACATCGTCTACCACATATAATCGATCCATCTAAGCATTTTTAACATTGTTGATCTGTGCTCTTGTTAAAGGTTGATAGAAGAAGACAACTGCATTTCATATTTATATAAATCCACTGACTTTAATGATCAAGAATGTCTTGTTCAAGCAGTGTGAGGTGGTTTAAAAAATGTTGACTTCTTCTGACTGTGGTGTCTGAATGACCCAAGGCGCTAGTTGCCCGCTGACTGTGCAAAATTTGCCATCCTCCCCATGCCTGACCTATTTACTTACATAATATGTCTCCTCTTTATTTGTCTATGGATTGTCTGGTTTTGAAAGAACAACACAGCAAAAAAGAAAATGCCAGTTAAACAAAGTGTTTATTTGTTTTTTGTTGGATATGACATCAAAATTATACATCGATCATTTGTTTTAGCATTTCTTTAATAACTACTAGATCTGTAACCATCAAATAAAAGTATATTACCATATGTTACAAATTCCAGGATAACCCCTTTTAGACACTACAACTAGACTCTAAAGTAAAGGCTTAGCGCAATAATCAGAAATCAAGACATTCAAATTCAGACAAAAATCCTCCTGAAGCTTAGTTTGATTCACACGGTGTGATCTGCTGTTAAAACTGTAATCTGATTATTTTACAGACTGGATTTGCTCCTGTTTTCTGCACTGCCTAATGACAATGCAGAGACAAAATGGTCAGCACTTTCACATCCCACTTCTAGCTTTTCCAATTTGGCAATGTATTATTTTGATAAATATAAACATGCATTTATATACAGATAAATATATTAATTCACTTATCTGGCTTGATCTATAAAAACGTACACTTACTGTAGATAAGCACATAGAGAAAATGAGAAATCTGAGGAATGACCCAATCAGGTCCAATGCAGACTAAAGGGTGCAATTTGATGTACAAAATTACTACCAGGACACTCCTTCCTCCACCCAGAGCCTTCTAGATGTAGTATATTATGTATATAATGACATGAGCAGGTAAGACTGAGAAAGGCCAGTACAGACCGGAACGGACTTGTCTAATTTTTCCATTCTTATACTGATTTCTTTTTTTTTTTTTCTTAAACAGATACAGTTACGATAAGAATTAGCTCAGGCAAAAACGGCTGCAATTCATCATACCGGATATTTCTGGACACCAGCTGGTAAAATTCTGGTCAATATCTCTCTCTGATTTCCACTCCATGGTCTGCAACTGTGTCGCCCCTCCCATCTGTCGGGTTCTCTCAGCCAATCAGCGCACATAGAAGCTGGGTCGGGGCGTGGCCTCGCCCTCGGCCCGCCCCTGGAAACGCTCCAACGTTATAAAGCCATTGTCCGGCACTCATTCGCAAGACTGCCCTCTCGGCTCCTCGTGGTCCTCCAGTAACATCTTTTCACTCTTCGTTATTAAATCTTCGCATCCATAATGAGGGAAATTGTGCATATCCAGGCCGGCCAGTGTGGTAACCAGATCGGTGCTAAGGTAAGTCGCCAAAATGTTGTAATTTCTTAAAAAGCAAAGGAGTAAAAAAAAAACGAAAAAAAAAACGCTTATTTCATGCCACGCCACAGGTTTTTTTTTTCTCCCCAAGACGCTCTCATTTTTCTTTTAAATTCTAAAAAAAAAAAAATGTATGCTTATAAAACAAAGTGTGTATTTAGTTTAAGTGGCGCAGTCATCTTTTTTCATGAACAGGCTGTAAATCACAAGATACCTTTATTAAGCAGTAATAAGCCAGTCTTTGTGCTCTTTCTGAGTGGATCTTGTGCATTGCGGTAACTGGTTGGTGGGTGGGTGGGTGGGGAGTAGCAGCGTGGCTGTGCGCTTAAAAGAACGGGACTTTTGTGTCTCGACGGGGTTTTGTTCACACACCACCGGGCGTGTCAGCGTCTCGACACTTTAAATTCAGCTGACCTTACGACATTTCGGGGAGAGAAAAATCTCGAGAAAAAAAAAGGGAAATTGTCTATTCTTCACTTGTGCCTCCCAGCCAGTGGAGTCCAGACTCTGATTTCTTTGTTTGGCACGGCCAGATATGAATGGCATCTAAGACAATGAGTGGGAGCTGGGATGAGAGGCCTAGTTTTTTTCTTTCCCTCCCTCTCGCCCTTTCTTTCCCCAGATTTCCACTGGAGCAATAGCCCCTATCGATTAGGCATAATTCTGACAGGCTGGACAGGCAGACTGCAGTTTAAGCTGTGGAAAGCAAAGGAGCCGTGGAAGGGTGTGGCATGAATAATTGGTAAAGGGAAAAGGGTTTTCTGTTTCTTTTTAAGAAGAGAAATTGCAAACCTTATGTGCTTTCACAATTACCTTTCACTCATTTGAGGTTTTTTTTTTTTCAAATACTCAAAGATAATTTTGATCATTTAGCTGCTTTTTTTTTTGTCTACCAAAGTCTGCATAATCTGGACAGGGCCTTTTAACAAATCAATACATCACCCACTCAGTCTTGCACTAGCCTGCAACAAAAGCTCTTCCCAGCCCATAATGTCTTTTTTTTTTTTGTCTCACTTTTATTTTACAACTGATAATTTACTACACATTGCAGGCATTCCAGTGGGACACAAGCACACTTTTTTCTTTTTTTTTTTTTAAATGACCATTACAACAATGGCCAAGATTCTCAAATAAGCATCATTATTGTCCTGGAAGTATGTCCTGGAAAGCCAGACCTTTTGTAATCACGTCTTTCCTCCCCTAACCAAATTAAGAGTAGGGTGGGGGAGCAGAGGAGGAAACAGCTGATGCACAGTGGGTGAGGTCACTGGCTTCTCAATTGGCTTAATATGCAATTGTGGGTAATGTCTTTCTAGAGTAATCATGTCAAATGTACCCCAAATATGCCAATTATTATTTTATTTTATTTTTTTAAGACCAGAGTTGCAGCATTTATGTTAAACTAACGTAGTGAAAAAAATAACTACTGGTGGCTTGACAAAGGATCTTCATTTGCCTCTATTCCCCGAGGATCCATTGACTCGGCTGTCTAGCAGATATGACTGACAGAAGCGCTGAACGGTTACATTATGGTGAACTGGGTCAGGGTGTGGCATTGTTTTCCAGCTTATTGTCCTCATTCTTTCATTTTGATTTTTTTTTTTCAGCCTCACTGATAGCCATCTAAGGCATCTGTCCCAACTGTCCGTCAGTTTCTCAGTTGCTCCTTTTAGGCAGTTCTGTCTTTTGTGCTGGTGGGCTGCTTTCTCCCTGCCCTAAAGGTCACTCGGTCATCCTTGTCTTACATTTTCTGGATTAAATGTCGTATTAGTCTACAGTTTGCTCCCACCCTCTTAAGTACTCATCTGTAATACAGTCAGCTTATCCAGATTACTGTAAAGCTCCCTTCTGCTGCTGTTTTGGGAGAGAAGGGGGGAATTTTTTTTTTTTTTTTAAAGTAGGATGGAGGCCAGAACTGTATTGCAAAGAAAAGCCTGAATCAGAAGCAATATGGAAATGACTGCTCTACGCTATGATGCTGGATTTGTAAAAATGCAAATATATGCCTTTTTTCCTCATAGGGTGAACAAAACTGGATTACGGATCAGAAGACAGGGGTGTCTTCAGTGTAGCGTGACTGCCTGCAAATTAAGTTTATTTTCAGTTCAGCCTGCAGAGTGATCTGTAGCTGCTTTGTGCTCGTCCTGCATTTATGTATGAAAGAGCTGCAGTCTGCAGAGTCATCACTTGCCAGCTATGGAAATATTAACAGCTGTATGGCAGGAAACAAATTAAGATGCTGAAATGGGGGGAAAAAATCCTGGCTTATCCATAAGACTGCAAAAATGCAAAACTCCTACTTCCACCCCCCTCCCCAGTCACTGTTCCCAAACCCCAGACCCTTTAAAGCTCATGGCTAATGGACTGACAGTTCTTCCACTGCAAGTAGCTGTGTCATGTGATGACATCCATTTTGTATCTGCAGTTCTGGGAAGTGATCAGCGACGAGCACGGTATTGATCCAACAGGAACCTACCATGGGGACAGTGACCTGCAGCTGGACAGGATCAGTGTTTACTACAATGAAGCCACAGGTTAGCCGTTTTCAAAAACTGATTTTAAACAATTTATAAAAATTTAAATTATCAATATTTTCAATGTTGCGATTGTTTTTTTACTGTCTCCTGCTGTGCATGGACTTTCACACATTTTGATTTTCTGTTCATTATTGAGCTTGTATGTCCTTTTTTCTTCTCTCCTTTCCTCTTTCGCTTGCTCTCTTTCTTGTGGAGGAGGTAAATACGTGCCTCGGGCCATTCTCGTGGATTTGGAGCCTGGTACTATGGACTCTGTGAGGTCTGGACCTTTTGGGCAGATCTTCAGACCTGACAACTTTGTGTTTGGTGGGTGCACTAAAGATGTTTAGTATCAAATTATGACTAGCTGTCTTAAAAGCCGAAAATGACTCAACTCTATGGCTTACCCTTCCCACAGGTCAGAGCGGTGCTGGTAACAACTGGGCCAAGGGTCACTACACAGAAGGGGCTGAATTGGTGGACTCTGTCCTTGATGTGGTCCGTAAAGAGTCTGAGAGCTGTGACTGCCTGCAGGGCTTCCAGCTCACCCACTCTCTTGGTGGTGGAACGGGATCTGGTATGGGAACGCTTCTCATCAGCAAGATCCGCGAGGAATACCCCGACCGCATCATGAATACCTTCAGTGTGGTGCCTTCCCCCAAGGTAACTCATCCTTGTGATAGCTCATGATGTTTTTATTTCCCCCTTTTCATTTTAGTTTATTTTGCTTTAGTTTGTACATCCAAGATCACACCAAAAGAAAAACTCTGTGCTTGTGTTCACAGGTGTCAGACACAGTAGTTGAGCCGTACAATGCCACCCTGTCCGTCCACCAGCTTGTAGAGAACACAGACGAAACTTATTGCATTGACAACGAGGCTCTGTACGACATTTGCTTCCGCACTCTGAAACTGACAACACCCACCTATGGAGACCTTAACCACCTGGTGTCTGCCACCATGAGCGGTGTCACCACCTGCCTGCGATTCCCTGGCCAGCTCAACGCTGATCTCCGCAAACTGGCTGTGAACATGGTGCCTTTCCCCCGTCTGCACTTCTTTATGCCTGGCTTCGCTCCCCTGACCAGCAGGGGCAGCCAGCAGTACCGTGCGCTCACAGTTCCTGAGCTCACCCAGCAGGTGTTCGACGCCAAGAACATGATGGCTGCTTGCGACCCACGTCACGGCCGCTATCTCACAGTCGCCGCTGTGTTCCGTGGACGCATGTCCATGAAAGAGGTTGATGAGCAGATGCTCAATGTGCAGAACAAGAACAGCAGTTACTTTGTTGAATGGATCCCCAACAACGTCAAGACCGCCGTCTGTGACATTCCACCTCGCGGCCTCAAGATGGCTGTCACCTTCATCGGCAACAGCACAGCCATCCAGGAGCTGTTTAAGCGCATCTCCGAGCAGTTTACAGCTATGTTCCGCCGTAAGGCCTTCCTGCATTGGTACACAGGTGAAGGTATGGATGAGATGGAGTTCACTGAGGCAGAGAGCAACATGAATGACCTGGTGTCTGAGTACCAGCAGTACCAGGATGCCACTGCTGAGGAAGAGGGCGAATTTGAGGAGGAAGCTGAAGAGGATGCTTAAAGATGTGAAGGTCAATAAGTCAATGCCAAAACAAAACTATCAAAGGAACAAACCACAAAAGTAACCCAAGAAACCCAGAGCAATGCTAGAATCCAAGTTTAGCTTTTAGTAGATATCCCAGTTGTTCAATGCAAATAAAGTTGTCAAATGAAACCTGTTTAATTCTCTGTGTGATGAAACCTTCAATTCAATACTTCACATTTCAGTCACATCAGTCACACAAGCAATAATTTATGTACTTGAGCAAGGTCAAGGAAAGCTCAGGACAGCACTGCAGATATTTGGATCTAGGTGCCAGATATTTTTCCACATAAATGAGCATAGAGATATAGAAAGATTTGTTGGTAGCTATTCAGAGGGGGGAATACCCACAATGGTCTTTGAAAACTGACAAAATCAGCCATTACTCTTATGGTTCAACAGAAGCACTTAAAACAGTGAAATTGACCTGGACAAATCAATTAGTGCCATTCAAAATAGAGCAACAAATTTTGATCAGAAGTGTAGAAACCACAGGACATGGCTGCAAGAGGAAAATTGACAAACTGAGATTATGTGTAAAATGAAGGACCCTAGAATAACTTCCAAAGAGAGTCCAGGTACAGTCCAAAGTCAAGGTACATGGGTGTGGGACAAAGGGGACAAACAAAGAAGCCAATTCTTTTAAAAAACCAGACTGGAATTTATCAAAATACATGTTGACAAAGATTCTAGAATGTCCCTTGGAAAGGTGAGATAGAACTTTAGCTTTTTGCCAAGTCACATCGGCTCTATCTTTATAGACGAACAATAAAGCACTCAAAAAAGAGAATACTGTACCTAATGTTAAACTTGGAGAAGACAAACAAAATATTGGACTATTCTGAAGTGACTCTATGAGCCCTGATCGAAATCTCATTGAACATCTGTAAAAAAGAGCTAAAACATGCAGTCTGGAAAAGAAACCCTTCAAACCTGAGACGTTATGGAGCTATTTGATCATGAGGAGTGGTCCTAAATACCTGTCTTCGGGTGTAGAAGTGTAATTTTTACAGAAATCACTTGATTGCTTCAAAAGGTTGTGCATCAAAATATCGAGTTTAGTGTCTCATAATTTTTTACAAATTAAAAACGATGTCAAACTTATATCAGTTTTTCAGTGAATTATTATTTATTATTCCTTTTGTCAGTTTGAAGTTTCAGTTTCAGTGACCACTGTGAGTTTTTGTCTTTGAAAGTGTACCAACATATTTGTCCAAATGTGTATATTATTTAGATTATGCCTTACCCAACAGCTCCATAAGAATTAAAGATGTTATGGGCTTTAAACTGCAGTGTAACAATCTGACACCAATGTTATTTTTTTCCCCACATTCAACCACATTTCCATAACTATCCTGCAAATGGAAAAAGATTAAGTCTAAAACTGCGTGGTACTTATCCTACAGCAGGACATTTTATTCGTTGAGGAAATGCCATTCTCGGTTTAAACCAGCCAAGAAAAAAGCTTAAAATTTGGGACTTAAGTACATCATGCTTGTGGAATTTGTATTAAGATTCTTGTGGAAATGGTTGCTTCAGCTTTTCAGATTCTTTTCCAATATTTCTGTCCACAGATCCCACTTATGTAGTTTCAATTTATTATGATCTATCTCGTAATATGGTCATTATTGTAGAGTAGCTCTTCTGGACATGCATACGTATATCTTAATATGCACTGCAGATTACAGTTTTTGGTCAAGGAAACATGAAATATTTTAGCCTATAAAACAAAAATTTGTGTGTGATTTGATCAAATATATTATATACACAGAAGGGACTGGAGCCATATTTCAATTACATATATGTATTATTGGTATGAAAAGTAGTACCAGTCAGAATAATAAAAGAGGTCTTGAATTGATGTACACCCAACTTCTATTATTTTATTAATTATGTGGCGCGAAAACAAATGTATGAACAAAAAATATCCGGGAACTTGTGATCCAATCAGAGACGTTTTCAATTCTGGACAGGTTTTACATTCAATAAAAACAGAGGCAGTGTGACTGACAGTTCTTTTGACCAATCACGTGTAAGAAATGGCCTCTTGTGGGTGTGGCCATTCTTTCCAGGACGTGTATTTACCAATATGTTTATGTTTACTTCCAAAGAGAAAGGCACGTTAAAGGTACGTGTTAAAGTGCAATATTTTCTTTAAGAGCTCATTTGAGAGTTTTTTTTTAACTTTTGGACTTTGCAATCCACCCAAGTCACAAATCAACATATGGGCCGATTTGAATAATCAAGTTTCTATACTTGGGCATGCTTCCTTTATAGATTTCAACTTAAGTGCATTTATTTCTAGCGATCGAGGTCATATATTTTCTTGAAGATTGTAGAAAATAATGACAGTTTGGTTGGATGGCAATACACACGTATGCTAGAATGAGTATTGATGTTTTTACGACGTGAAACGGTTATATTGATGTTTGAATTAACGAGCAGTTGACAAGTTTGATCTTCACCGGAAGTGTAATTGCTGTGATTATGACCGAAATGTTCGCTCGCGTTTAATAAAAGTTGTTTCAGCTTCGCTAAACGCTTTTTGGAGCATTAATATAAACCGAACGTGATCCACATTTCCTTTAAAGTATGACTTACTTTATATTAACAGCTACGTTGAGATAACCGATCGAGATAAATTATTAGCCATCGAGGCTAATGTTAGCTGCATGGAGTTGCCCAGTATCAGCTAGACATGTGTTGTGCTAACGTTGTAGTCTAAATACCCATTTATCTGTGTGTTGTGTTTAGTAGTTCTGTAAATGGATGCTACTCAGGTGATCAGTGGCTCTATGTTAGAGTCAGATGAGGAAGAAAATGAAGAGGGAAATAAGGATAGGGGAGGGCGAGCCCTGGCCAAGCTGTGCATCTTCAAAAATCAACACATCCCTGAGACTGGTAAGTTTCTCACGGATGCTGTCATTACATTTATGACATGGTTGGGTATGCACCATCATCTGGTGTTCATTAATGCTGCTTATGATGTGCGTTTTCTGTCACTCAGAGTTGCCTCTCTTTTTGGGGGAAAACAAGCTGGGCCGTGACCCCAGCAGCTGCACCCTGACCTTACCTGCACCCTCAGTATCCAAGCAGCATGCCACCATCAGCATCTCTGTGTACCAGAGGAGAAGGTCCTACGGTGAAGTGGACATGGAGGCTTTAGTTTGGGACCTAGGGAGCATGAATGGTACCCGTAAGGGCCGCTTAAAGCTGACTCCTCATGTTCGCTATGCCCTCACTGAAGGTGAAAGTTTGATGGTGGCAGACATTCCATGCAAGTATGTCAGCTGTGGGGCAGACCCGGTGTCGTCTCAAGACCCGGTGTCCTCTCAAGATGGCACAAAGACTCCGGGGAGCAGAAGCTTAGTGGCAAAAGATGGGTTGCTGGATGCCCCAGGAGAAAAATTGAATGACACAAGGACAAGCAACAAGGACTGTGTCAATGGCGATACAAAGACAAAAGTGTCATTAAAGAAGACTCCTGTCAGAGGCACTTGCCTGTCCTTTGAGCAAACTCCAGTCCAGCCACAGGGAACCTTGGTCCCAGAATCTGACACAGATTCAGACAGCGAAAGAGGAGAAGGAGGTAACATAAGACAGAAGGGCCTTGGTATGTCTACACAGAAAGTACATGCAAACAAAGTATTGTTTTTATATATCTGTTGCTCATAAGTTCATTGTTGTTATGTTTTCAGCATCTGACTCTGACTCCCATAAATCCGGTCCCAGCCCTTCTTCATTTTTAAGTCCACCAAACAAAATCGTCCTTGAAAGGTATATATGTTTTTTTTTTTTGTTTTTTTGTTTGTGAACGCCATTTTAAGCATTTACCTTTAAGGACATAATAAAAAAAAAACATGTAGTCATTATCACGTTTTAAAATGATCTAAATACAACTCCTGATGAATAACAAGACATGAAATACTCCATGCTAATATTAAAAAAAAAAAAAAGTAAGCAAAAATGCAGTGTAAAAAAAACCAAACAAAACTAAACTAAATATGCCCAAAATTCAATAGTTTGTTGAAACCCCTTAAGCAACAATAAACTGAAGTAGTAGAAGTAACTATTTTCTGTATGTATGACAACATCAGTTCCTCTCATTGTTGTGGCAGAATGTTGACTCACTCTTTACATATTTGTTCAGTTCACGGAGATCAGCAGGCTTTTGTTCATGCAAAGCTTCTTTAAGGTCCTGCCATAGCATTTCAATCAGGTTGAGGTCTGGACCATTGCAACACTTTATTATGTTGTAAATCTGTTTTTCTGCCGGGGTATGGTATTTTCCTGCATGACCCAATTTTATTCAAATTGAGCTGTTGCACAGATGGGATATATACTTTAGAGTTTATTACTGCAGTGTGCCCAGTTTCTTCAAAAATTTGTTATGGGATGTTTGGAGCGGTACACTGCGTTGACTTTTTGCCAGATGTGGTGCTTTGCCATTCAGTCAAGCATCTCTACATTGGCCTCTTCTGTCTAACTATGACCATAATGGCAGTAACGGGTGCTGTATCAATATCACAAAACAAAACAAAACAAAAAAAAAGATCACAAGAAGTAGTAATCTATTACTTTCCAAGTGCCATGCATTCACACTTTAAGTGTCAAGACTGTATATAGCCAATCAGATGGAACTTTACTGCCCAAGATGCTAATTTACATGAAGAGTATCGTTGTTGTTCTTGCAGGGTACAGTTAAATTTACTTATTTATTTTTATTATAAAACAATGTTTCAGGAATTCAAATTATGCTATCTTTATGTTTGCATTCGCTATTTACTGTCGGGGTACGTTTTAGCATATTAACTTTTAACACGCTAGCGCAGAGATGTAGCCTTTTTTGGGCTTTCCTCCTCCTGAGACCCAGCAGTGCATTTTTTTGTCCTCTGTAACAGTCAAGTGTTTTACGTCAGGGACAAAAGCAGGTGATGATAAACAAAGAATATAGTGACTGACTGGGAGGTGCTTTCTTTGGTGATTGGGAACTGTCTTGCATGTTTTTTTCCTTTTGTCTAATCTTTCTTTCTGTAGAATAATGGACTGTAAACTGTTTCAACCCTTGCTAGATTGATGGTCTTTGCTTATGTTATTCTTACTTGGTATTATGTTAACACAAACTTGAAGTCTCCTGACCACTAAAGCACTGAAACCTCTGGTTTTTGAGCAAGTGTTCAGACTTGCTCATGATTAATTAATCAAATACATTTGATTAACAAAACTTGTATTCTAAGTAGGCTTTACACTTTGTTCTCACACCCTCTATCTGCATTTTGGCAAATCATGGCATGGATGTAATATGCAAGTTGTTGTTGGTCTGTGGTTGTATTTACCTAACATTAAGACCTTCTGAGGACCAAATTATTTATTATGTTCTGAGGCATAAAAAATGACCATCAGGGGCAGCCAGCAGTACCTTGCCCTTTCTTTTGAAAGAAAGCGTTCTATCTTTTTAGTATGACTGTATGTGTCGGTTAACTCCAGATTACATTTGTTAAATGTAATGCTTGTCATCATGTCTTCCAACTTTTACAGTGAAGGTGAAAGTCCCTTTACACCATCCTGTTCAACTAGCAAAAGGTCACACAGACATGCCGGTTTCAGCAGGGACGAGCCAGATGCCGATGTAGAACGACAGCAGGTGGAGAAAAAAAAGCCACCTGCGGTTATAGATGACAGTGTAGAAGAAGAAGATGGAGCAGGACAAGGAGGGACACATTCTAAAGGAAATAGACAACATGAGAAAAAGGATGTCAGTCTTACAGAGAATGAGCTGGCTGTGTCTGAATCAGAAGTTTCCACAGGTGCGATCCCCTCATTTAACTTGGACAGTGACACTGATGTGGAGGGAGAGGAAGAAGTGGCACCTGCTGGGTCTCTATGCCTGAACACAAACCAACAAGCTGCTCAGCCACCAAACACAGTCCTGTTTCATACGGACAGTGACACCGATGTTGATGAGGATGTTGCAGACAAAACTGCCAAAACTACATCTTCCTCTGAGAACACTACCAAACTTTCTCATGTTGCATCAGTTATTCAGCCTGAGGGCAGCACCATGGACAGTGACACAGATGTGGATGGTGATGATGCTGCGTCAGATGCTGGCACATCATGTCAGAGAGCAGGCACAGCTGACTCTGCTTCTTCAGTGCAGCCGAGAGATTTTCATCTAGACAGTGACACGGACGTTGATGAAGAGGATGATGGGGGATGTGGAACCAAAAACAAAAACTCTGAAACACCCACCAGATCTGATCTAAACCTTGATTCGCCTGAATCAGTCCCTGTTGCTTCTCACTGTCGGCATCTAGACATTGTCACTGATAAAGAAGCTATTCATGCCGCTCATGTAAGTGAACCCTTAGCGGCTGCTGCCGTCTCAGAACCATGCACCACTGCAAATCCAGGCGATGAGCTGGATATTCTGTCTGACAGCGACACAGATGTGGAAGGCGATTCTCTTCCTGTTTTGCCTGTTAGTGCTCCAAGCCTGTCAGCACCTCCGAACCCAACATCAGAAGAACCAAAGTCAGATTTTGATGCAGGCACAGATGTTGATGAATGCACCATCCCAAATGCTGGAGAAGGGGCCATTCAAACTGGCTGTAGAGGGGACAGTGATACTGATGTGGAGGATAAGGAAGCAGATATTGCAGAGGCAGGTGAGGACCTGATGTCTGGCCTGAAAAGAGAAAATACTTCAAGGTGGCTGGCTCCTCTTCTTCAGAACTGCTCTACTCCTGAGCAAGCGCCAGGTAATTCATGCACCTTCAAATACATTGCACCCAAGGAATTTTCAAAGGAGCTTTAACTTAAGGGTTAGATTAAATAAAATAACTACAATACAAAGACAAATATTAAAGTGATTGAGATGCTAGAGGAAAGGTAATTCTGATAGAAATCTTTATTGTTTCTTTTTTCTTTTTGATCTGTGTTCAGGAGAAGAGGTGGAACACATGGAGACTCAAGCTTTCACAAGCTCCTCTTCAGGTGGATTCATTCATTCATTCATTCATTCATTCATTCATTCATTCATTCATTCATTCATTCATTCTTCAGGTGCATTTAGAT
>JAOWBL010000008.1:12862803-12890581 GCA_028564865.1 Zenarchopterus dispar
ATTCATTCATTCATTCATTCATTCATTCATTCATTCATTCATTCATTCATTCATTCATTCTTCAGGTGCATTTAGATGTGAGTGCAGTATAGCTAGTATGTTTCCAATGATGGAGTCCAGGTGCTAAACTGACCATCTGGTTGGCCAGTGCTGCAATTGTATAAATACTTCTAAAAATATAGCAAAGAACGCCGTTAACTATTGTGACAGAGTGGTAAAGACCCCCCCTCTGAATAAATTCAAAATGTTTCATTATGTTTTTTTTTTGTCTCAACAGATGCTGTAGCATTCACTATCAGACCTGTTGTATCATCTTCCTGCTCAGACAGCCAGGAGGAGGAAGACTTTGTTGTGGCTGAAACACAGTCCTTCGTTCTTCCGACTGGAGGTTGTCAGTTGGGTCCTGACTCAACTCGAACTTCTTCCTTTGAGTCTTCTGGTAACAAAATGGAGGAGCAGTGCAGCAGAAGAGACTCTTTCCAGCTGGGGTTGTCCGACAGCAGCCATCTGCAGCGTCAGGGCGGAGCGCTGGCCACGGCGAGCACTCAGGATTTTGTCTCTGTTGAAGGGGGAATGAATTTGGAAGATACCCAGGCTTTTGCAGCCATCTCTGCTGCAGGCAGAAGCTCTGCAGGACATGATTCAAATCTAGAGGCCACTCAGGCTTCTGACGAAGAGGAGCTTGCCGGATGTTCAGAAGTTTCTGAAAAACAGGGTTGTGTAGATTTGGCCTTAGAAGAAACACAGGCTTATATTCCTGAGCCTTGTACTGATTCAGATGAGGACTCAGATGAAGATGGGGAAAATGCAGCTTCAAATGAGCCTTCAGGTTCTGTTGTATCATCTACTCTTGCAATGGCTGAAACTCAACCCATGTCTTCCTTTGTGGGAGAGAACAATTTGGAAACAAGCAAACCCTTTTGTTCTGCACAAGCTAAGTCCAGAGCAGGAAATGACACAGAGGAGGGGGATGAACATGGGAAGATGGCTTATCCACAGGAGAGGCACCTAACAGAAGCTCAGTTTATAAGTGAGACTCAGCCCATGTGTAGAAGTGATGACGAGCAAAGTGATGATGAGAACTCGATGCTAGTCCCTCGAAAAAGAAGAGCAAAACAGCTTCACATTGAAGACGAGGAAACCCAACGGCTCACAAATTCTGACTTCTCTATTGCAGAAACTCAGCCAGTGGCTGTAAGTGAGGATGATGATGATGATGCCGACTCAATGCCAGGCCCGCGCAAAAGAAAAGCAAAGCCACTGCAGCTTGAAGACGAGACCCAGTCACTAGTGAGTCCTGAGGTCTCTGCTGTTGAAACTGAGCCAGTGGGGATGGGTGAAAATGCGGAAAGTGATAACGAAGATTCATTTCCAGGTCCACGAAAAAGAAAAGCAAAGCAACTTCACCTTGAAGAAGAAGAGACACAGCGGCTCACGAACTGTGAAGCATTTGCTGCTGAAATTCAACCGCTGGCTACAGCTCAAGATGAAGATTCAGACTCAACAACGCCAGTACACATTAAAGAAGAGCAGAAACAATCCCTCACCGCTGAAGTCTCCGCTGTTGAAACTCATCCACTTACGACAGATAAAAATGACGACAGGTACTCGACTTCAGAGACACGAAAAAGAAAAGCAAAGCAGCTTCATCCTGAAGGTAAGAAGACGCAGTCGAAAACTTCCTCGAAAGCAAAAACTGCTGAAACGAGTGGATCCACCGTGACAAAAGAGACGAGGACAAGATCAGGAAAAACTGCAAATGAGGTGGAGTGTTCTGTACCTGCAGATGGACAGATGAAAAGGGAAAGCAGAGCGGTGTCAAGTACCAGAGGAAGAAGAGGAAGAGACGGGTCTGATGATAACAACGAGGAAGAGATGAAGCAAACCAGAGCGAGAAAAATCACAAGACAACAGGAAGATGACAATAAAGCAGACCAAAGGAAGAGAACTGCAAATAAGAGTCTGAAAAAGGAACAAGAAGAAGAGAAAATGGATGTTATGGAGCTTAGACAAGAAGAGAGAGAAGAAATTGAGAAGGGAAGAAAAAAGAGTAATGAAAAAGAAGGGGGACCAGAGCATCAGCACAAGAGGGAAGAAAAAGAAAAGCTAGAAAATAAAAGAGAAGCAGCACAAGAAAGGCTGCAGGATGAAGATGCAGAGAGAGTTAAAGCTGAGCTGAGGAGTATCGAGGAGGAACACCAAGCAGGGTTTGACGGAGAAAAACAAGAGAAACTAGAAAAAGAAAAAGAAGCCAAAGAAAAGCAATTAAAAGAATCACAAGGGAATAAAGAAGTTGAGCCGAAAGTTTTTGTTAGAGGTCGAAGGGCATCTAGAAGAACGACTACTGCCCAGTGTCCGACAGAACCGGAGCAAGACTCAACCATACCAAGCTGTGAAGACTTCCCAGCAAGAAGAACCAGATCTCGCTCAAGCTCGTCCAACTCGGTCGCCTCAGAGAGGTCTGCCTCAAGCGTCAGCACCCGGGAGAGCAAAGGAAGGGGCCGAGGGAGTGGAACCAAGAGGGGCAGTGAGACACCCCAGACGGGCATTGCCAGAAGCAGACGAAGGATCACAGTGGCTGCAGGGCCAACTGAGCAGAACAGTAATGAGGAGCTCTTTTCCAGGGTGAGCTCCTCCACCTCTGCTAGCGCAGAAGTCTCTAGCTGCAGCCGAGGGAGAGGAGGCGGGCAGCGAGGGAAAGGGAGGAAAACGGAGCCCAACCTCAGCGTTCCTGTTTTTAGTGAGAGTCGTCAGAGTTCCACAGCAGAGGGGAGGAGGAACAGCAACGCAGAGGAAACCTCTGGTGAGGTTCTCCATGAGGATGAGAAAGAAAAGCCAGACTCTCAGAAAGCTGGTACCAGTAGGGGGCAGCAGCAAGCCAACGCACATGGATCTGAAGCTTCACTTCTAAGTGATAAAGGCCAGCCAGATCAAGGACAGGGACTTCCTGTTTTGAAATCAACTCCTGCTAAGAGGAATGTCAGAGGCAAGAGTCAAAAACTGGCAAAGACTGAAACTGTGGAGAAACCAGCAGCTACTGTAGTCAGCGATGGTAATGAGTCTAGAAACACAAGAAAAGGCAGGAAAAGTGAGTTGGAGGCAAACAAGACAGTGGAACACCCCAAGGTTTCCAAAGAGAAAGAGAGTGATCGCAAATCTGAAGGAGCCAAAGATGAGCCAAAGAAAGACATCCCTGCTTCTGTCCAACCGAAAAGAACAGGTAGAGCATCCGGCACTCCAGCAAAGAAGAACGCTAAAGAATCTCTCCCTGAAGAGGAGCCAGAAAACAGTGAAAAAGTGGAACAGGAAACTGTTGGAAAGAGGTCCAGGGGTCGAACATCAGTGGCCCAGAGAGGTAAAAAAGAGGGTCTGGAAGACAGTGGAACAAGCCTGGATGGAAACATAGAGGCTTCAGAGGTAACTTCATCAGCTATTCAGCATACATTAGGAGTTTGATTGTTTTATAATTCGGACTGGTTGTTTGAATTAGCTGTATGACGGGTGGCCGACCAAAACAGAATGAAAGTCGGGTCATGTAGAATTGGTATCCAGGAATGCCTCCTCTTGGAAAAGAAAGCTTTTACCTGAGCTCAGGGCTGGAGTGCATTTCCTTCTCTGAGTCAGCCTTTCCAATCATTAGAGTGCATTCCCATCCACATCATGGACTGCCCCCATCTCCGCCGCGCTCTCAACAACAGTACTCTAACTCGCTCTCTATCACCACTATTATCTTAATGAATTAAGTGGTTTAGCGGTCATCCGTCCCCCTCTGTTTCTTTATTTTAATACTTCTATGTTATGATTTATTTGCCTCATTTTATTCTTTTTTTTCTCTTTGCTCTATTTTGCTTCATCCCCCCTCCCCCCGTCTCTCTTTCCTCTTCCTTTTCCCCCTCTTCTGTCTTTCCTCATCCCTTGCTCTCCTGCTCACCAGCCCCAGACTCCAGTGAGCAGGGTTTCCCGGAAACGTCAGGCACCTGCAGACTCGACAGCTGCAGCAAAGACTCCTCGCTCCTCGTCTGCCTCCCCAGCAGCGAGCGCTCGGATAAGAGCCGGGAACCAAGCTTACAAGGTCTGTGGATCTGGGCTATTTTTGTTAGTCAAAATAAGGCTGGCAAGATAGTTTATCTAATTTATCTTGTTTCTACTTTTTTCCATCCATTCTTTTTCTAAACCCTCTGAATCCATCCCGTTTCTACTTTTTTGCGACAATAAAATAATCATCTCTTCAGTCTTTTTTCCATATACAGTGGACAAAACAGTTAAAAACACAAAAATGAAACAGAATTTTAGATAAGACGACAGTTCGTAAAAGAAAGGAAAGGAACTTTTGAAACTTTTACCTCAGAGTGCGTCTCTTCTGTCTTCACTGAGTGTTTTTTGATTATCTTAGTTGCATCCTGCAGGATGTCCTCTGTAGCTCTGTGAGTAAGTTTTGTTTTTGTTGATATGTGATACATGACCATAAAACGATACGCATTAGGATGGGAGTCCAAAGTTACTTTGGGTGTTTTTTGTTTTTTTTTTGGTTGGTTGTATGGATGAGAGCTAGACGGCACTAAAAATGGAATAAAAATGAAATTGAATGTTTTATTATCTCCCCTATGTTGCTTTAAGAAAAAATAGCAACAAAAATTTGGATCACACAGCTTTCAACAAGTACAAAGAAAACATCTGGAAAAAGATGAGAAGTAAAAAAGTCAGAATTTTACATGATAAAAAAATGATTGCAATTTTTCAAAAAATTAATCAAGAAAATGTTTTGTTGTGCTTTTCAAAATGCCATGTTTTTTTCTGAAAAATTAATTCTTTTTCTATTTATTTTTTTCATGTTTTTATGTTAGATCTGAATATTTAGTTATTCAGACCTGGAGTTTAATTAAAAAATAAATCAGATAAAAATAAAAAAAATAGATTTTCTGAAAAGCAAAATACTTTTCAATAAAACACATATTTCTTGTCTTCTGAAGAATCTGGAGACATAAAATTAAAAAAGGAAAAACCAAAAACAGTCAAAGGGTGAAGCCTTCAGCTCTTTACTTTTCTTGTACTTTGCTGCACATTTTGTCTGTTGGATGAAATCTGAGTAGGTTTGTATATTTCTGCAGAATTACAGCTACTGTTCTTAGTTTCATAAATCTTCTTTGAGGTAATAATGATACATTTTATTTATTGGTGTTTTGTACACAAACAAGGTCACTTTACAGAAGATTTAAAAAAAAAAACTACAAAAAAGGAAAAAAAGTTAACCATGAGCAGATTTTCCCGTTATAAAAAAATTCTGATGAAATTTGAATGAAAAAAGATCACAAAATGTGGAAAGTAATGCACGAGAAGACGACGCTCTGCTGAAAGCGCGTCAGTGTAAGTCTTCCACATCTGTCTGTGGATCCGAGTCGAACTGAACTTGTGACCTTAGGCCGTCATTTTCTCAGGTGCTGTTCACAGGGGTGGTGGATGAAGGAGGCGAGCGAGTGTTGGCCCGTCTGGGAGGCAGCATGGCCAAAGGCGTGGCAGACATGAACTGTCTTGTGACCGACAAAGTGCGAAGGACGGTCAAATTCTTGTGCGCGGTGGCTAAAGGCGTTCCGATTGTCACCACGGACTGGCTGGAAAAGGTTCGTTTTCCTCAGCAGTTGTGACAATACGCGGTTCACACTTGCTCACTTCAGTGAATTAATGCAACAATGTTCCCACAGATGGTGCATTCACAAAGGGATCTGCTCTCAGACTCCACTCTTCTCTCTGTGTTTCAGAGCGGTAAAGCCGGCTGCTTCCTCTCAACGAACGCCTTTGTTGTGAAGGATCCAGAACAGGAGACAAAGTTCAGTTTCTGCTTGCAGGAGTCTCTGAAGGCCGCCACCACCCGGCCTCTCTTACAGGTACTCCATCCATCTCTTTTCTTCCGACACTTATGTTTTTCTCAGAGTGAGAGGTCCACAGTGAGTCGGTGTGGTATTTCATTTTGCCGGCAGCGCAGAAGTTAAAAAAAAAAGCGAGTCATGTGGGAAATATCTGAAGTGATATGAGTAATTTTTTAAACCTTCAGGAGATCTCATATCTGCCTTTAGGCAAGGTTTTTAGCTCAGTTTCTCATTTCTCTTATTTACCATCACACTATAGCTTGTGGGAAGTCATTTGACTTTTTCTGCTTTAGTACTTGTTTTGTTTAATGTATTACATTTCTAAGGTTGCACTGTTTTCATCAAAGCCGTAACAGGATAGCTTGATGCAGCATAACGCTGCGGCCCAACTAAAATTAGGGTACACGTCTGACCAAATTCCCTCCCAGAGAGCCTGTTATTGATTTCTCACTTGCAGAGCCTAAAAACGGAGAGATGCTGATCATATTTGTTTACAGTCTTGTCCACCGTATCTCTTTACATGCGTCTTTCTCTCAGGGTTATGAGATCCATGTCACAAAGTCGGTGAAGCCGGAGCCGGTTCACATGAAAGACATCATTTCCTCCAGTGGAGCTACAGTTCTGCCAAAGATGCCGTCGTCTCATAAGGTACCCTTTCGAGCCTATGCACTGCGGCAGTTTGCCGCCGAGCACTCCGACTCCACCTTGAATCCTGTCTTTTCTTTTTCCTGACTCTCAGCCACAGACTGTAGTGATTTCCTGCGAGGAGGACTTGCGGCTGTGTGGCCCCGCTCTGTCTGCGTCCCTCCCCATCGTCTCTGCTGAGTTCATTCTCACAGGGATCCTGCAGCAGAAACTTGATTTTCAGACCCATGCACTTTCTCCCCCTGCAGGTAACACGCAACCTGCAGGGGGCAGAGGAAGAGGAAGGAGGAAGATTTAATTCATACACAAGGTGTCCCCATATGTGAATGCATTCAGTCTTAATGATGCTTTCTACTTTTTTTTTGTAGATTAATTGCCATGTGCAGCAATGGGAGTTTTTTTGTTTTTTTTTTAAACATATTAAATAATCAAGTTTTCTATGTAGATTCTTTGCACTGATGGCAGGTGGATCATTTTTCTGTCACCTGACTAAACTTGAAAAATTATTTTCACACTATGGGAAAGACTGCGATCTTAACAATCAGGAGGCGGGTACAGTCTCGTCTGCGCGTCAGAGGAGCCGTTTCAAATCTCTCGCCGTTCACATGTAGAAAATGTGCCTTTAACAACAAGCAGAGCGGGATTTAACGCTGCTAAATTCCTGCTCTCTGTGTGTGCGTATTTCTTCAATTCAACTGGCAGGTTTGGCAGGGAGAAGATGTTTAAATCATGTTTGGGTGCTAGAATTTGTAGAACTAATGGAGCCTGTTTTGAAATCAATCCACTACAGTGGTCAAGCAAAAACCTTGTTTCCTGTCCTGATAAAAAGTGCATAGCGCCTTTCATACTGATGATCATGAACAGACCGGAGTGTCTCCATTTCGCAGCATCGCTCCATTAAGGCTTCATTCAATCCCATCATCTCCAGGGAGAGTTGGATACAATAAAGGCATCTGACTGCTGATGCTGCTTATGCATCATGATGTTATCCTGTTTGTCCGTTGTTCTTTTTATGTGCGCATATACAGAAAGACCAGTACACAGAAGTCGCGAAGTTGGTTTCTGTCCAGGATCTGCTGTAAACCCCTCACCCTCACAGCATCACCACTGTTTTAAAGATGGAGTTGTTAACTTCTGATTTTTAGAACTGAAATATGGCAAGTGATTCTGCACCATGTTTGTATGAGTTCATGAAAATATTAAATATTTTTTGTTGGCTGGAAATCTTACATATTTACTTTCGCATCTTTCACATGTGTAGTGTGTCTTTACTTTTTTCTAATATTTAAAAAAAAAATCTCTTCAGCACTTAGTCTTGTATTATGAAATGGCCATATTGATTTTTTTTTTTTTTTTTAAAGATACAAATATACAGTGATAATGTTAGAGGCTGTTGTGTTAGCTGATTACTGGTCATTTTTTAATAATTAGTATTGACCATAAAATAACCTGTATTAGTAAAATCTAAATGGTATATTCACAAAATAAAATTGCACAATATTCAGAGCAAAGGGCTTTTGGAAACAAAAGTCACTATTTAGTGTTAGTGTATACAGAACCAAGTACAGGTTTAAAGCTTTTTTTAAAAAAAGGGGATTGCCCTATACAAATGTTTACGATTGTATTAAAGATTTTATTCTCCTTAGGTTTTAGAGAGCCAGGTTCCCGTATTGTTCTTTTGTGGCTTAAAGAAGATGAACAATAAATATGAAGGTCATTAAAATTTAGTGGGGGAAAAAAAGACCAGAGATACTTAAATAAGATGAGCTACTTGACCAACTCTTTATTTTAGCAACTTTACATTTGTATGGTCATGTGACCATCATTTCTGGTCCTCACTCATCATTTCAAGATGAACATGAAAAAGTGAGCCTGGATAGAAGAAGCACCAACTTACTTCAAAAACTGTTTTTATCATGTGAAAGTCAAAACAAAAACCATACATATCATTTAGCTAAAATTTTTAATTAAGCTTAAAACGAAAGAATTCCTACTGGTGAGTGTTACTTATATATTAAAATATACACCTGTATTAATCTAATAAAGAGAGAATAAAGGTTTTCACTTAAAACAACTGATATCCGATGAGGTCAGAGATATTGGGCAGAGGTACTCTTCAATGTGCAAAAATGTGCAATTTAAGGACAGTTAGGTTGGGTAACAAATGTTTAACAAAGGCCCATAATATAAGGTGTGACATCACACGGGCATTGACCACAGGGTGGGCAGGGTCCACTATCACTGGAGCCGAAACTGAAATCTTCGGGATTCTGAAAGTTTAGTCCAACCAAATAAAATTTACAAGGAATTTCCCACAGAGTGACATGTTGAAGAGGACACCTAAACCTCAAAAACGTTTTAAAAAAATGTTTATTGGCTAGTTTCAGTGACAATCAGTTTGTTTTAGTTTCAAGATAAAAGTACTGGGTGGGATGGGATTTCTAACTGAACTCTTATAAAAGCATCAACACTGACTGAATCCAGTGAATAAGAAAGCAGGTAAATTTAATAAAAATCAATTCAAAGACAAGGATTAGAGCTTTTTAAAGCAGTTTTTTTAAACAATTTCACTCACATTTAGAGCTGCTTCAATTTTCTCTCCCATCCTTCACATCAGCCGCCTACATGGCAGGCTCTGGTTTGTCCGTGGATGCTTTTATGATGACCATCAGTGGGTTTGGTGGGGGGTGGGAGGGTGGAGGGGGGCGGTGAAGGTCGGCCGGTGTTTCCCGACACGAGTCGAGTGGTTCCGAGAGCGCGCGGAGCCCGACATATTCTGATCCTCTTCCAAATGTTGAGCCCGAGTCGCCAAGTGCTGCTCTTGAGGGGGGCGAGGTTTGAAGGGAGGGACACGACGAGGCAGGAAACGTGCGACATTGTTCACGCAGATTCCCGCTTGTGAAGGGCACCCCGACGTCTCCCGAGCGCAGCGCGCCTCCCCGCAGGTCGAAGGTAGGTGAGCTGCGGAGCGCAGGTTTTCTTCTGCTCAACATGCATGTGCGGAGAAGATGCGCGCCCCACATTGGTCTGGTGCGTGACGGGTTAAATTCTGCAGTTTTTTGGTTGCTGCCTGCGCTTGTCCCGGCTGGGATGTGACTGATCCACACTTGGAGATTCATCACCATCTGAGGTGTGACAATCCCATTAACCCGGTTTTAAACGGCCCCGGAGCCGGCTTCAGAAACGACTTAGGCTTTTTAAAGATGCTTTTTTTTTTAATCTGTTTTTTTTTTTTTTAAATTGATTAAATTTGAAGTGTGCAAAATCATAGAGATGTAAAATGGGGGGATTTTCCTTTCTGAAGTGCTAATTAAAACACCTTTAATCCAAAAATCGTTTAGATGATAAAATTGATGTTTTATTCTTGCATGTCAGATGACATTCCTGGTAGGGAAGTTATCTAAATGCAGTTCAAGTTATCAGAGAGGATGCTCTGGCCTGGAGGGTTTTTAGCATCCTGCAGTGTCCAGAGCTGCATCCAGGCCCTTAACAAGAAATGGCAGCCCTTAAACTATAAGCAGATCCAGTCCTCCAGTTTCTATATCAGAAACATCTCCCATATTCTTCTCTCTTATCAGCTATTCTGTTTGTTCTCTCCACTGCCCCCCCCCCCCCCCCCCCCCCCCCCCCCCCCCCTTCATGTCCATTGATTTTAATGGATCTGACAGGTGCAAACAATATTGTGGAAGCTTGTCTTATCCTTTAGTTCATGGCAGCTTGCTTTGTAAGAAAATAGGTTGTCAGGTGCTACAGGCTTTCTCTGAAAGACGAACTTCAGAAATGATCAGTGTCTTTATGATAAATCCTGGTTGTTTTATTACTTTTGCTGTGCTAGCCTAAAACAATTTAGGGCTTATCACACCTCGTGTCCTTTTGAGATGTGCTGTTTCTAATGTAAATGTTTCTCTGCACTTTCACACACGTCTCCTCTCTTGATGCAACAATCTTTTTTTTTTTTTTTTTTCCATTTTTGGTGCATCATGATTTATGAATAAGAGAACAGTAAGTGCTCACTTCTGGCATCCTTCCTCATCATCAGGGTGACTTCACCCCTTCGCATTAGTCTAGCTAAAAAAAAAAATAGAGTAAAGTGTAAACGAAAGAGAAATTATTGAGGGACAGAGCTTGCTTTGTACCCCACATCTGCAGTCATTGAATGCATTTCCGCCTCTTTAAAGGCCGAAGGGACAAAGACCTGTCTGTCCCTCCAGTGAGCAGGAGTTTGGAGTTTGAGGGAACACAGGACCAGGCTTTGATTTCAGAGTGGGATGCACTGGCTTGGATTATATAAGATAAGGAGGAGGAGTGGATGAAAGAGATGTGATAAAGAGGGAAAGAGACAGAGATCAACAGAGAAATATAGAGGAAGTGGGAAATGAGACACATGCACTCAGGTGGGGGATCATGACAATCTATGTTGGCTGGAGAAAACGTAGGGAAAAGAAAGTGAGAGTTGATTTAAAATATGTGAATCAGGTAAAGGAGGAGGACAGGATTTGAACAGGATAATGATGGCAGAAGACACAGTCTCTATATGTTAAAATGGTGACAGACTGTTAAAGATTGACAAAAATAGGAAGGAGGACAAATGTAAGGTGGAATGTGGACTGAAGTGTGGAAAAAGAGAAAATACATGGAGGAATAGCAGATGACATGCATGTAGCGTGACTATAAATACTACTTATGTTTTTAATGTTTTTCCAAGTTCAGTACACTTTGAGATTATAGTTATCATTATTTTTCTTCAAACAGATTTGTATTTCCTTTTTTACCCCACAGCTTAGGCTTCAAAACACTCGATTATCTATGAGGCCAACTGCTGAGGCAAACAGATGGACATGGCTCTCTTCTCTTTCTCATCCCAGATGACCAGTCCTGTGCACGGGATTTCTGTGCTAATTGAATACCGACTTGTGCAGGGGTCAAAAATCATTTCATTAGCTTAGGTGCTGTAATCAATTTGTAATCAAGGAGCTTAAAAATAGAGTTTAGACCTCCGGAGAAGCCCCCAGAAATGGGATTGGCAGACATGAAGAAAATATTTGCTTTTAATACTTGATCCTCTCTTGTAGGAAAGGGAGGTCTTATGATGTTTTCTGTTTTGCAAAATGCCACTTTGATCTTTACAGCCTATCTATTACATGTGTTATTGCATGTGACTGCAAGCGCTGCAAGCGTTCCCTCTCAGGCCCCTTGTGGGGTTTGTAAATGAAAACTGCAGCAGAATCTTTTTTGTAGAAAGTCTCTTCATGTCACGTCATGCCTCTGCATCACCATCCTCCTCTTCCTTCAGCGTTTCCGGTGAATCCCTCCACAACAGATAAACTATCAAGGGTTCCTGCTACCCTCATTCTTCAAGACATTATTAGAAACCCAGCTTGGTCTTTACACCCATTCCCACGAGTGCAGTTATCTTGAGATGCATTAATTATTCTGTGTTCAGATTTGGGTATTTAATCAATAAGCAGTCTGTGACAGTCATCCAAAGCCAGACGGCCCTGTAAGCATGCACGTGCTCCTTAAAGGAAGGACATCTCAAAGACGTAAAAGGCTGTTAGTAAGGACAGCAGCGTCTCAGAAGATCTTGATTTTTAACTGCACCCAGGTATGCTGTTAAACCAAATGGTTTTTATCGCTAATGATAGGATTTTATGTTATTTAACCTGACTCACAATATCCTCCCAGCAATGTCAAAAACAGAATATTGAGTTTGCAGAGACTGCAAGATTCTCTGCAGTTGGACTAAAATAGTTATTTTTCATCACTCTACCCAGAAAAAAAGAAGGAAAGAAAGAAAGAAAAAGCAGAAAGACTTGATTCAGCAATATGCACGTTCAGAAGACACTGTTTTGTTTGAATAGTGATACACATTCAAATGCAGCAAGGCTGAGGTCCACACGTTCACTTTCCCAGCGTTCACATAATCTCGTCACCTGCTGCTTCAATGCATCGCTCCCTACCTTTGATCGCTGCAGGTATTTCCTTCCATTCCCGTCCTGAGCTTTTAAAATGAAAACCACATGACAGTTTCCCATGTTTCAGCGTCTTGCGTTGCTGCCTCCAATATCAGTTCTCAGTTGCTAAAATCATCAGTATTCTCCCCAGTGCTGCAGTTAATTGTGATTTCTTCCCAGACGCTTTTAGAGAGTCGTGATGAAGTTATGTTTGTCTCGTGACTTTCACTGTTCTGGGTGGTCTTTGTTTGAACCTCACAGACGGATGCATGCTTAAATAGCTTGATTTTTTTTCCTGCTGGGAAGATCCATTATTAGGCCATCAGAGGTCTATTTAGAAGATGCTCATCAGATACTGACTGCAACAAAAATGTGTTCATTATGTGCTGAATATTTGTGAAAAGCATTTTAATACATTGAGAAGTATTTTGTACTTGAGATTATTAACATCATGTCCTGGAGACAGATTTCACATAAATGTTCTGCAATGATCAGTTCTTGCCCAAACAGAAGAATGAACACTGTGGAAAATCTAAACAAGAATTTAAGCCAGAAGATTTTTGATCAACACTAAATTAGTGATATCATTCTTGTATTCTAGATCTTTGATTTTTATTATCACTCCCACATAAGAGCAAACAAATGTGAACACCATATACAATGCATTTGATGTACAAGTGTTCAGGCAGTAGATATTTTTGTATTGAATTGTGAGTGCTTCCATTTTTACTTTTACTTTTATATTTATTTATTCTTTTACAGACACAAAAGAGGCATCCATGATGATGAGAGTGAGAGTGGTAGCACTTAGCTTCCTCATCGCTGCAGGTATGTCAACAAGATCATGCCATTCTGTTGCACTCATTAGTGACATAAGAATATAAAATATAAATGTGAATGTGTATTTTACGATCAGTGCATGCCACTAAAGTGTATTTTCATAGTCAATAGGTGCAAGAGACCATACTTCTTCATACTGTTCACTTAAGGAAAATAGACTACTTAAAAACCATCATGAGAAGTGACATTAACGGGCTATTTGTCTTTGCAGTTCCTTGGACGACCACTAGGGGTTATTTCCAAGGTTGAGTCAGTCTCCACTGATTCCTTACCCCTTTGTTAAAATGTCAAACTACTCATCAGAAACAAACATATTTTTACAGCCTGGTACAAAAAAAAAGTGGCTTTAATCTTCATAGCTAGATTTTATGTCCATGACAACGTTACTAGTGGAATTTTTGTGTTGCTTATCAGGTAAAATTAAATGAAACCAGAATTTTATGCCTAACAAGTGGAATTGGTCAAACCACCTTCACCCCTGGTTTATTCCAGGACCTTTCTGGGTTGACTAACTGGACCTTTAGCCAACTGCTGACTGACAGAGGTCTGCCATATCTTGTGGTAGCATGGTGGGCAGGTTCCACCTGGCCACCAGGCTTACTCGTTCTGACATTTGTCCATTTTTAGGAAAAAATGGACAAACGAGATTGACAGAGGTTGTGTGGAGTCGATTCCTGCCAATATGGCAATGTCCAGAGCCCTGAAAACTGGGTTTTAATCTGAGTCTTCTGAAAACATATAAGCGACTTCACAGAAAGGTTGCTAAAACTGAATATTATATTCTAACATAAAAAAACTTATCTGGGCTGCTTTATCACGGGTTGAGTGTAGAAGCTAGGTGGAGAACCTATTCTGTGTTTAGGTCTTGAAGTTTATGGCTGTCTTACTGTAAATATATTTTATTTGCAAGCCTGCAAGTCTTACCCAAAGGTGTCAAACGATGACACCAAAAAGGATTCAGTTTATTTACCAGAGAAAGCACGATTCCACTATCTTCAGTGTAAGACACCTGCTTCTCAATTTGAGCCCCGAAAGAAGTGGATTTTACCGCTTAACTAAAGATGACGTTTGACACAGTTTCACCCATTTATCCGGGAGACTCCACGTGCAGCAGCTGCGTAGCGCTGACCTGCTGAAACAAGTCGTGAGCACCAGTGAGACATTTACAGCTGACCTGTGAGTGAGACCGCATCCCCATGAGCTCAGACTTACTGCTGATGTCATGGTCTGCAATCAAACACCATGCAGGCAGAGGCCACCATTAGCATCACTTTACCATCTGATAATGTTGTTAAGTCAAAGACTTGTATTGTTACTATTATGTTTCCAATATTGTTGAGAGCAACAGAAACTGAATACTTCACTATGCTGATGCCTCCGCTTGCTCGGGATCTTGTATAATTATCACTTCCTTTTCTGGAGAATCGTTATGTGGTTCAACCGTATTCATCCGATTTACGCCAGAATTAGAAGGGGCGATAGTACAGCGTAGCAGACATAGACGTGTCAACTGTTGACGGGTGGGCGGGGATGTGAGTGGAGCCAGGGACGTACATTTGTAGATCCCCCTTCAATCATAGACGAAAAAGATGTCACACTCAAGACCGATGAACAGATTTACTTTTCTGTGGCAAAATCATCAACAGTACAGTTGATTAATAAATACAGAAGCAGGACTTAAGTAGTTTTACAATTTAACATCAGATTTTCTTTTAATAACAAGCATTCATACTGTAAGTGTTATATGATTAAAATCTGTATGAGACAGAAAAAACTAGATTAAGAAAGTCTAAATATTTCTAATATCGCTATCATTTTCTTTTTCAACAGCTATTTCTGCCCCCGTAAAAGGTAACGCTGTCTTTTATCAGCACGTAATTCTGAATCAGTACTTAATTATGAGCTTTCCTTGCACACTTATGTGTTTTCTTCATTTATCCTCCATCATATCCAGATGAATATTCCAAGAAGCTTTTCCTTGGGGAGGATTTCCACATCCTGCTGCCGTCGCAGAAGGTGGAGGTCACATTTAAGAACAAGGCCGACCCTCGGACGCCTGTGGTCCTGATGAGGGGCGGAAAGGTGGTCAGCAGCCGGGCGAAACCCAACCTACACCTCAACCACCTTATTATCGAAGCAGTGGGCGAGGGGGATGAAGGAGTGTACATCATGACCAATCCAGACAATCCAGCTGATGTCAAACGGATTTCGCTCAGAGTTCGAGGTACGGGATGAAATGACACATTCAAAATGGAAGTGAGGCACAGCCTCAGGTGATATATTAACACTTTCACAGACACAAGTGGAGTTCAAATCTGCTGGAATTCCTAAAATTTAGATTTCCATTTTACGTGTTTTCATTTGGATGTGCATGTCTGTGTTATCATGTGAACCGTGAAAAATCCACATTAATGCATAATTATAGTAATTTCTTAAGACAGCTGCACTTTCAACACAATACAAGCCAGTAAAGTAATACTCATGAAAAATAATCTATAATTTATCATCTGTATAACTGTAAAAATTCTGTCGGTTAAAGGGGACATGTTATGAGATTTTTTTTTTTTTAATTTGAAACATTTTATTGGGGAGTCAAAGTCCCAAACATATATCACTCAGTGAGCAGTTCGTATTCAGTGGGACGGTTCTGTGACATCACAGAGCCAGGTCACAGTAGAATTATCCAGCCTCAAAAAAATCTTTGTTTCCATCCAGTTTCACATCATGTTGAATGTGGGTTTTGAAAGTGGGTCGTGTAAAGCTAACTCTGATTTCAAATGAAGGATAATCCGTCCTTTATTAGAAGAGTAAATCAAGTTTAAAGTTTGTTAACATTTCTACTTAACCCTGCCTCCTTAAACCAGCGGCTGTCACTGGAGGTTAAACAAAAAGTGCTTTTCTACTTTATCAGCATGGTGCTTTAATCAAAGCATGTCCCAGAGTTTTGATTCAGACCTCAGTAAATTGTGCTGTGATTTATAAAAGTTGCTTATGCAAGTTTTTAAGAAAACCAGCTTTATGAATAGTGTGTGTGTGTGTGTGTGTGTGTGCGTGTGTGTGTGTGTGTGTATATATATATATATATGTATATATATATATATATTTATATATATATAGTGATGATTTTTAAGTTTCAAATGAATTTTAAGTGACGTCACCTTAATTTCAGTACCTTACACACTAAACACATGAGAGTTTAGTTAGGAATGAGCATGGATTAAAAAAAAAGGGAGATCAAGCTTTTTGGCTTACATGTTCACGGACGAGGCAGAAACTAGACAACATGTCTCAATCTGTGAGCTAAAATTCACAGATTGTCATTTGTAAACTTTTCTCAGAAATTAGATTATCAAAAGAAATCCAAATCATTCCTTTTCTGCTTAAGGTCAAAACGGCGTATTTTTTACTCCCGTTAATGAGATCCCTGCGTTGGGATCACGTTCATGACACTTGCTTTAATCATGGCGTCAGCAGCTGGAGGAACCTTGAGTTTTCAGACAGTGTTTGTCTGGTGCATGTTTCGTCAGTGCTGACTGGCTGTTCAGATGAGATTAAGCACACAAATATGTAGAAACGAACGTGACAGCAGTAGGGATGATTCAAACAGACAGAGGGAGAAGTGGGCTCGCAGCCTGCAGGAGGAAGTGAGCTGTAGTGTAGTATTATGTGGAGGTTGTGCGATTTGGAGGGAGTGATGTGCTGCGAGGTAATGAAGAGGTTTGTTTGTGTTTTGTGTGTAAGAGAGCATGTTGGTGCTGCCAGGCAGTAATTATGCAGCTCTTTAACCGCCAACCCACTCCTCTTTCCTTTTCTTCCTGCTGTTTTCCTCTCTTCATCCTGTCTGATCCGTCTTGCCTTCTGTTTGATTTCTAGCTCTACCCTTTCATTCCCTTTTCCCAGATATTTTTGGATCAGTGCTCCTTTGTTTCTCTGCACTCTGTCCCCCTTTCTCCACATCTGTCAAGCCCTTCCTTTCTCCTTCTCTTTTCCTCAGTTATTACCCCTGACTGTTCCCTCCCTCCTCCACTTCTGTCATTTCTTTTTTTTTTACCAACTCCAATAAATAATCAGTCTTCGAATCTACCTGCTTAGTTGTGATTGAAATTCTGTTTTGATTCCTTTTATTTACTCGAAAACAGAAGGTTCATGATCGTGATGTTACTTTCCAGATTGCACTATTGAGCAGGTCATCAAATATGGAGGGATCTTTCATATTCCAATAATGGGGGTGAATCGTCCCATCACCCTCGAGTACAGACCCAATGCAGTGGAGGCCAATGAGACAGCTAGGTAGAGTCAAGAATCAATACTGATGATTTTAAACATTGATATTCACAAGCTAAATTATATCTGAGAGTTATCAGGGGAGGTTGAGACAAGTTCATGATCCTTTGACTTCTCCTCCCTGCAGACCAGCTTTTGTGGTGCTGACCGCCGCAGGGAACGCCATTGAGCCCTATCAGGGTCGTATCAACGTCACTGAGCGCTCCCTCACCCTCAGTCCTGTTACGGGTGCAGATGAGGGGAGCTACACTGTCATGGATGACAAAGGGGCTATTCAGAAAAAAGTGTGTCTAAATGTCAAAGGTGAGAGTGCAGAGTGCATTTTCTTTTCCCACGCTTAAAGCTTAAATTGCTTTTAAATGACCTAAACCTTCATTTAGGATATTCTGATTGTTCATGTTTTTTAAGTTCCTCTAGTAATTTCTTTTTGAAAAACGTTAATGGCAGGCTATAATGTGTGTTCAGCCCATAAACTGAGGTGTGATGTGCCCTTTTTTCTCCCCTGTCTGATTGTGTCTCAGAGCATAAACACTTTGTGACCCTTCCATATGGTGAAAGACTGAAGATCAACCTGATGCTCAACAGCTCCTTGGTCGACCTCTACTGCGTCCCCAGCGCTGACGCCCAGCCTGTCCTGCTTATGGAAAAAGGACAGTTTACAAGTGTAAATTAAAACCTCTTTTTTTTCTGTATACATAGACCTCAACACTGTCATGATGAATTATTTTATGCTTTTTTTCTTCTTTTTCCTTTTTTTCACAACTAAAAGATAAAATGCAGTCAGAAGGGCTGCATCATTCAAAATCTGTGATAATCTTATAGGTTATGTTTGTATCTCTTCTTCTTTTATGTCCTTGTGATGTAATCCTATAATTTATGTTGCAGGTTGATCATTAATGTGATCCTGAAGAATCACACACTCTTCATGGTTGATTTTTTTTTTTAATTGCTGATTCAGTCACCAAATACATTATCTGTTTGAGCTTATAAAATTTGATAATATAATAGAATGACAGAAAGGAAACCAAAACATTATACTTGGATTATGGAAGTTTTTTTTTTTTAACTTTACTTGTATGTGACTAAATTCATCTCTAACAACAGAGAGTGTATAAAATTCAAGACCCTGGTTATGTAATAGGGGGGGTCATTCAATAAAGATCAGTCCGAGAGCAAGGTGTTTAATAATCCGGGAGCCACGAAGAGGCCAGTTTAACTTCTAAGTGGCCAAAGGCCTCTCTCATGTAGGTTAATGTTAATGTTCACAAGCCCATTATCAGGAAAACGCTGAGCAGCTATGGTTTGCATGTTAGAGCTGTCAGGGGAATGCCCCTGCTCTCCAAAAACAAAATCACTCCTTGCAGTCAGACAGAGATTATGAAAACAAGAAGACATTTGGAGAAATGTTTTGTGGATATATGAGCTCAAAGTCCAACCAAGTCCCATCTATGAAACAGAGTAGTGGTAGTATCATGATATGGACCTGTTTAGCTTCCTCTGGGCAAGGACTTTTTATACATGATTAGAAAATGTCAGGTCATCTGTATGTGAACTGAATGTTTATCTATTTTAGTGCCAATAATCTAGCTAATCTAATATATCCTAACTAATGTTCTGGTACCGTGTCGGTTCAAATGTCTGCTTTGATTTCAGGCCCAAGCGACGCTGGGATTCAACGACCGCCTCTCTTTGGAAGGTTCATTGGTTATTCTCGATCAGGTCAAGGGTACAGATCCAAACAAGTTCATAATTAAGGACTCACAAGGATTCGTGGTGTCCACCGTCCAACTAGAAGTAAAACGTAAGCAGAAACTGGAGCTAAATTAAAGAATAAAAGATAAAGCTGTTTTAAAAAGGGATCATAAACACGTAGTCTGGAAAAAAGAAGTAAAAAAATGTTCTTTTTTTTATGTATTCATGAATAGGAAATTAAGTAAAATTCAGTGAAACTGAATTATTTAAGCACCTTTTCCCTATCTGTGTTGCCCCTTTCCCGTTTTGGCTCCATGTAGCCTACAGGCTGGAGTCCCTGTACGTGGCCATCATTGCCCTGTTGGGCCTGCTGGCCTTCCTCCTGCTGGTGTGCCTGCTGTCCTGCCTGATCAAAGTGAAGAAGAGGGCCAAGAGGGCTGCTGCCTTGGAAAAGTTGGCCCAGAACGCTGGCAAAGAAGATGAGGGAGAGGCCTTCAGACAGGTTGGAGGGAGAAACGTACAACAACAGGGAATGCTGAGGAATTTTCTGACATGATAACTCACTTTTGTGTGGTCTCACAGGTGGTCAAGAACATCACCAAGCTCAGCGAGGAATCCAAACACTCCCAAGCTGACACCACAGAGAAATCTCAGAGCACCGAAGTAGACATCAAAGTAAGGGCAGGAGATTTTTTTTTTTTTTTCACAGCTGCGTCGCTGAGAATTATTAATGATGTCTCAATGTTTATACTGTTTTCTGCGTTTAGACAGTGGCAGGTTATTCAGAACGCTGCTGCTAGAGTCCTCACTAAGATCAAGAAAGCGGATCGCGTCAGTCCAGGTCTCAGATCTTTGCAGTGGCTTCCTTTGTGACAAAGAATGGATTTCACTATGTTTTATTTCTTTATTTTTTATTTTTTTGAAGTCTTGAATGGTTTAGGGCCCAAATATAATTCTGATCTGCTGTTTATGAAGCATTCTGATCTATCAGGTCTTCTGGGACACATCTGCTCACCGTCCCAATGGTCAAAGCTTAATATGTAGCTTTCAAATTTCACACAGCACAATTAACTCCCAGAAAACCTGAGGTCTGCTCCAACTCTCAGTTCTTTTATCTTACAGCTGGAATCATTTCTGTTTGCCACTGCCTTTTATTTAGTTAAATATGGTTTAACCTTGCACTGCATTGGAGTCTCCTGTTTTCTTCAATTTTAGCTTATCTTCCGACTTATGTTACCATTTTGAAAAGCTACTTATATATTTGTTTTGTATTCCCTTGCTTGTCTGTCACATCTGGACCCACTTCCACTTTGATTACCTTATTATTAAACGTTTCAGTAGGAGATGAGCTCACCTGATGTTGTTGTGTCCCTAAACTCAGGGTCTGGAGGTTTCCTCTAAAGAAGTCGGGATCGGTAACCTGGAAACCAGCGACTCAGGTGTTGGCTTTAACACTGCTCTCCCGCTGGACACTGACACTGAGGCTGCTGAACAAATTCCTGATTCTGAGGCTGCAAGCATCTCTGTTGCTCCTGAAACCAAACCGAGTCCCCCATCTGCTGCCGAGTCCAAGCCGAGCGCTCCACCAGCTACAGAAATTAAGTCCAGTCCAGTACCTGAAACCAAAGTCAGCCCAGTCCCTGAGACCAAGAAAGCCCCCGATCAGCCCGAGGAAGCAAAGTTAGATGTGCCCAAACCAGCGGATACTAAACTCAGCCCAGCCCCGAGCCCAGAGCCCCAGACTCGTCTGAGTCCAGCTGATCTGAAGCCTGCGCCAAGCCCAAGCCCAGAGCCCGAGCCAGCTGTCCCCGCAGCCACAACTCCCACACCTGAGAGTAAGAGTGTCCTGACTCCTACGCCCGAGCAGCCCAAACCAACCACACCAGAACCCATTACCAATGGTACACCCGAGCCAGGCCCAGATTCCAAACCGAGCCCGGATCATGCAGAAATTATTGGAGACTCAGCTCCAAAAGCTGTACCGCCTAAAACCCCTGAAGTGGAGCTCAAATCCAGCGGTGTTATACCAGAAGCCAGCACAGATGGCGCTGTGGCCAAGGATTCAGCATCCACCTGAGAACTGTCCCTGCAAGAGAACAAAGGAAACCCCACACGTCATACCACCACTGCAGACAATCGAACACACACAACCAAATGATGACAGAACCACAGCAGCTGGGTCAAGGACAAAGATCAATGGGTCTAAAGCCTAAAACCAACCGGAAAATGATATCCCACTAACACTAAAACCTTTGAGACTTTCTAATTCACATTTCAGAGAAGAAGCACGACTTGTGATTGTTTAACAATTTTGATGTATGCAAGCTTTTTATTTATTTTTTTTTGTGCTAATTTCACAGTTTAAACTGCCAAACTGCAATTGAAGTCCTTTGCAGAGTTTACAACTAAAATGTTGACTTCATGAAATATGTTTTATAAAATATCCAGACAGGTTTACGGCATTTCATCATCTCTAAATAGCAGAGTTGATTGTTAAGTTTGTGATAGACTTTTGAGCTGAACCAAGTGTTGTTTCCCATAATGCTGGGGATGCAGACAGAAGGGATTTAGTTTCCAACTACTTTTATCTTAAGCCTGAAAAATGTGAGATGGCAAAAATGGAAACTGTTCTAACCACACTTGATGGGTTTTTTTTTCTCTTTTACACAGCTGTCGTAAACCTTTATATCTGCTTCTGAAACATCTGGAATAACAAGTTATGCATTAACTACACAAAACATAAATACTGATACTACTAAGCCCCTTATTTATAGACGATTGTTGAGATTCAGACTCCTAACGCATATCTCGGATGATTAAAATCTGTTTAGCACATGGATCCCTCGAGTCTGGATCAACTTCTTTGCTGCCTTTGATCTGGATTTTCTACCAGCTCTATAAAAATATCTGCACTTTTAAAAAAGGAAATTCATGCCTGCAGAAACACCAGGCTCTCCCTGTCATCTCTCTATTGCTTGGCGTCGTTTTTAACTAAATATTTCCACTCAAAGATCAACTTTTGTTATTGTAACCTTTGGCAAAATAATTGATATTTAAACCTAACACCTTCACTGGTTCTATTATGCCCTTACTGTATGAGGCCTTTATGAATGGCATCTTGTTTCTCTGGGGCTGGTTTGAGGGATTTTGGGTACATTTAAATGTACAGTCAAAACCATGTAATCTTAACTCATGCATGATCCAGACGAAGTGTGCTGGTACATATTATGTCCAAAAAAAAAAAAAAAAAAAAAAAAAGCATGTCTCTACCTCATGTTTCAGCTGGTCCAGGTTTCATGTGCTGAAATCACAATCAGAAACACTTCTTTTTGAGACAAGCACAAAAAAAAAGACAGCCATGAGAAAAATCAAGGAAGCAATTAGAAAACCGATGGAAAATTATTAGTAGACTATTTACACTTAAAAGGCATTTCTTTGTAACTGTCCTGACAAACATAGATGTTTGCTATGAGGAAATGAGGATGAGATGTCATGTCAGCATTTGAGAAAAAGCCATAAGACAATATAACAGAATAAGATAATTATAATAACAAAATAAGAAAATATCAAAATAAAGGTGCCTCAGTGTTAAATAGATTGACAGAATGAGTCAGATATATAAAACACCACATCAGTCTCGTTTCTAGCTTGGATCTGTGAGGGAACCACAAACCCATTTGACAGTACTAACAATGCTCTTTATACACACATATACACACACACTCACCATTGTAAATACTGCATGTGTATGTCAGTTTAACCCCTAAATGGCTGAATGTTTTTAGTGTATAGAACAACTTGTATCACATAAAAGAGATAAAAAGAAAACTAATTCAAATTCTCACCAAACTAAAATCTAACATATACAAATACTATATAATATATATACTAATATTCACTAATGTTTTGAACTAATGTAGCTATCAAATATTGTAAAAAAAAAAAAAAAATCCACCCAGACTATATTAGCTCATTTTACCTTCATTATCATCTGAAACTCAAAATATAACACATCTTTTGCAATATTTATACTGTATTCAAATGTTTAACCTAGATTACTTAAAACATTGGCTGCAGCATGCCCGAGATGTGCTCCGAGCAACAGGCTTTTATTGTGAAAAAGTCGTATCTGTGCTTTTGACCAGACGAGCGGTGTTTCGGTGTTGCCCTCAAAAATGTGCTTTGGGGACTTGTCTGTTAAGTCTGTGTGCCTACACTATGATGTACATATCTGTGAGCGTGACCGCGTGTGTGCCGAAGCTATGCACAGGCAGAATGAAACGTGTGCTTTCTTGTATCCATGTGTTGTGAGTAAGGTTTCCATGTGCCTGCTTAAACTGTGTTGCAATGTGGAGGGAACAAGTGCTATGTTTAAGTTATGAGCGTGAATGTGTTTAAAAAAAAAAAAAAAACAGACAAAAAAAAAGCAAAGTGTTGATATTGGAGTGAGTTTTGTCTTTGTTTTAGTGCCTAAAACGTATCTTGGCTAGTTGGCTTGTATTCTGTCATTGGCCACCTCCTTCGGGCACCTTTGTCTTATGTAATAGGCACATGGGCATAAAATTCAGTTTGCACACCTGTAAGAACACAGTGATGCCACTTACCGGTCTGTAACGTGCTGTTTGTGAAAGAAATGTGTGCAGAAGTCATGAAGAAAATGTGATTTTAACATTTAAGTTGCATGCACCCTGTTGAATGGGTTTTCTTTGTCAGTGAGAGTTTTCATTAATCAAGTCTGTGGCACATTCTGGAGCAGGAGAGCGCATTCATGAGGTCAGCAGATGTTTTTCAAAGCTCCGAGCTGATAATCTTCTGAGTTATGTCATTGTGAGCAATCAAGGAGACGAGGCTAAAACGGGATCTCCATGTGCCGCAGCTCTCTCTTGGTGATTGTAAATACCAAACCGCTGAGAGTGATCAAAGACCTGAGGGAGCCAGATAGTGAGTGGTGGACACAAGCAGCATCTTGGAGATGGCTCGGTGTAGCTGGATCAGTGTCTTTACATCAGAGTGGAGTCGGAAAGATTCTGGTTTTGTATTCATGTATGATAACCCACTAATAGAAACTGCTACTGTTAACACCACTGGGACTCCAAGTACTACACGAGTCGTCTCTGCCCTCTCTGATTACCGTCGCTCTTATGACCCGGTCGTGGTGTGACATCCCACATGGTCGCTCTCTCTCTCTCTCTCTTTTTGCACAAGAGTTCACACAGATGTTTTGTAACAACATCCCCAACCCCTTTATTTTATGTCAAAAATACTAAGAATAAACACAAGATTATGACATTTGCTGTCCACTGGTGTTCCTTCTTTCTGAGCAGCAACCAAGCAGAAGGACAGCCGAATGTCAGAGCTGTCCTTCCCATCTATGTCCAATATCTCACTCAGTGTCAGCCAAACTTTTGTTCTGGCTACGATGTCCTGTTTTATGTTCAGCCAAGTGTACACATTCATAAAAGCTCAGTCTTAAAACATTTTAAGAAATAAATCACAGTAAAATTAGATGTAGCACACACATTAAGGGTGGCAACTAACAGTTATTTTCTTTACTTATAAGTCGGTCACCAGTAAATAACTCCTAATGTTTTTAATGCCTTGTTTTGTTGGGACTAACAGCCTAAATGCCAAAGATATTAAATCTTATTTCACATAAGTGAAAGTGAAACAGAGAATGACTTAGCTTGAGAAGCTGAACTCAGCAAACGTTTGGTGCAATTGCCAGAAAAATGACTCAAGTAGCGGGATGACAATCATTGCTGTTGTACAGTTTGTACAGGATATTGAGTATTTATTGATTGGCAGCACTCCAGCCAGTGAGAGCAACATCTTTATAGTGAGGGGTTAAAGATCTTCAGCGGTGCCATGTTCTTTCCATCATCTGTGTCACATGGGTTATAAAAGGGGAACAGGGGAACCATGACGGTTCCCATGGAGAAGGTGTAAATCGGTCCCATGGTAACGGCGTTATAGAAAGTCACCTCCTCCTTCTCACAGTCTAAGAACACCCCGATTCGGACAAGACGGAGGGACACGTTGACTTTGGTGGGCTTTGGATCGGTGCAGGCCAGGATAGATCCTCCCTTCAGAGCCAACGTCCAGAGCCCGTTGGAGGTGCCTGTAGACGTCATCTCGCCTCTGGGAACGTCCTCTCTGGCGACACCCAACCTCCACGCTGTCTTTCCGCCGACCTCCACCTCCCAGTAATGTCTGCCGGTGGTGAAGCCCTGCTGGCCCAGTACGCAGTAGTAATAATGGAAGCGACGTGGGTTAGCCTGGATGTCGGAAGTGTCTTTATGGTCGTCAAACCAAACTGAAGTGCAGGACTGGGACACGGACAGGTTAGGGTGGGCTGTCTCAGGGTCAAAAGTCACTGATGCAATATCTGCAGACAGAAACATCATAAATACTGCGAGTCGTGCTGCTGACTTGCGTGTTTTGGAATCACATGACGTATATATACGTACTTGGGTAGAGGGTGCCCTTCATGTGCTTCCATATCCTGTACTGGATGGGCCCAACAAACTGACCAGAGCGAACCTCCGTGTCCACCTCCGCTGGGAGAACAAAGCTGACCTGAGACCTGAGGGGACAAAATGGCAGATGACAGAAGAGCAAATGAACAGAACATCTCTTTGACACACAAGACTGAGATTAATGACTCATTAGAGAAAGAGAAATAATTTGTAACTCGATAAAAGGACACTTTAAGGGAACTTGCCTTTTTATGAGATCTTGAATTTCCTGCAGTGGAAGAAACAGGTTGAAGTTTGGTTTAAGTTGAACTGATACTTTGTTGTTTGCTGACCAGTGCATTGGCAGTCTTTTGTCTATTCGCTTTTAAATTAGAAATTGATTTGGACTCGAACAACAAAGCAAGTCTACTGTTTAATCAATGATTGTCTATTATTGATCAAGCACTGATGAAATACTGCAGACACAATGACTACAGATCCCGCAAGGTTCCTTCAGTGTAATTCTGCTCCAAATTTAAGAGTGCTATTCTCATAAGACATAAATAAGGTGAGCTTAACAAATCACCAGGACAGATTAGTGGACCTTGCACCCCTACATCACAGGTATGTGTATCTCTGGTACTCTTAACCTTTGCATTTTTGTCTTCCTCACTTTGAGCAGCTTGGGACTATCCTCCTCGGCTAGTTTGCCGTTGAGCACTGTGATTGCTCTCTCCAGATCTTTTCCTTGGGCTGCTATCTTCTTCTCCCTCTCCTTCAGTTGCTTCAGTTGTTTCTGTCTCTCCCTCCTCAGCCGCTCCAGGTCCTGATACTCCTCCTCTTCCAGGAAGCGGTGGAGGTTCTGAAACTCAGCTCTGATTTCTCGTTCCAAGTCATCAAACCTGTTCTGAAAGGTTTTATAATAATCATTATTCAGTTCACGTTACAAATTCACTTCAGATGTAGACTGGATTATTTCATTACATTTTTAATTAGTTCTATGTACAACTTGTAAATAGTCTGGAAATATCTGCACACTGATTATTTATTTAGTTCTTTATTAAAACATATGAAAGATACAGTGATTTATGAAAACGGGGTTGAACCGGAAATCATATCCAAATTAAATGAAAGATTAAATGAAAGCTATTTGTGCTATCTTTTTCAGAAATATAAAGGTATTTGGACAAGTGACTAACTTCTGGAGCAAAATCTTTCGGACAGATGAACATTAAATCAACCAACATCCCAAGAATGGAAAGAAAAAAAGTCTTGAATGGCCCATAATGCAAAGCGTGCAACATCATGAACATGTGGAGCTCTATGTGACGGCTTCCACAGACACAGGACCACATTCGTTATTTATGATGTGACAATAGACAGAAGCAGAAAAATAAAAGAGCTGGAGCAAAATATTCTGCAATTGATGAGTAAATAGCCTGACATTATGTGATCGATTTGGAAAGAGCCAATAAACAAACAAAAGCAACTGGGGACAGTTGCAGTTACGGCTTGTCAAAGCAACACAGCAGAGAAAACCTATAATTTGGTGAAGCCCATGGGTTTGTCAGGCTGTCGTTATCTGCTAGAAGCAGTATTTATGATTTTGTCAATTTATTCCACTTTAGTCTAGCTGTTGAAATACGGGGCCGTGTGTTATAAGGTGCTGTAATTTTTCAATTTTTCCACTGATGTAGATGGGGATACTTTTGAATTAAAGCCCTCATTCAGTGGTAATTATACTTTGGTAAACAGTAAAAGCAAATGTGTCAGTTTTGTTGTCAAAAAATGGCTTAACTAAATTAGTTACTTATTTGATTTGTTTTAAACCACAACATTTGTGTCTGAAAACAGCGTTTCCTTGAAAAGGATAAGAATGAATAATGCAGCGCAGGTACCTCGACTTCCAGCGAGTCTATGTAAGTTTCTCTTTCTGCTTCTTTGCATTCGTCTACCTCATGCTTGATTCTTTTAATAGCCTGGATGAGCTTTTCCTGTAACACACACACACAGACACACAGACACACAGACACACAGACACACA
>JAOWBL010000008.1:12900103-12930621 GCA_028564865.1 Zenarchopterus dispar
ATTTAATAATAATAATAATAATAATAATAATAATAATAATAATAATAATAATAATAATAATAATAATAATAATAATATTTCCTATTTCTGGCGGAAGTAACAAGACCAACCCGGAACACTTTTCTTCGTTGCATCAGACCGCGCAGACGCAGAAACCCATGTGGTTGTGTGTATGCTAACCGGATGCTAACTAATCTGACGTCTCTCTGTTTCATTTAAAGGTAAGTGTAACTATCTGCAGAAAATGCTTTGAAAAATACATTGGCTTCTTAAGGACTAACTTAAGGAGTAGCTTGAAAGTGTAACAGTACAGATAAAGTTACTCGTAAAAGTACCTGAGTGTTAACTTTAGTTCAAGCTAAGGCTAATTCGCCTTCCTGATGACTGTTCTCCAGCTGACAGGTGTCTGTGTGTTACAGAGAGGTAACCGGATAACAAAGCACTTAAAGCATTATCTACTCAAACTGGTACGTTATCTGTTGTCATGTTTAAACTTGGTTTTTGTGACACGTTTGAATAGAAATCGTTACCAGTTTACCATAAATTAATATCATAAAGGGTGCAACACTAGTTGGCTTTCCTCAGTTTAAGGAAAATGGAAAAGGGGATTCATTCATTCATTCATTCACCTTAGATCTGGTCCGAATCACAAACCACAATACTTGCATTGGTCAAATCGAGACCAGATTATGTCTTGAGATTAAAGATCCTATAAAACACATATGTTGGTTTTTGAAACCATCATTCTGTTTGAAAACATTTTAAAAAGCACAAAATCATTGAAATAAAGGTACATATTCTGTTTATGTGGCATTTGCGCCAATGTAAAGTACCATTATATTTGCATGACAGCTTTGAGAGTCTTTCTGCTGCTGTCTGTATCTTGGTGTCTTGTAATTAAAGTTAATCCTAAATACATACATTTTCTATAAATGTGATTATTGAATTTACCTTAGTGCTACACAAACAGTGTTTATTTTTGTTGTAGTATGTTTCCAGTGAGGATTGCACTCCACCAAATCTGTCTTTGTCAAGCACTCTGTTAATTTTATTGACAGAATTTCTCAGTGAAGCCGAGGAGTGGAGAGGTTCTGGTTTGGTGACCTCAGAATTGGATCTCTGCCTTTTGCAGATGATGTGGTTCTGTTGGCTTCATCAGGCCATGACCTGCAACTCTCCCTGGAGCGGTTTGCAGTTTTTATCCTGGGGTGAGAGTAAGCGCCTCCAAATAGATAACATGTCATTTATGGTATGTCATTTATCAAATTTAGGGCACTTTTTGGACAGAGAAATGTGCCCGAGCCAGGTGAGGTGGCTCGGGTATCAGGTTAGGATGCCTCCTGGATGCTTCCGTGCTGGGAGATAATATGGTCACGCTTCATGTCGATTATGGTGATCAGCTGTAAGTTCCTTTACTCGATCAAACGTGGAGGAAATGTGCGCGACAACAGCCAGTCAAATGGCGCTTACATACTTGCTTTTGTTTGCGGATCAAGATGATGTTGATTGTAGGTGTTCTTCCTCATTCACAGGAATGAGGAAGAAGAAGGGGCCACACATCTTTATTCTTCTTCACTCACTCTTAATAATTTGACAGCGCTGAATCGGGGAGAAGCAGAAATAAAGAAACTCCGTAGTAGTTTTTGATAAGACGAAATCAGGCGCTAAGTTGTAAGATGGACTGAGGAAACAGTTGAATGAACACAGGTGGCACTGCATCAAGGTAAGGATGACGTCACCCGCCGACAGGCCAGATAATCGCTCACAATTATTCAATATGACTTTAACATAGTAAGAAAACTATGATTGTGACAGAAATGCTTTAAACCGTTCCTGTTTTCCGGCCAGCGTCACTCTCGCGCACACGCCTCTTGTGCTCATCCACGCCATGACATTGTTATGATAATATGAAGAAAGTTGACAGCAACTGTCTTAGCTATGATTTTCTCATTTGCTATGGTTTAATTTTTTTTAACCATTAATGCAATGAATGAATGACACACAACTTAGTCACAATTTGTTGGTTTTGTGTTTGTAGGGACACACATCTGCTGGATTTATCTGTCCTTCTTGTGCCAGTAAATGAAAGCTTTAGTTTTCAGTACAGATGCCTTAAAACTGGCAGTATTTAAAAAAGAAAAAAAAAAAAAAGAGAGAGAGACCCTGGGGAAGACCCGGGACACACTGGAAGGGTTATGTCTCTGATAAATGGCATGAAATTGATTTTTCATAATCAGGCATAGCGTTAGTCTTAACAAAAAAGTTTTCATACTTTTATCCTTGTAGATATTTTCAGAGTAGAAGAAGATGCGTTAAAGATGAAAATATGCCTCATCTAATACAGTTATCAGTAAACGTATAACCAGAGAAATTATGAAAAATGAACTACAGCAATCTAAGAGGTGGAGCATTGGTACACGGAGGAACATTGAAAGAACTGGAGTGACTCAATTTTGAAAAGATGAAGTTAAAAGTAAATTAACACAATAACCAAACAATGAAGGCATCTTGAAGCAGTGAAAGGACCTGCTTGCCGTTTTTCTTTAACTGTGGGATCAGAAGCCAAAGTAAATGTTTTATAATGCTGCGGTGGCGCCGTTAAACTTATACTTGAAAACATTCACAAAAAGCATACATGTCTTTGATTTCCTGTTGTCAAACCCCCCAGTGATTGTTATCAAAATATATAATCACTGCAAACCAGCTGACAGTTTATATAACTTGCTTGTTTCCTCCAAAGATGGCCACTCTCTATGTGTCCCCTCACCCTGATGACTTCAGGAGTCTCCTGGCTCTCATAGCTGCAGAGTTTTGTCCGTCCTCCTGCCCACGGATCGTCAAAGAGGACCCACCTGCATCCCTGAAAGCCCACTCAAGACCAACCTTATCGCTGGATGCTGTGGGAGGTGACTCCGTCTTGAGTGGGAGTAGCGCTGTGGCTTGGTACTTGGCCTGTCTGGCAAAGAGGACTGGTGTTGATACAAAACAGCAGAGCCAGGTGTGGCAGTGGCTCAGCTTTGCAGAAAATGAGCTCACCCCAGTGTCTTGTGCTGTGGTCTTCCCTTTGATGGGGGTGATGGGAGTAGATAAGAAGGTATTTAAATGACTTTTCTTTTTATTTATTTATTTATTTATTTTCAACTTGGACCCAAGTTAAAGTTATTCGTGTAAAGTCTTCTTCTCTGACTTGTGCATCTGCAGCTGCAGCAGAGTTCCCGGCCAGAGCTGATGCGTGTCTTAAAAGTTCTTGACCAGGTTCTGACACTGAGAACGTTCTTGGTGGGAGAAAGCATTACCCTGGCTGACATGGCTGTAGCTACAGCTGTTCTCCTACCTTTCAAATACGTATGTGTGCCATGCAGCACTATTTATAATCCAGTTTTCCATTAAGGTACTCTTCATTAATGTTAGTTTTTTTTTGTAGGCATTAGAGCCATCAGACAGGAAGGCGGTTATCAATGTTACCAGATGGTTCACAACCTGCATCAATCAGCCGCAGTTCTTGAAGGTGCTAGGGGAGATCAGTCTTTGTGAGAAGGTGGCACCAGTAACACCAAAGCCAAATGCTGCTGCAGATGCCAAAACTACAAATGCCAGTCCGGTTGTGGACTCCACAGGACCCACAGATAATGGTAAGGAAACTCCATGCAAGCACATCAAAATGAAATTGTGCATAACACAATACCTAATCTAATTTTATATTTGTGACCTCCTTCAGGTGCTCCAAAGACGGAGGCGCAGCTGAAAAAGGAAGCAAAGAAGAGAGAAAAGTTGGAAAAATTTCAACAGAAAAAAGAAATGGAGGCAAAGAAAAAGGCACAACCACCAACAGAGGTATAGATGCTTGATTTTTTTTTTTTTAATTTTTTTTTTTTTACACACTGAAATCACAGTTTTCATGTTTTAGACAAATTTTGGAGACCACAGAAAAAGGGGCTAAAATCAGAGGCAAATCTGTGTTCAGTCAGCATTCACAAGTCGCCATGTGTGAATTCTTCAGACAATCTGTGAGCCTCACCGATGTGTTGCAGACTTTAATTATATAACATACTTGATATTTGGTTGGCAGGCCAGGAGTTCTGTATGTAGTGAAAGGATAGCGAAGTAAAATCAACCATTTTACAGTTAATGTTAGTAAAAAGTGCAGAAAAGCAAACAACTCTTTGATTATTTCAGCATACTGTATAATGATACTTGACAGAAGCAAAACATGGAGAAAAGCTGTTGACTCTCTTCAGTAAGCAGAGGAGCAAATCATTAAACCACCAGGAGCTAATGAATCATAGTGTACAGAAATAGACTTGTCTGTATAATGTTTAAATGGTCCTTGTAAGTTGTTAATGAAAACTAGACACATGAAGTGGGAGGTAAGTTTAATGAAAAATCCTCCTCTTGCTGATCCGTTGTGCAGTGTGAACTCATTAGGACTTCAAAAGTCCTTATTTCAAGATGTATTATCATTTGCTGCACACAAGGCAATGCTTCAACAACTCACAGTATATATATATATATATATATATATATATATATATATATATATATATATATATATATATATATATATATATATAAAAAATACACACACACTTAAATAACTTGGCTAAAGACATTTGAGTGACTTGGAAAATAATTCTTAGGTAATTTTATTTGTTAACATTTATAAGTTATTTTATGTTTTTTTTTTTCCTCCCAGAAAAAGGCCAAACCTGAAAAGAAGGAGCTGGGGGTTATTACATACAACATCGCTACAACTGCTGGAGAAAAAAAAGGTGATCATTCACTATGGATGCTTTTGAATCAAGTAGGCCTGACAAGCTCTCCGTTACCTAGCAACGGACAACGACCTACTTCCCTGTGAACTGCTATCACGGGCCCTTTTCTAGCTATCGTTTATAGTAATCACACTTATGTGATTTTTTTTGTTGTTGTTTTTTTAAAAAAATTAATTAATTAATTTTATTTTATTTTTTTTAAATACCTGAATGCCAGTCGCAACCATTCATTTCCCTTTATAAGTCAAGCCTACACTGTCAATCCATCAATTTTTATATCAAGACTAACTGAAAGCCCTTTTGGACAAAGTCTGGAACAGATGTGTAACATCTGTATCTTCATCCTAAACCTATGGGTTACTGGCTCAGTAAACTCGGGGCTCACCTGTCAGTCCATTACTCTTTTTTTTTTTTTTTCTTTTAATTTTACAAACCTAATTGGAAAAAGAAAAAGTCTTGGTATGTTCATATCTTTGACCAATCACTGAACAGTTGCATCATAGAAAGTTCTTATCTTGTTTGGAAAGCTCCTACTTTGAAGTAAAAATTTGAAGAAAAAATTTAAAGATTGTAGAAAAGTAGTTAATACCTGTTTCCACTAGTGTGGACATTAAAAAAAAAAAAGATGATGATGAAGTGGACCTTGATCCATTCGTTAAAAGAACTATGTAAAGGTTTCCGTGGTTTTAAAAAAAACAACTCTTTACAGTTGTTATTCAAGTTTTACTAGTGTCTCCACTTATCTTCTGCCTGTCACTCATAGTTTTATGTCTTCAAACTGTCACTGCCAGATGTTTATGGCTTCTGTGTGCTATGAGAGTAGCTACCCTGAGGTAGAAGATTTTGGAAAAAAAAAACAACCCAAAACTTAGAGCTACTGTTATCTTCAGGTTTGTATGATGTAGCTTCAGACTCAAGTCTTTTTCTTGTTCTCTTCTGTTGTCAGATGTTGCCAGTCCACTTCCTGACTCTTACAGTCCTCAGTATGTGGAGGCTGCCTGGTATCCGTGGTGGGAGAAGCAGGGATTCTTCAAACCCGAGTATAGCGTAAGAGAGCCCTCCCTGTGCCATATTAACACAGTACAAACTATTCTTTATTGAGGATTTTCCTCTGCTATAACATGCCCATCTTTGCCTTCTAGAGGAGTCTTACTGAGCAGAACCCTCGTGGCATCTTCATGATGTGCATCCCTCCTCCTAATGTGACTGGATCACTTCATTTGGGTCACGCCCTCACCAACGCCATTCAGGACTGTCTGACCAGATGGTAACTGGAGCCTGAAATTTCAAGTCATATTTCAGTGAGAAGTTTCTCTGATGTGGCCTGAAAGCCGTGTAATTGTATCTGACGTCATTCTTCTTGCACGTTCTCTTTGAAGGCATAGGATGCGAGGGGAGACCACCCTCTGGAACCCAGGCTGTGACCACGCTGGCATCGCCACCCAGGTGGTGGTGGAGAAAAAGCTGATGAGAGAGAGAGGTTTGAGTCGTCACGATCTGGGCAGGGAAAAGTTCATCCAGGAAGTCTGGAAATGGAAGAATGAGTGAGTAGAGGATGTAGTGGAGGAGAAGAGGGGCTGTTTAGGAAGCACGCCTGAATGAATCTTTTGTCTTTGTAGGAAGGGAGACCGTATTTACCATCAGCTGAAGAAGCTGGGATCCTCTCTGGACTGGGACAGAGCCTGCTTCACCATGGACCCTGTGGGTTTTCCCAAATCTCTAATCTGCCGTCTGGTTGAGTAAAACCTGAAGAAGTATGTCATTGTCATGCTTCGGTTCTTTCTTTTTCAGAAACTGTCCTATGCAGTCCAGGAAGCATTTATCCGTATGCATGATGAGGGAGTGATTTACAGGAGCAAGAGGCTGGTCAACTGGTCCTGCACACTAAACTCTGCCATCTCTGATATAGAGGCAAGTTACTCTGCTTTAAAACAAACAACTGGTCATATTTTGGATCTACTTCACCCTTCCTTATAAACCTGGAGGCACTCCTGATACAAGTCTAGTCTGAACTGATTATATGCTTAATGGTCTTTATTATTGATGTGGCGTAGGCATAACCTCACTGGATTTATGTTTTCCCTGTTTGAAACAGTAAATATCTAAGTTGCAGTCATTAAAGCCTTTTCTTTCCATTTTCAGTGTGGTAAGAAATCATAGAGATGTATTGATCTAGAGTTCTGTTGCTCCATTTTTTTTGACTTGTTAGATTGTAGAGTTCTGGTCCAGAATATCCATCATAAAGCTTTGTCTTCTATGGATCAATATGGAGCACATTAATTACTGTATTGATTGAAATACAAGAAGGCCCTGCTTATAGGATGACAGCCCTCCCCTCATTTTACCAAGACACACGTGAGCAACAAATCTTGTCTGAGTAAGGACTATTTTTTCCTTTTTTTTGTTCGATTTATTACACATTAATAAGACAGCAACTTTTCTCCAGAGTCTAAGGGCGAGACCTGGGTGATTGGACAAATACTTGTCCCTCTGAGGAATGTGGCTCCTTGGTGGCATCTTACTTTGACAAACTCTAGATCTGCCACTGTTAAAACTTGTACTACGCCACAAATGCAGCCCGTAAAGCCAGGGGACAGAAGACGTCTTAGTCTTGTATTACAGCGGTTTTGCTCTGTTTTCAACGTGATTCAGCGTTCAGAGGGAGTTTCATGATAATTGCACAGTAGTCTTGCCCGTTTAAAGACGTACGTCTCTCCATGTGGCCTTCTTTCCAGATTTAAAAAAAGAATGAGTGGTGTCAGATAAAATTAGTGTTTTAACTTCTACACTGAGCCTCTCCTTGTACGTGGGTCAAAATTACTTCTGAAACCTCCTGAATTGTTTACTCACAGCCTTCCTGGGTTAACATGACGTCCATGTATGATGAGCGGCTGCTGGTGGTGTTTTGTTTTGAAAGCTCACTGGATTCTTTATGCCATTTTCATGTGCAGCTTCTTGCCAGCTTGATCCTCTGTGGGGATATTGATGCGGTTTACCAGCGGTCCAGTGCCAAAAGAGGCTCACTGGAGCACAGCGGATGGTCGTTTCTGGGTCGTTTCTAAACGGTTCAGTGTGATCACTTACGCTGACTAGAACGACAGCGGCTGGGACAGCACTGCCATTCTGTGTCCCATGTGACCAATCTTCACCTAGTTTCTTTTTCTGTTTTTTTTAATGTATTTGCTTATTTTTGTTTTTACAGTGTTTTCATTTGTTAGAGCTGTCTTTTGTGCCTCACCATAATCTTAAAGTTCAAAACTTTTTCTCATTTGTTTCCTAACTTGCGCTGCTTCATTTAGGACCTCATCATCTTTCTCCATCTCTCAACCCCCTTGACACTGTTATGCAATTTAAAGCTCCAATGATATCAGGCACATTGGGGTTGATGGCACTGCACCACCAGTCATCATGAATGTAACCCTAAGGAAATATAGGACAAACTTACTTTTTCAGATATATATATATAAAAATATAAAAGAAGGGGGGCAAAAAAACTTATTTTATATTGAGGTCAATATGGGACAAAGCCTGGTTACACACCTTTAGAATACCCTCAATGCTGTGTTTAAGTACTGATTTTATTTATTTATTTCCTCAAATTTTACTGGAAAAACAACTTTATGTTTTTTGGAGACTCATGGATTTACTTCAGGAAAAACGTGTTCAAATTCAGACTGGTTCTGTTAGTCCGGCATTAGAAAAGAAGAAAGTTAATTGGTTTTATAATGCAAGTAAAAATACTGAATGGCCAAAGATCCATTTTTCTTTTCCATTGCCGTTTATTGTGTCCTCTCCTGATTAAACCTTTGATTTGTCTTGCAGGTGGATAAAAAGGAGCTCACTGGCAGGACTCTGCTGCCCGTGCCTGGTTACAAGGAGAAAGTGGAGTTTGGAGTCTTGGTGTCTTTTTCCTACAAGGTGGATGGATCAGGTACGTGAAGTCAAATGGAGCAGAACACTTTAGAAAGAACACCGAGTGCTACTCAGAATAATGAATTAATGTTTTTTTTCCCCTTTTTTATATATATCTTTGGACTCAAAGAAAGTAACAGGGTGGTTTATTTTAACGTTTTTGAGTTTATAGACACTTCAGAGACCCACATAAATATTTTCAAGCACTTTTGTGCAGTATATAAACACATTTTCATAAAATGTCCCTTTAAATTGTCTTTTTTTCCCCTCAGATGAGGAGGTGGTCGTGGCCACAACTCGTATTGAGACTATGCTAGGAGACAGTGCTGTAGCCGTTCACCCCGCTGACCCAAGATATCAGCATCTTAAGGGAAAGATGGTGCTGCATCCCTTCTGCGACAGAAAGATGCCAGTAGTCTTTGATGACTTTGTGGACATGAGCTTTGGAACAGGTGGGCACAGTCACACAAAAAGGTGATGTGCCTGTGGTATCTGCAGGGTGATGAGAATAACCATTAGTTGTTAAGCTGGACTTTGTTCATCATTACAGTTGCCTTTTTTTCATTCTCCTCTTCGCCTCTCCTGACCCTGTGCACCATTTTCTGCTCAGGTGCTGTCAAAATCACCCCAGCCCATGACCATAATGATTACGAGGTCGGAGAAAGGCACAATTTGGCATTCATTAACATCTTGGATGAGAATGGCCTGCTCATTAATGTGCCTCCTCCCTTCCTGGTAAAGTGTCTCATTATTGTTCTGCCACCTGCAGTGACTGCATTTCCACTGCGACACGAAGAATCAGGCTTATTCTTGTTTTTGCTCAGTGTGTTGTAACCCCCGACCCCTCACCCACTCATTTTCTTCATCTCCCAGGGCATGAAACGCTTTGAGGCCAGAAAAGCAGTACTTCAGGCCCTCAAGGACAGGGGCCAGTTTAAAGAGATCAAAGACAACCCCATGGTCGTCCCAGTGTGCAGGTAAACCTGGGTTTGTGAGTGCAAGTGGATCACAGGTTATTAGTTTTCTTGATTCATCTGTTTCAGGATTACTTCTCAAGCCCTGCTGTGTGTTTGCCCCCACAGTCGTTCCAAAGACATCGTGGAGCCGCTGCTGAAGCCGCAGTGGTATGTGAACTGCAGAGATATGGGTAAGGAGGCTGCAGAAGCCGTCAGAGAGGGCAGGCTTAAAATCATCCCCGACCACCACCTCAAGACATGGTTCAACTGGATGGACAACATCAGGTAATCACCTTTATTCTGATTCATGTTCAGTGTTTATACATAATAATGGTAAATATGAGCATTGGTGGCCCTTTTTGTTTTATTCATTTTAAGTAATTATGGATCTTGCTACATTAAAAATTTAGACAGAAGTGCATTTAAGAATATTGAATAAAGTTAACATAATAAGCTAATTGTCTTTTGTAACATAACAGTAGTGGGGCTGCTAACGTTTATTAATCAGGTAATAATTACATACTAAATAACTCTGAAAAAAGCCCATTAAACTAAAACTGGATGTTTTTTTTAACTAGAAAAAGTAAATGTATATCAGTATTTCAGTCCCTCTTCAAACTTTGTCCATTCTTGTTTCTTTCAGAGACTGGTGCATCTCTCGACAGCTGTGGTGGGGTCACCGTATTCCCGCCTACTTCATCACCGTCAATGATCCCTCTGTAAAAGCAGGCGAGGTAAGCGGAAGTCTGTCACTGTTGTGAAGGTCTGGAGGCTTTCAGGTGATGTATAAAAGCCTTTTGTACCAGTGTTACTCATGCCTTTGCTTCTTTTTTTTTGATCCATCTCTCTTTTTGTTCAATCCTTCAGGACATGGATGGTCATTACTGGGTGAGCGGGAGGTCAGAGCAGGAGGCCAGAGACAGGGCTGCGAAACGCTTCAGTGTGTCTCCTGACAAAATAACACTCAGACAGGGTGAGCTTTACTTGTTTAGCTGTCTCTGTACCACTGGTGGTATATTTGTTTGAAGTTTGATGACTTGAGGTTATGCCATCACATGGAGTCACTTAATCGAATTAGTTTTACTCCATATTCATATCGGTTAGATAACTTTTGTTCCTGCGTTTCAGATGAGGATGTTCTGGACACTTGGTTCTCATCTGGCATTTTCCCCTTCTCTATATTTGGATGGCCTAATGAGGTAAAACACTACTGGTGCAAATTTCAGAAGGAAAAACATGCCTTCTCAACACTGAGTTTGTCTTTAGCATTTGGATATATTCAACTAGTTCAATCTTTTCCAGTGACCCCCGCAAAAATGTTCTTCATAAAGTAAGATCTTGAGTCAGTGTTGTTCTTTGAATATATTTGTGTATTTATTTCTTCTAGACACAAGACCTGAACGTGTTCTACCCTGGTACTTTGCTGGAGACGGGCCATGACATCCTGTTCTTCTGGGTTGCCCGTATGGTCATGATGGGCCTCAAACTCACAGGCAAGCTGCCCTTCAAAGAGGTGAGGCCAATAAAAACCACCAGCACTGCAACAAAATGTGAAATGAATGCTACAGCACTCAGTAATTTTTTTGTTTTCTCCCTTTCTTTATAGGTTTATCTGCATGCAGTGGTGCGAGATGCTCACGGGAGGAAGATGAGCAAGTCTCTGGGCAATGTCATTGACCCGCTGGATGTCATCACAGGGATCTCTCTGGAGGTAAAGGCGAAATCACACCTTGAATCAAGCTGAGATAGACACAAATGCTTATCTGTCCCTCAAGGGCCATATTCTTATAAAAGCTTTATTAAGTCCCTACTTTTGCTTCCAACAAGCTTTTATTGAGCCCATCAATCTCTTGAGCGGCTGTGAGGAAATTGTTCAGTCAGACGAAGCAGACTTGTCCTCTAGAGGGCACCGGATGACTTGTTGTAAACTGAACTTTAGCCTGAATGTTTTCCTTGATGGTCAGTTAAAGGTTTAAAAAGCCAAAAAGCAATTCTTCCTTAAAATGCAAGAAGACTGTTGGAAAAAAAAAATCCTCACCCTTCAAAAACTCTAGGGACTTCATGCCCAACTGATGGACAGCAACTTGGATCCAGTGGAGGTGGAGAAAGCAAAGCAGGGCCAGAAGTCAGACTACCCAACTGGCATCCCAGAGTGCGGGACAGATGCTCTCCGGTTTGCCCTGTGCGCCTACACCAGCCAAGGTGAACTCATTTGTCTTGTTTTCCTATTCTTGGCCAGAGGCCTGCATCTCATCCTTAATAAAATAGATGAAAAGAAGAGGACTTAAAAAAAAAAAAACCCACTAAATCTTATAGGAGGAAGGTTGAAAGTATGGCTTCTTTTTTTCTTCCCAGGAAGGGACATCAACCTGGACGTTAATCGCATCCTGGGGTACCGTCACTTCTGCAACAAACTGTGGAACGCTGTGAAGTTTGCCATGAGGACTCTGGGTGACAAGTTTACACCTTCAGAGAAAGCCCAGGTGAGACCAAGACGGAGGACAGACGATATAAACAAAAACTGTTCAATCTTTTTGTTACAACCTTTCAAGTAAAACTGTACCTTTAGTATTACATTTCCAGTGTGCTAACCTAGTAGATGTGTCCACTGGCATTATGATGTATGCATCATTGAAGTTGTGTTTTTACATTTTTTCCCCATCTTTTTAGTTGTCTGGAGAGGAGAGTGTGTCAGACAGGTGGATCCTGTCCAGACTCAGCGCTGCTGTGGCTCTCTGTAACTCTGGCTTCAAAGCCTATGACTTTCCAACCATCACCACCGCCGTCTACAACTTCTGGCTCTACGAGCTCTGTGATGTGTACTTGGTAAGAAACATTGATACCATCCAGCAGCTTGGGTTGCTCTATTGTCACAAAAAGGAATCTTGCATGATTTAAACCTTTGTTGTTGTCCAGGAAAGTATAAAACCAGTCTTCAGTAAATCGGAAGAAGACGGTGCGAGCCAGAGTCAAGCCCTGGTATGCAGACAGACCCTTTACACCTGTCTAGAGGTCGGCCTACGCCTTCTGTCTCCCATGATGCCATTTGTCACTGAAGAACTCTACCAGAGGTTACCACGGCGACAACCGCAGAGCGATCCTCCCAGCATCTGTGTCACGTCTTACCCAGACACAGAGGAGGTGAGATTACAAACTAGAGAAGCGGGTTCTGTTGAAACACCACTTAGTTTGTAACAATGGAATTGAATATTTCTGATTGGCCTCTGAGGATTTGAGTAAAGCATTTTTCTGGGATTTGTTTCTAGTTCTGCTGGCAGAGCGATGAGGTTGACCAGGACATGGAGTTCATCATGGCAGTGGTCAAGACCATCCGATCACTCAGAGCAGACTACAACCTGACAAAGACCAGAGCCGACTGTAAGATGGCAAACTAAATCTCAAACATTATTCCGTTAAAAGTTTTTGTTTTCAAGACTTCCATATTGAACTCTTTCTCCTTTTGTTGAAATTCTTGAAACAGTGAAGGAATCCCTCACCCTTTGATATAAAATGGCGCTAGAAAGTAATTGTTTATAGGTGGTCAAGTATTTCCATTTTATGTTCCTTTTTAACTTCACCTTGCATGATGTACTTGAGACATTTCTCATACTGAAAAACATATATACAGATCATTTCTGCTTGTGAATATCCCTCATTTAAAGAAAAAAAGACTCAACTACAAACCAGCATAATGAATATTTAAACATAAATTACAGGAGTCTGTTTGAGCTCATGTAAACAACATACTAAAATCTGGGATTTGTATTTCCCTCTCCAAGGCTACCTTCAGTGCAGAGACTCTGCAACGGTGTCACTGGTGCAGAAATACAGTCTGCAGATCCAGACCTTGTCTTATTCTCAGGCCGTCATCCCTCTGACAGCAAACCAGCTCGTCCCAGAAGGCTGCGCTGTGGCTATCGCGTCTGACAGATGTACTGTCAACCTTATGCTCAAGGTGAGAGCCAGTAATCCGCCTCGTACGCTCTGGTTTCTTCTCTCCCTTTGTTATACCTGGTGTATTTTAGACGCTTATGTCAAAGATAGGCTGACGGTTTTCACCAGTTAATTAGCCAAGGGCCCAACTGAAGTTTTGACAAGTTTCATAAGAATACTGGAATAGCTGCAAAAGCATTTAAAAAAAAAAGAAAAATGCTAATCGAGTCAAGATGCAAGGAACATTTGAATTGGATCCCTCAGATTTCAGTAATGCATTTCTCCATTTTTGAGAGCTAAAAAAAGATCAAAACTTCTGACTGCTGTCCTTCTCTTTACTTCACCTCACCCACTTGCATTTTACTCCCCAGGGTCTCATTGACGTGGAGAAGGAAGTGACTAAGCTCATGACAAAGAAAGGCGACTTGGAGAAACAGAGTGAGAAACTGAGTGAGAAGATGGCAAAGAGTGACTACAAGGAGAAGGTGCCAGTAAAGGTGCAGGAACAGGATGCGGAGAAGGTGAGAAAAAGAAATGGATTTGCAGGATTTCTTGAGCTTCGAGACGTATGAATCCCTGTTAAATAGCTTCTTTTTTTTTTTCTCCACAGCTACGGCAGAGCCAGGCTGAACTTGAGAAAGTGAAAGAAGCCATAAACAATTTCAGGAAAATGATGTAACTTTTCCCTTAGTGTAAATCAGGATTTACCCCCCCCTTTCCTTTTTTTCATGTCATTGTCAACTTCGAAGTCGACTGTAGTAAAGAAGGAAGTTAATAAAGCTCTTTCAACAGATGATGAAAGTCTCTGCACATTTTAAATCACTTGTAGGAATTTATATTCAAAAGAAAATTACAAATTTATTTAGCATATTTATTGGAGCAATAGAGTATAATAGGTTACAGACTTATTCTTAAAGATGGTGCCCACAAAAAAAGAAAACAAACTGAAAACAATACTTTGGCTTCATTTTAAAAAAGTGGATTTCCTCTAAATTAAGTGTGTGTGTGTGTGTATATATATATATATATATATATATATATATGCACCTATCAATATATGCTTTTACAAATGCAGCCAAAGGCAAACAATGGAAGGAGTGAGTAATGGCTTGTGAATTTATTTAAAATTCACAAGCCTTTTTGAGAAATGGTGAACAAAATTTTAAAAGAAATGATGTATGACATTTTACAATTTTTTTGACTAAATGTGTAGGAAAATGGGACCAAAGACCACAGTACATTCACACCATGCCAGGAACACACAGACTACAAGTCATCCATTTCCTCGGTTGTACACCTCCCCTCATCCATCCAGCCTTTTTTTCTTCTTCCTAGAGTCTCCAGGGTGAGTGGAACTCGGCAGCAGGGAGAGGAGTGCAGTGTGTCGACTCAAAGTTTCGCATGTGCTTCCTCGCCTTGGAGAGAGAGAAAAAGACAGTGGGGATGGAGGAGGAATGGAAAATTAGATGTGTGGGAGGGAGACGAACAATAAGTGCAGAGCTTGATTATATTAGGCTCAGTCTATCTGGCTCAGTGCCTTACAAATCTCTCCCATCTCTTAAAGGTTTACACAGGAGGTGAATAAAGCCCAATTTAGAAGGCATTACCAGGGGAGGAAAAGCATAGCATTAGCTGTAATTGATGGCACTCCTCTTGTTTGATGTTAAATGACTTCAATAAGCTGAGCGTGGTAAAATATATTACACCAGTCAACCTGAGAGCACAGGTGAGCTGGTTACTATGGCAACGGGAAAAGTGTTTCTTTGTGGTAATGATGTCTGAAGAGCTGTTTTTATTTTTTTTTCCCCCTTAATTTTATTTTGGGTTGCAAGGGGAGAGACGAGGAAACTCGGGCTTGTTGAAGAAAAAGAAATTAGACTGTGAACAGGTTAACCGAAAGAGATGTTTGTGTAAAAATCCAGCTTGGACACATGCGATAAAGACGAGTGGCTGCCCTGTTAACCAGACAGGAACACAACTGAGATTAAGAGCATAGATAATAAATTACATGCTTACCAAGAAAAGAGCCAACTGCCGCCTCCCCTCTGGAGTCATGTCCTCACCTGGTAGCAGTAAGAGTGTCAGACCACAAAAGCAAACTGTGTAATTTGTCTTTAGAAAGTGTGAAAAGAGCCGGAGCTTACCAACACTCCATGGAAACGAAACATCTCCGTCTGCCTGATAAGACTGCAGCACAGACACACACCATTCATCATCCACTTCAAAGCTGCTGTACACAGATGCTGCAGGGGAACAGTGAGGTGGTATTACGTGGCTTTAAAAAGCTTCTGCCCAACACACAAACTTTGCTCATTACTTAACAATTCTCCAAAACACGTAGATCCACTCACCTTCTTCTAATGGATTAGAAGCTGCAAGCCATTGTCTGACAACTCTGATCCCTTCCTCTGTCATTATTTTGGGATACCTACCCAGGGAAATCACATCAACAGGTCCAGACAAAGTGAGCAGCTCCAGTAGTGAGAACAACAGAGTTATCAGAAAAAGGAAAGTTACCTGAACTGAAGAAGTTTCACCAAGAGGTCGTTTCCTCTGTTGGACATGATGTCATCTGGACCCCTGTAACACATGTAAAGTAAAATCTGTCATGCTACATATCTGATATTATTTCATTATAAGTGATCACAGAATTGGGGAAGAATTTACTTTTGGAGCCCATCCCAGCTAATTACAGGTAAAAAGCATGGGTACACCCTGGACAGGTCGCCAGTCCATCGCAGGGCCACATACATGGACAAACAACCAAGCAACTTAGAATCATCACTCAAACAAACATCCATGTTTTTGGACTGTGGGAGGAAGCTGGAGTACTTGGGGAAAACCCATGCAAGCAGGGGGAGAACATACAAACTCCACACAGAAAGACTCCTGATGGGCCTGCGAGTCCAACCAGGTTGACTGAGGCAACAGAGCTGAGCACTAATCCAAAAACAATATCATAAAACAACTGGCACACCATAGAAGGAGATGGTGCAGATTAAGCACAGATAAAATAACCTGTTACCATGCTGAAACTACAGTTTCTACAACTAATTTTAAGAAAAAAAACAACCCTGCACCTTGCGTTTCTCATTTACCCATTCACACTGCAGCCCTTTTATTATTTATTCCCTCAAACCAGCAGAGCCGTGCTTCATCACTCGAACCCTGATGAGCATTGATACGCTGACACGTGACAGGACTGGGGATCAAACTTCATGTCTGGAGGATGACCTACTCCAGCTATTGTACCACGGCTGCCCCAAACAAATAGACGTGGCTTTACTGTGGAGAGTATTGTGCGACTGAGGTGGTGCTAACCCGTGTACCCCTCAAGCTTATGTAAGTTGGCATTTTACCCAAAGTGTTATGCCGTCATTACATTTTTACATGCAAGTTGTCATATGCTGTGGAAAAAAAAAAAACAACTCCATCCTCACTAGGCCACAAAATTAGTTAAATACAACCACAGATGAAAAATGCATAGGATATTATTTATTCAACAAAACCTAAGCCTGAGAGGTAGAAGAAGCGTTTTGGAACACCTTGAAACCAGCTAGACTAGTGTATCATTGGCGCGAGCCTAAAAATCAATACAACAGCTGAAACTGAACGCCACTGTCGTGCTAAGGTCATCATCTCTGACAGGAAGTATGTTCCTGGTTGGATGCTCACGTAAAAGTGAAACTTTGACTATTTCACCCCCGCCAACTGAGACAAAGCCTCATCATCGTTTAATTAATTGTCTGCAGGCTCTCGTTTTGTGTATCTGTGAAAGTAAATTGTGGCGCAATAAAAAAAAGAAATGCTTTCATTCTTCTGCATGTGTTAATTATAATAATTTCAACAAAATTAAAAGTGAAACACTCAGGCAACTGCTTTGCATTTTCTTCTCCTTCCAGAGAAGAAACATCCTCACATTTACCACGAGGGACGATCTGATGTATGTGCACCACAAAACCCTCAACGGTGGCACATCATCCACGTTTTATTGAGAAGGGATAAAAATTACAGAAGAATGAAAATACTGTCTTCCAAAATGTGTATCTCCCTTGTAGCTTTTGTAAAAAAAAAACAACAAACTTCTCCATATTTACTGTAATTAGCCATCATGATAAAGCACCTGGTGTTCAAACACAAACCGTGACAGTTTAATACAGATGGCACATCCAGCCTGATACCTGACAAACCCTTTAAAAATAACGCATTATACCATCATCTCTATGTTGATTTTTTTTTTTAAACTCTTTACAGAAGTGAGGTTCTGTATAACTAACATAATAAATTATGTCTTGCAAAGGAAACATGGATTACAGGAGTAAAATGAGTACACTGCTGCATTTACGTATATTTCATCTTTAGTAAATGTGATTTCAGTGTAACTGCTGCAACAAGCTCTCATGATAGGACAGTATCCAGTATAGTTTTAATTCAAGTCCTTTTGACCTGTTTTGATCTCACCGTGAATAAAAGGTCAATTTTGACCTAGTTGACTGTGTAAACAAATTAATGACAGACCTACATTACAATATTGTCAAATTATCACGGGAAAAATATTGCTTTAGGAGGAAAAGGATACAGTATGTTTGGCCTGATTGTTTATCATGAGGTTTCTTTCTCAATAATCATCACAAAGCCCGTCACAGAGTAGCAAGATCACATTAACAGTTCCATTTCAAAATATGACATAAATGCTTACTTGTATGTGGTATGACTATATTCACTAGGCTTTAAAAGAAGTATCATAACATGTCTAATCTGTCAGGTGGCCATTATGATACAACTATGTTACTAATACTAAACATATGTTACTAATACAATTATTATGTTAAAGAAGCGAAGATTACTTTAAAATCAGTCATTCTATTTATTAGCTTTTATTTTATTTGTGTTGCTACAATAAAAAAAAAAAAATTAAATCTACAAAATTGAGATATTTTAGGCAGGGCTGTGGTGACTTACGCTGTGGTGATGATTTCATCTCTGGTCCTCCTGATCAGCATGACTGGTCCCTGGTATCTGGGGGGCGGAAAAAAAAAACAAAAAAAAAAAACAGAAGTAGACGTGTTCATCATCACCTATATGATCCCCATGAGGAATCATCATCATCACCCCCCACCACCACCACACACACACACCCCCAAAAAAGAACATTTATTGTTTCACTTTTGCTTTCCAGTGTCTTACATAATGATTACTAATTCACAATTCAACCTCTCACTCGTAATAGTTGATAAATTGGTTTTAACAGTTAGTTCATAGCAATATTTAAAAATGAAACCCAATTTTGAGTTTAATTAGTTTTAACTTACATGGTATAAAAGAGAGTAGTTTTCTCTTGTTCCCATTTCTCAAAACAAGAACTTCCTTCATTTGCCTGGAAATGGCCTGTGTTTGTGATGTCTGTCATTGTGTAAACTGCTGTCTCCTATAAAGTTTGTCTATAATCCTCAGTAACTAAAGATAGCAGGATGACTAATTTACATAAAAATGCAGGTGAGGCTTTAAACAAGAAACTTTTATTTTGAGGCCATATCACCAAGCCCTACTTCTGACTATAGTGAGACTGCACCACTCACTTGAGAAGCTGGTCTGCATTGTTGAGGTTCATGTACTGCCTCACTGTGTGTTGTACCAAAGGTCCTGGAAGACAACAAAGAGGCTTAAATTGCCGGGGGAAAAAAAGCAATCTGCTGAATCATTTTGTGATCTTTAGCGTCTAGCACTCACTCCAACTTTCCGGCATGACTTTGAGAGCCAGAGGAAGAAGATCATCAAAGGAGGCATCCAAGACTATGGCCTGAATCTCTGGGTAAGACATCACTGCCCAAGTGGCTAAGGAGAGAGAAAAAATAAAAAAAATAAAAAAGCAACTGAAACAACAATGAGGAAAAACCAAATGGAGGAACTAAGAAATATACAATTGTCTTAATGTACCTGTGAAGCCTCCTATGGACCAGGCATATATGACGATGTCACTCAGCTGGAAACCAAGCTTGTGTATGGCAAACTGTATAACTACATCCATGGCATTGGCCTCATTCTGAGGAAATGGCACTCCCTGGTAGAAAGTGTAAGTAAAAAGATAAGATAAATAAATTAAATTAAAATAAATAAATAAATTATATATAATACAAATAACTCATCAACCTTAAATAAAATACATACATAAAACAAAAAAACCCTTGAACATTAAGGGAGTTAGAGGAGTTGCCTCCTCCCTGATTTTATCAGCCATGGGTGTGTATGAGCTCTCTTGTGCAATAGTACCCAAACTAAAACAAGAATTTCCACATGCTGTAGTTTACCTCTGCCCCGTTTCATTGTTCGGACTAAACAAATTACAACATTCACGCAGGCTGATCCTCCTCTAACTGTAGCACAAATATGACAACGCTACTTACAGTGCTGCCTTCAAAGCCAGGGTGGTTCCAGCCCAGTACAGAGTAGCCACCTACAGGGAACCATGAAAACAAGATTTAACTATAACTAGAATGCACCGTCAATATAGAAGCACCCCACCCCCCACACCCCCCGTCAAGTGTCATGTGTGGACTGTTGTGAAGTATTCCTCACCCTCCAGAGGGGTGTTCATGCAGCCCACCTCATAAAAGCCTGCATTCCCCTCACAGCAGATGACCTATGACAAGAACCATTTGTAAGGTGACAACAGTTTTGTTGGGATGCTGAAACAAGACCGGGGCACAAAAACAACAAATCACTGCAGACAGTTACCAGCGTTTTGCCTTTCCGTCCACCATCTTGCCTTCGATCCACAAACATTGTGTCGATCTCATTACCATCACAGGCCACCAGCTTGTTTCTTTGGCCACCATACTGAAAAACAGTGGTGAACAAAAAGAAAAAAAAGAATTGAGCGTGATGTGTTTTTAACGTATTAAACAAAGGGCTGAGGACGATTTTATTTATTTATTTATTTTTACCTCCTCTATTAACTTCGCCTGGCCTTGCTGCAGCATGGGTCTCATTGCTTTCTGCAGTAAACCAACAGAGCCAGGGTACAGCATCCTCCTCCCGAATGAATGAGCAACAAGAAACCTGCAGAAGAAAGATAAAGACACTGACTGTTGGCAAAAGACGATAAAAAATTTTGCTAAACAAAAAATTGAAACGGATCAAGAGTGGACCAGACTTCATGCACCGTATCTCGTGGCTGTGATGTCCTGTACTCATGTAACAATGCACTCATTTTTAAACTTACCCAATGATCTGGCATGGCAACGTGCGCACGGAGTTGAGGACAGTGTCTGCTGCTCCTCTTAGTCTTGGCTCTGGCTTCAGCAGAGAAACGCCAGCTTTGTTCAGTTTCCTTTCAAACAAAGAGTCAAAGGAGGAAACCGGTAAGCAGCCAAGATTTTGATATTCAGTGGATGTACGTTTGGAGTGTACTTTTAAGTACTCGGAACGCATCTACATCAAATAGATTGATCCTCATGGGAGAGGGACTGGGGTGAATGGGAGGACATTTCAAACAGAAGTAAGGAATAAGAGTAAAAACCTACGGACTGCTGACTTCTGTCCAACTGAAATCCAAAGGCCAATGTGAGAAGTCAAAGTTGTAGCACCTCAGTTTTCTCTAGAAGGAAAGAACAAAAATGTTTTTTTCCCCTCACTTTGAATAATGATTGAAGACAAAAGGTATTAATTTCTCCTTGTAATTTCCAAAACATTTTATTCAACAATTATAAACACTCAGGATTTGCCCTAAGTCGTGTGATCCCACCTTGTTTTCTGGTGAGAGATTCTTCCTAGATTCCTCCAGAATGGAGATAAACTGAACATAGTCAGAGTTTTTCCATCTCCCCCACCCTTGCAGGAGATAGAGAGAAAAGAAGAAGAAGGAAACCAGAGGGAAGGATAAGTAAATGCTATGTAAGACCAAAAAAAGAAGAAAAAAAAATGCCATAAAGCCTCAAGGGTGTGTTTAGTATGCTTTGTGGGTATAGACCTCACTCAACAGTCTGTGGTAGTGTAATCGTATTACCGTTCAGAATGTGAAGCATATGTTGTAAAATCTAAAGATGGATGAACTGAATTACTCATTGCCCTCCAGTAGGTTAATGTCAGTCGTCTCACCTCTCAGACATGCCACTCCAAGAAGACACACAAGCACGGTTCCCACCAACTGACTCACCGGAACCAATTTACTGCTGCAGATGTAGCCTGAAAACAAGCAAAGTAGCACACAAAACTTGAGACTAAATAACAAGCACCAAGAAAATCATTCACAGTCTGACAACTAGCCTGCAACCATGTGCATAAATCAATCATACATTAAGGAGTGACACACATCCGCAAGCAATTAATTTCTACTGATGCACAGCCTTGCAGAATGAAACACTTGATTAAGTTTATATTAATTCCACTTGTAGGAGAAGAGCAATTTGCAAGGACACTTCCATTAGTAGTTTTTAAGTCCTTGGGTGAGAATTGTCATCTAGAAAAGAAGACACATTTTCTCTAATTTCTGTCAAAACACTCACAAAAAAAAAAGAAAGAAAAAAGAAATAAAAATCAATCAAAACATGATGCATATGATTTTGGTATAAAAGCACAACACGACAAGGGAAATAATGGCCTGAAAGTGTCCTTGCAATTTGCCTTTCACAGAAACTGGAGACTGTCAATGAGGAAGAAAAAAAGTGCAGCTAGACATAAATAACATTTTCTCCAGCTCTTGAACAACAGTCTCCTTCTGTAACAATAACATCCATTTCTATTAGGAACCTCAGCTTGATACAAAGACTGATTCATCTAATTTCACTGTTATTCCTCTGAGGTACATCTTCGGCTCAAATAGTTTGTCCATGGGTTTATGAAAACAATCAAACCAAAAAAGCGAATGAAGCCTGGAAATCAAAAATGAACCTTATTTGAGTTGAATGAAGGTCTCGCCTGTTAAACTGAGTAAATCTGAGTTCCTCAAGTGTCTCTTCCGCTTTCAATTAATCAGGTTTTCTTTTCCTCTGGGAGATTAGCTTTTTGACCTATCAAGAGACATAAGTGATAATTTCCCACTTCTTTCACAGTAATATGTTAAACTATTCCCCAACATTCAAATAGAAACAAACAAATGTAATAATAAAAAAGCTAAATATTGTAACACTGAAAATCAAGAGTGTTTGCATTTAGCCATTGATAAGTGGCTCACTGATTGACTTCCAGTTAATTTCACAACAAATGAAAGTATATTGATCTAACAATCTCTGCTTAGTTAGTCCCTTTTCAAACAACCCACCTTTCCTGTAAAGATAGCAGAGGATAAGGGGGGAGCTGTAGTAGGACAGGGACCACAACGTCGACGCCTGGGGGGGAGAAACGAAACTTTAACAGAGCAAATCTCCACCGCTTTCAGTTAGATAAACACAGAATGTGACACTGACCCAACCGAGAAGGTTGTCGGTGTGTTTTTCTAGACTTCTGGCTTGGTAGTTCCATCCCTGTAAGAAAACAGACATCTTAGTTATCTGATGCTAACATCTGCCCATCCACTCTGTTTGCTACCGATAGCTTAGCCGGTAGCCTCTTCCAGTCGCTAATATATATATATAAACTCGTAAACAGTTTATCTTCACTTTATGCTCAGAGTCTCTATTCTAGGGTTGGCAGTAAGGTGAGCAAATTTATGCCCATTTTTCGTTTTCCGCTCGGTGTTTTTTTTTTTTTTTTTTTTTAAAGACTGCTTATCTGCTCCCTGAATGCTAACATTACGCAAAACCAGCTTAATAAAGTGAAAACAGGCCAGAAAGCCAAGTTAGTCTAATTATTACTGTGACATTCATACAAAAAAAATTAAAAAAACGGAGCCGTATAAATGACAGATCTGCATCTTTCTGCCATCCTATTTACATTTGCAAACTGTCTTTCCGGTTGCGCAGCGAGAGCAGTTTCATTTCAGGATTTCAAATATCTACCAGGCGGGTAAATTAAATATTAACTCCGTTATTAGCAGCCGACGGCTATAAAGCAACTTCAAAATCATACATTGAGCCCTACCCTCCTGCTATCGGGTCCAGTCTGGTCCGGTGATCGGTGAATTCGTATTAAATGAGGCCCAGAGACGCAGCGGAGAAACGTCCAGACGGCCATGATTCTTCTACGACGACTACGGAAGCCGGCAAAGACCTCGAATGTCAAAACTGAAAGCACTTCGGAATTTGATGAAAGAAAGAAAAAGAAGTGTGATCGAAATTTTATTTTCAGTCAGTCTTAGTTCACCAGTTGCACACAACTGTAAAGAAATGTTATGAGAATCGTTTAGTCTTCAATCTAAAGCATTCTTGTGCTGCCGAAATTGTCATGCTTTTTTGTGCAACTCCTGCACGAAAATTCAGATGTAGTTTTGACCTTTAGGTCAGTTTGCATGCAAATAATACACTGAATTCACTGTCACGTTTTTATTTTTATTAACTTATTAGACTCAGTCTAATAAGCTCTGATAGTCACCTTGTGGTTAAAATATAGGAATAAGGAGGTATTGATAAATTTTACCACAACAAAAACAGTACGATACAGAATTTATTTAGAAATGATTGTACATATAAAGATAAAAGACATTTGTAAAAGTAATTGTTTTTTTTTGTCAAAAAAAACAAAAAACAAAAAAACAACTGCAGAAGTAAAATATCTTGAGAGTGCCATAGTTGACCTGCTGGGGGACCAGCTACTGTGGGGTAATGATGCTCCGTTGTTTGGGGGTGCAATTGGTCAGCAAAATATTTTTTTGATAGGTGGAAAGTGTTAAAATAACATTCATTTGAATGCTAGGATGCATGTTTGATCAACAGAACACTGCACTGTAAAATTACAAATAAAACAAACAAAAAGACACATATATATGTATATATATATGTGTATATATATATTTTTTTTCACACTTAATTTATATATATATATATATATATATATATATATATATATATATATATATATATATATATATATATATATATATATATTTATATGCACTCAATTTTTTTCTGTTTTCCTGTAAGTCCCCACTGTGACATTTAGTTGTTAGTCCTGCTTATAAATGCCTTTTTGCTGCAGCTGGGAACTGAGAGGATGTGACAGCTGGATGAGGATGAGATGCAGGTAGGTGATCAACCCTGACACTGCTCGTATCTGAAAACAGAGTACAAAGACAAACTTCCTTAAACATCTTCTCTTCCACCAATCTCTTTTATTCTTCTTTACACATAAACATAGAAAAGCTACGCAAGAAGAACACACAGGCGAAGGAGCAGTGACTGTCAGAGCATGGTGTGATATTAAGCCACAGTGTCAGAGTGATGTTCAGGCTGGTGTGATTGGTGAGTATGAGAAGAATGCCAGGGACAGATAAGTGTACGCACACATAGCTCCACATACAAAAGCACACGAAGGTGATGCAAGACTTTTTGCTTACCGCTCCAGTTCCTTATAAACATCATCCTCTCCTCTTGGCTTTAAATCCTGGCATAAAGAAGTAAAGGGGGAAGGGAAGTAGAAAGACATGGTGTGGGGCGGTGAAGAGAAGAAAAAAAAAAGTGGTACTTAGGCAAGATTTACGTCCCTCTATTGTGTAATGAGATTGGTTTGTTAATACTGCTAATGTAGGGGTGACTGCTTTAGGGAATGGGTTTATCTGAGAGGAGGTTACTGGACTGGAGGAAAGGACTACAAGTCTGAAGGAAGACATATCTGCTTAAGGGGGGTGCAAAAGACAAAATGAGACTCTGTTTGCACCAGTGGATGTGTGCATTAAAGCTCCTCAAACAGACTCATATGCACAGTGCATGTGTGCGCAGGGGGACGCTGGAATAACTCACCATGTAGACTGAACCCTGGGGAGGAGCCTGTTGGGAAGGGAAGAGAGAGGAGAAAACAGGTTAAATGAACAACAAGTGACAGAAAGGGAGGGACAGTTGAAAAGAGAAAAAAAAACAGAAACAGAGGACGCAAGCAAAATCTAACAAAAAAAGCAAAATGCTCTGTGGAGACAAGTCGGTGAATAGGGAGAGTGAAGGATGAGGGAAAAGAAATGAACGACGTGACAGAAAGGGAGAAAGCTGAAGGGAGGAAAATCAGAAACAGAGGAGAGAGGCAAATCTGGAAAACAAAGCACTCTGCAAGAGTGACGGTTGAGTAACAAGAAGTGAACAAAAGGAAAGCTATGTACTTGAGGGAAGAAGTGGGGAACGGCAAAAAAAAAAAGAAAAGAGGGAAATTAATCACTGGGCATTTAGTTATTGAAAATCTTTAAATTCATCACCTGTCTGATATCCTCAGGATTCTCATAAATGTTCTCTGCTTCACCCGAATGCACAGACAGAGACTGCTCAATACCTGCGTACAGAAAGACAGAATCTCACAGACAAATGCACACACACACTTATCTTCAGAGGGAGAGGGATGGTGGGAGCAGATTCATTACAACAACCCCAGAGGATGTCACGGCCCACATCACTCAGTGGCAGCCGACAGGGGCCGAAGATGGACGGAGCACGGAGAGCTGTCAAAAAAGAAACTGCCGGAAGACTCACCGTGATCAGAAATGTGTTTCTGTCTCCATAGCAACACACAGACAGCTGCAGCAACCAGGGGCACCAGGAGTAATAACGCAAAGAGAGAAGGGGGCAGGGAAGGGGTGACAGGGTCTACAAAAGCAAAAAGAAAAAGAAAGGCATGATTATTTCCAGGAGCAGTAATAATGTAAAACCCGTGGAGCGATGAATATTTCTCCCTGAGTGACACGAAGGCTGACCAGAATCACGTCGGAGTTTGTTCACAGTTTGCACTTTTGTTTGGGTCAAAAGGGTGCAACCTTTTCTCTACGTGGACACTTCAAACGATACTTCTAGACATGTTGCAGTTAGACTTTCCTCAACATATTACATGCATTTGCATCATACTGCTGTCAGTCACAGACAATGGGTGCGGCGAAAGATGGCGAGGAAATCTTGTCTTTCTCAGGCCGAGTGAACAGCCTGTGGAAACACTCAGCAGAACTGGTTCTGGCATATCTTCAGTCGGGTTGTAAAGCTGTCTGTCTGAATCTTGGATGAAAGGAAGATTTGTCAAGAAACCACTGAGATCAGATGTCATCACATCATTACACAAAAGGCCCGGTACTGTTCACAAATCCTGTTATACCATGTTTCATTTTTTTAAACACATAAAATCCAGATTTTTACCCTTTTGTTCTCCTTTGATATCTAATCCCAGCATTAAGCTACCTCTAGCAAAAAAAAAACTCTCAATGTTCTTCAAAACTCAGTCAATGCAGTATTGAAAAACTGGTGCAGTTAAAGTTGTAGGTAAGTTTCCTGCATATTTTACACAAGCACACCAATAGGTCACTGCTGTACGGTTTAAATTTGCATTATGAAGACGACACCAGCCTTGCAAAATGCAGCTACAGGGTGACATGGGAAGCAGGAGTGAGGCGCCAGAATGAGCTTTATGTTTCAGTCTGCTCACTGCTCATAGAACAGAAAGCAGCCAGAGCTGTCAGACATCTTTGGGTTATATAAGAGAAAAATAAGATAAGAGAATATCAATACTAAATGAAAACTCGATTCACAATTCGGTTTTTTTCTGTGTGCTGTTGGTGAGGTTACGTAATGGGCAGAGACCTGACTAAAGTTGACTCTCACATAAACTTTGAAACAAATTTTGCTGAAATAAAAAAGATTAGCCCTCAGGTCTCATGTTAACCCCAGTGTCACACCTTTTCTCATACTTCAAAATTATCAATCACCATGTGCTGTGTAAGGTGTAATTGATTGGCGAGTGTGTGTGGAGGATGCTAATGGAATATTGTGGTGAGATCCGACCCCAGGACTGCCCTGCACTGTTCTCCAGGCCAGCTTTAACGCATGGATTATGTTAATTGAGTGCAGTGAAGTGTGGAATAAATACCCCCAGTTTCTGACTGCCCTATCGAAGCTTTCTCTCCTTCTGTCTCTCTCTCTCTCTCTCTGTTTGGTATTTCCTTTACACCTCGTCTATTTCATCTCAAATGAGGTAGAGGGTGATTTATATCATTGCGATTGTAGACGAGGATGGTGGATAGGAGAGAGACCAAAGAGCTGCTTGAATGCTCTGCAAAGGATGGGCAAACTGAGGAAAGCACATGATTGGAGAAAATCTCTGACATTTGAAGTATTTTGTGTGCTGCTGAGCACAATGATTGTTTCAATTTTGTATTCTTTGTACTATGCCATCGATAAAAGAAATTCTATTATGCAGTGTTGTTTTAACTTCTGCAATTCACGCTTTCCTGTGAGAGTTGGCTTCTCGTGCACTGGATATCGCATAGTGACAAATAGGGCGTATTTTCTTATATTTGCTTTTTAAAGAAACTTGTTTCTGTTCTCTTACATATATAAAACTGTCAGAAAAAAATATCCCACAATCTCCAGATACATCCCCAAAAATACTTGGCTTATAGTGATATTATCAATTATTCAGCCATTCAAGCAAAAAAGATGATTTTTTTTGTGTGCCATCTTGCATATTTGCAGTGTTTATGTTTTCTGAAAATGTTTCAGGAATGTTATATAGGTCAGCCAACACTTATATTATTTAAACTTCATAGTCTAAATTCCTCATGATATGCTGGAAAAGACAAAAACTGTCACTCTCTAAACACAAGATACATATTTTTTACTTTATCCATCCTCTGAAATCAGTCAACATGCTGCTGTCCCTTTTCCTGCCCTAATTTTTACCTTCTTTATTATGTTCCCTGTACATTATTATTATTCCCAACCACCGATGCACATTATAATCAGCTCTGAGCCCCTGATGTATTGCGGTATAGGAAGACTTCATCGCTTCAAAGTGATCCAGCCAGCTGTCTTCCTGTGCTCCCCCACAGTCGCCAATACAGTCAGCTTGAATAATTTAGTTTTTGTGAGGTGAGATGTCCTAAGGTCCTTATATCCACATATTAACTTCAATAGGATCACGAGAGTAGCCTTTATATTTTTATATTTTATAGGAGGAAAGCCTGGATTTTTAAAAAGAGAATTTGACATATAAATGGTAGATTTAAGTTCATGGATTTTATCACAACTTCTTTTTTTTATAAAGAAATTGAGGTCTGTGACCTCTTGAGCTACATTAAGAAAGTATAACATATGGTGTCTGTCAGGGGCATTTTCCTCTGTTAACCACAGGATTTCTGGCATATGAACTGGCCTGAGGTTGGCTTTAATACACCACGGAACGCTTCATGGAGCATATATCTGAGAATTATCCACATTAACGGTTCATTATCCTCACCAAGTTGACAGGAAGTCTGCTAGGTCTCTTGTGCAACTAATATAACAGTATTTTAAAAAAGAACACCCCCCCCCCCAAAAAAAAAGAACAAAAAAAAAAAAAAAAAACAACAGAAAAGTAAAAAGTCTTTGGAAAACCATATAAAATCTCCCACCTTCACGAGGCACTGTGATAGCTTGCTCAATCCAGATGACCTGGCCATTTTTCAGTTTCAGTGTGCAGGTGTAGTTCCCTGCTACATCAGGTGTGATGGGTAATGGCAGACTGGTTCTGATTCTGCCAGGACCATTGGATGACAGCTGCAGCTGGCGACTCTTGTTGTGATGTTTCCACTCAACACTTTGAACCTGGGAAAGCTCCGAGTACAGACACATCAACTCCAGGCTTGAGGAATAACGGCTGGTTTTAACTGCAAGAAGTGAGAGAGGTACAGTCGGACACAGGGGGAAATATTTAAAAGTGATGAAACAAATTAAAAGAAACCAGACAGAAGGATGAGTTGGAGAAAAAGACAGTTGAGAAGGACGATAAAAGAGAGATACACAGTGGGAAAGTGAGTCAAAGGGTAGTGTGTGAATATAGAAAAGGGCAAGGACAGATAGAGAGTAGCAAGAGAAAGGGAAAGTGGCATAAAAACAAAGAACAATTCAGAGAAGGGTCAAAATAATATATATTCATTAAAGTGATTTGCTACTAATGCATTGGGTGACTGTGACTGATGCTTCGTGTCTCATCAAACCGTAATGAGAATCCATCTGGGTGTAATCAAGCTCCACAGAACCCCACCACACACACACGCATAAAAACACACATTTCAACCATGATTAGTGTGATCAGCGTGGGCCACTCACATCCTTGGTTGGAGGGCAGCAGGTATAATCAAACATAATGATACTTATAATGAGGTGGGGTAAAAATATATGTGTCACATGACTGGTGAGCGGGTGGATATGTGTGAGTGTGTGTAATGGGTGCAGATGTGTGAAGCAGGCTGACAGTGACAGTGACAGATCGACCGGTCATGTCTGGGCAGCTGTGATGGATGCTAGTGGGACTGTGATTAGTAAAGCCTTCCAAGGCCACCATGACAGGTTTTTGTATGTGTGTGTGTGTGTGTATATTATTGACGAGTGTGTGGGTGCAAATGTGTACTTCTGCAAAAAAGAGGAAGTCTCCCCACAGGGTACTCAACAAGTGCTCAGTTTTTTTCTTTTCTAATTTATGAATCAAATAAATGTTCTCTTTCAAGAGCTATATAGTAACTGTATTCATTTAATAATGTGACATTATACCAATGGCTGCGGGAAATTTTCTTTTCATTTATTTGGCTCTGTCAGAGTGCTTGAGCAATGTACTGAAGCCGCTAAAAATGTAATGTTTTGCCCAAGGACAGTTCAACAGGCCAAATGATTGCCAAAGTACCTCAAGAGACATTTGTGGTTGCTCTGGTTATTGGAAATCCTACTCAATGCCTCTGTGCTTATTTTTTCACTCCCCCACCCCCATGCACATACTTTAGTTTATTACATTTTACATTTTAGGGATTTTTTTCCACTTTGATGCAGAATGTTGAGTAAGAGGATCTATCTATCTATCTATCTATCTATCTATCTATCTATCTATCTATCTATCTATCTATCTATCTATCTATCTA
>JAOWBL010000008.1:12949445-12960618 GCA_028564865.1 Zenarchopterus dispar
ACGGGTCACAATCTTCACAGCTCAGTTCTGATGCAGAAGTGACAAAGTTGTTCAGAACACACAGAGATTTAAACAGAGGCAGAAGCTTCATGCTGACCGTCAGAACAATCTTGCTAAGTGAAAACAACAGGTGTCAAGATGTAAACACCTTCACACGGGTACCTTCCCGTAAGGGGACTTAATGTTATGAGAATGTTATGTGTGAGAAGCCAAAATTTCCACCACACAGGATGATTTTTTTTTTTTTTTTTGCCCCAAATGTTTTGTTGGTTATTCCTCCTCGGCTTGTTTTTTTGCTTTGTTGATAAAACAAATTGTGAAGTTTGTTTTCTGTTCTTGCAAATAAAAAAAACAAAACAAAGAAAAAACTTTACACTCAGATTTGCATGTCTTGTCTGCCTGTGTAGCTTTTTTGTTGTAGCGTGCATAAGTTAAATTGATCCGTTAAAATAACCGAATAAATCTCTGAAGCTTATATGCCAATTGCCGGTTATAGCCGGTCAAGCTGAAAATTGCCAAATCCAATCAATGCTTCTCTCTTTCCAGCGATATCTGCAACAATACGACAAATACACTCAGTGAATAGATAAAAGGTAATCGGATGAAAATGGCTCATGTCTGCAATCAATACACTGTCAGGGGAAACACACACTCATAATGTTTGTTTTATCAACAACTTTCAATGCATTTTCTGCTTCTCTTCATATCGCATACGTCCATGTTGAATATGTGGAAAATATTTTGTATTTCTTGATGCTTTTATGGGTTTGATTATTGGACATATCTGGTGACAGTTAAAACAAACAAACAAATCAAAACTATTTCACTTCTAAGATCTTTTACTGGATGTGACATTTCAGTTCACGGAGAAACAATGTATTTTAAACTGTACATCAAACATGTATTTGGATAAAAAGAGTTCATTGTTACACTGCAGGAACCTTGAGGTGTTGTTTTGGTCAAAGCAGTCAGCTGGCTGTTGCTGGACAGAATGATACACTTAGAGTTACTGAAAACAGAGACACCATTGTTCTCAATCAAGCTTCGAGACTCTCCTCCTTCCTCTTTCTAACAAACCCCCCGCACCCCACCCAACCCCCTAATCCAGGTGAATGTAGAGAGGCCGTTAAAAAGGCCAGCTATTGTCCTCTGTCTTCTTACCATCCTCTTCTTGCAACACACCTGTATCAATGGACAGGCCTGTCTTTGAGCAGTGACCCCAGAGGGAAAGTGGCTGTGTAACAAGAGACGAGTGGGTAGGTCCCTCCTGAAATGGAAGCTGATGGAGGGGCTTTTTTGTAGGGTGGATAGATAGAAGTTTCTTTTTTTTTGTTTTGCATACAAGCCCTCGATTATGCTCCTCGGGGAGCATTTTTGTTGTAAAGGAGGGGTTGCTGTATGTGGGCTGTGCTCTTGAAGAATCATTACTTGGTTGCCAGCTGTTTAAGGTTTATGTGTTGACCACTGCCTGAAGTGGGGTGAAGTGTCTTCTGACTATTACTTGCTTCCAAGAGCCTCTGGGTACGTGCTTGCGCCCTTGAGTTTCTGAGAGCCTTCGCTTGAATTGTCCTCCTTTTTCTTAAAGCTTTTAAAGGAAACAGTTTAACCACTTCTGTCCTTTACCTCCCTTTCCCCTGTTCCTCCTCTTGCAACAACCTTGCGGCTGATTCGTGCACCAGTGATTCATGAACTTTTCTCTGGCGTGACACAGTCATACAGGGTTCATGCATGTGTGTGTGTGTGTGTGCGTCAAGTGTGGAGTTACAGAAAAGGGCTGATTGCTGGAGGGAGGGTAGGAGGGGGAAAAGCAGAGGGGGAATGTGCTGTGATGCCAGCCGTGATTAGAGCAGTAGCACTCGCTGTTTAAACACACATTTAAATAGATACAGCCTCAGGAAGATAGGGGATGGGGGGCACACGAGTGTTTCAATTGTTCTGATTTTAAATGGAAGTCCCTCAGGCTCCACCTACCAACTTTCTTTTCATTTGTATACATTTTTACCCCCTTTAGACTGTCTCCCTCTTTATTACATTCTTTACTGTTGACAAAAAAATTGCTTTATCTGGCATGGATTATTAATGCCCTTTATCATTGTTTTTCTCCATGCTCTCCTCCATTATCCGTCCCTAAATTCTTTTACATGGCTCCTCCTCATCTGTTTGCTCATTTAGCTTTTGTCCTCGTGCCAGTCAGATCCTCTCTTCCAGTTTCTCTCCCCCTCATTCCTTCCAGATGTCTCTTTCTCCTATCTCTCTTCCTTCATCACCTTAGCCCATTGTGAGTTTGTTTCCTGTTTCTTTCTAGCCCTTCATCCTTCTTCCTCAACGCTCTGCCCGCATCACTTTTTTTCCTCGCTGAACCTGTCTTGTCCTGCGTGTTTCGGGTTTGAATGCCCTACTTTGATTTCCTCTCCCCCTTCTCTGTTCTCCCTCCCTCCCTCTTAGTGTTTGTTTACACACAGAGAGATGGAGGTAGGGCTGTCAGGGTGGATTGATGGATGGGGAAGGCCATGGGTGAGTGGATCTGGGCGTTGGATTGACGCTCTTGTCACTCGGGATGATACAGAATTGGTCGGTTTTGTTAACGTAAAAAGGTCCCTTCATGCAAGACCCACTCCCTTTTTTTATGACGATGCTTTACTGGGTCCATTCTGGTTGTCCTTTCAGATTTAATATTATATCCATACTGCAGCCCAAAAGTCTTTACCAGCCAAATGTAAAATCTACTTTAGACATGTATCGATATTTTCAAACATCTCCATTGATGGAGGCAGTCTGCTTCACCGCATGTTGCCCTTTAAAAAGCTTGTTCCTGGAAGATGACATAATTATGCAGTGTCAACCTGCGACAAGCTGAGCATAGCACCATTACAATAATTAATATGCACAGCGTTGGGGGGAGTCTATCCATGATCTTCTAAAGCCTGTCTGTACCCACTCATTCCCCTCCACGTATTTTGAAAAGCTAGTCACGCTCTGGAGTGAGTTATCAAGGCTAGTATCTTCGCTCTTATTACTTTTTTTTGCCCAGTAGCAGTTTTTGAGATTGCGTAATTTTGGCACGGCATTTATTTGTCATATATAATGAGTGCAAGAATAATTGATGCTGACACTGGAGTTAATGGCTCTTAAACACAGTATTGCCTATGATATTGTTGATCTCGACTGGTTAGATTTAATTTTATAATGAATTTCTATGGATGTTCTAAACCTAGTTTGATTTTAGTGTGACATTATTGTCTGATTACAACTAAACACTTTTTTTTCTTTTTTTTTTAAACAAGGTGTTATAATTGCCTCATGAATTAATTTTTCATCCCATTGAAGAGCAGGAAATGTAGAGTTTTGAGAGAGCAGACCTGCTAACTGTTCCACATAGATCTTAGACTACAAAAACACGGCTTTTCATTTCGATTTAAGTACATTTTCTTGTACTACCACTGTTTTTGATGTAATTGTTACAGTGAGCAAACTGGAGCTCGAGTCCTGCAGCGCAGCAGCCTTCTGTGTCGTATTTCATGTCACCAAAAACAGGTCAGCCCAGTCAGACTTGTAGCCTGGAATGTCGCAGAACGTGCAGCTTGAAATGATTCGGGCATGTTCTGGCTGAGGTGCTAAGCTGGTGAGAAATGAACTTTAACAGATTCAGATTTTTGAGGACGTTTGGGTGCCCTGAGGCCAATTTAAGATCTTGGTAGTTTTCATGTGAAAAGATGGTGATACAGCTCATTCAGGAAAGACATCTCACCTTTTTCATTCAAATTTCTTGACTTTAAAATGAAAACGAGGAAAATCTGTAACGTGTGGAAAAGCTGTGGACTTCTACGTATCTCAGAGCCTCAAACTCTTACTTTAACGGGCTTATTACGATTTTGGGTTATCAAAAAATATCAAGGGTAGTAAGCTTTTGATAACACTTTCAAACCTTTCTGTGGGGCTGAACAGCTATCATCTCCGCTGCTGACTTAAGATCTGAAAATGAAACTAACTGATGTCTGCAAAAGAGGGGGAGGCTATATTAAGAGATCAAAGCTCTTCCATTTTTCCACTAACCCAAATACGATTTAATAAAAATGTCGGTTAAAGGGAATTTTGGAAGACCAATTAAAAACAAACAAACAAAACTATCATGCAGAGAGACAAAGGAACATTTCTTAATGATTTCAAAGGGGCTGTAGAAAGATTTGGTTCATAAAGCAGTTGATGCACAAAGATGGCTTACATGAGGAGTCGTCAGGTTGCCATCTTACCCAAAGTCAAGATCTAAACTATATCTATACATCTAAAGAACCTGGGATCATCTTGGAAACAATTACTGTAGCACTTTCAGTTTGAGCTCCAAGGCCACAATCAACAAAACATATTCTTGGAGCGAAATCAACAGACTATGCACACAGTTGTTTTGATTCTTCATGTACAGTGTATAAAAATGGCTCTTTGTCTGCTGTATGGGCTTCATTTACTTGTTGCCGCATCTTCGACATGTAGGTAATTGAGTTGGAGCCAAATGTTTGCAGCTAGTCTGTTCATTTTAAACAAAGCATTGACACTTATTTTCTGTAGTTTATTTTTTTGCTGTATCCACACCACTGAACAAACATAACTGTATTATTTTAGCATAAAGTGTGTTCCTGAAATGACTAGATATGTGACAATAGTGCGCTGTTTTCAAGGAGAAATTATGTTTTATTACTTCTACCAAATTATAGGTGCAGTTTTGCTGCTTTTTCTCTCTTGTGTGATGGTAAAGTGAACATTTTTGGGTTTTACATGAAGGTGAGAGGATTAATCGGTACATAAAATGATATTGTAAGTAATTTGTTGCATCTTCCTTTAATAGTTTTCATAAGGAAGACATGGGAGCTCCAATAAAATGAGATTGAAACTGACAACTTGTTTACTAAAAGTGGAAATGTTCTGTATGTATGAAAGGTTGCTTTGAAGACCTCCACATAAATGAAGGTCATTGGTCAGTCTAGCAGAAAATTATTAGATCACCTCACAGTTGACAAAACCCATTTATGCTGAGTCTGTAATGGCAAAAAAGATCAGTGGAAAGCGAGCAGTGAGATCATGTGAATGCATGCAGAGGGATGAGTAAGGGGCAGAGATGAGTGCAGGCTATGCTGTTGGAGGTAAATATATGTTGGCAGTAGCTAAAGGCAGGGAGAGTGTGAGCACGGTGGGGAAGGAAGAGAGGAGCCTGTTACTGAACCATCAGTGGTGGTAATGAGCCACAGGTGCAGCCCAAGACGCCCTCTCTCCTACCAGAGTAGGGAGGCGGTGGGAAGCCTGGAAATAAGTCAGGAGTGCTACAAGATAGAAGACTCAATGAAACATTTCACTTTGATGGAGGATTATTGCTTATTAGCATGTGTATCCCCACAGGGGGTTTTGAACAATAACACGAAAACAGTAGGCACCTGAGGGAAGTGTCATTTACTCTGGCACTCAGGGTTTTTTTTTTTTCCCCGTTACTCTTCAATCATTTGCATTCATTTTGAGCAACTACTTCAAAAATCTCAAATGCGGCACATTAAAAAGAAGCATGTCTTCCAGTTGGATCACAGAAATAAATTTCAGTCTTTGTTTGTACCTCATCATCTCTGATTGTGTCATTTAAACCTGCTTTACGCATATGCTAATGAACAAGAAGCCAGGAAACGCTGCAACCAATTTCAGTCCTCATTTCTAATGAACTTGTATTTGAGTTTCCCAAAAGGAAAAAAAAAAAAAGTTGGATTAGTTGGGAACGGTGCTGTGAAAATTGGTTAGCAGAGAACAATCAGTGAAGAAAAAGATTAAAGGGAATTTATTTTGGGATTGGGGGGGTGGAAGGTGACAGATTGAGATAAGGAAAGAGTTAGACAAAAGAGGAAAGAGCTACAAGCTGCACAGGAAAAGGTTGTAGGATGGTGTAAGGGGTATTGAATCATTGTGTGCAGCTGAAGGCATGTTGGGGTGAAAACTGTTGCTTCTGCACTTTTTTTATTCACCAATTTTAAATGCAATCAAAAGTGCAAACAAGATGGAAGGTTTAGGGAAGGAGGAATCCTGCTAATAAACAGATGTTTGTGTATGGTGTCGAGGAACGAATGTCTGACGTAGAGCACAACAAGTGTGTGAATTCGTGGTTTATTTGAATGTTTGACATCAGAGAGAGCAAGAGAATGGCTTTTATATTCAGCCATCGCTGAGTGAGTAAATATTTTTGAAGGGCATGCTGTGTCCGTAGATTGTTCTTGTGGCCGCGGGTGGGGGTGAGGGGGTAATGGGATGGGAGGCAAGGAGATGGTGAGCTAAAGGAAACTGTGAGGCAGCAACTATGTTTATTTCACCATGCAGAGACGTGAACACAAACTGAGCTTTGTCCTACTCTCAGGCTAACTAAATGTTAGAGCTAGCTGTGAGAGTGCAGAGAGATGCAGAAACTGGTTTTTCTTTTTCCACTTCATTTGTTGGTAAATGACATCGCTAACTCCGCCAGAGGCTCACATCATGAATGAACAATGTATACTTCTTGGGGTTTCTACCTGTTCTTAAGGTACTTCTCCACATGCCAAATGAGTACTTTAATGCAGGACATGAAGCTTGGCAGAAGATATTACTGCTGTAGCAGCTTTGTTAGAGGGATTCTTTTTTTTTTTTTAATTTTATAACATGAAGCCTTGTGTGAGTTTACACACAAGAACCACAAATGCAAACCAAACATGAAGACTGACCTCCAAGATTTTGCTGTAATGTTGTAGGCCCCCCCCCGCCACCAATGCTATTGTGTTCAGACTGCGTGGTGTGAAAGTGAGGATCAGTGAAAAGAGGGGTCATTCATTCACCTCACACACAAACTGCCATGCCCCTCCCTCTTTGGTCTTTCATCTTTACTCTCACAGGCATCTCTTGTTCTGTCAGTCTCGCTGAGGAGAAAGAGGGTCGCTGGGAGGGAGGTGGAGGAAGGATGTCAGGGAAAGGGTGAAAAGGGCGGGTAAAAACGGAGAAGGTTGAAGGCAGCAAGTGATTTTGAGTTTCCTGTTGCATGTTAAACCTTCCACAAACCTGGCCCGCTTTATTTCATCACCTCTATTTCAGTGAGGGGAGGGAGAAAGTAATAAGTTGAAAGAGCTCTTTACGCTTCTCAGAAATGCCATCTTCATTTCATCCCCCTCCACCCTCTATCTCTTTAATTGTATCCTGCTCATCTCATCCCCTCTCTGCTTTGCCCTACCAACATTCCCTTCCAGTCTTCTTCCTCTGTCCATCCCTCGCTCTCCCTGGGGCTTGCCTCAGTGGGTCGGTTCCAGTCTGTCTGTTTGCTGATGACTCCACTTGGAGCAGATGCGATGCTCAGCAGCTGTTGCTCTGCTCTGCAGCACTCTCCTCGAATGTCTCTTATGCTCTCATTTATCTGCACATATTTTTGTCCCATGCTACAGCGTTGCTCAACTGTAAATTGCCAAGTTTAATCTTATTTTCAGATGTCTTTTGTCTTCTCTGACCAGCCCCATCGATTCGTTCCACATTCCCGCCTCGCCATGCTGTTGTTCTGAGCATTGCAATTTTTGTCATAACAATATGTCTGGAATTTCTGTATTTGTGTGCCACGTAAATGCCAGCCGTCACACTGTTATCTCATGTAGCAAATGTCAGCCAGTGGTGGTAGTTTTCTAGGGATTGTGGGAGGATATTGTTCCTCTGTAAACCTGGTGAAATGAATGAAATGTGAATGATTGTGTGTTCGTGACGTTATTCTCCCAGCGACATCCTGGTCTTCAAAGCCAGAGCTGGAGCTAGAATTTCTATGTTTAGCTTGATGTTCAGTTGTATAGTGAGATGAAATGGGATTTGGACACTTGAAGTGTTATGGAGCGAGTCTTATTTAAGCCAAGCCCCCTCAGAGGTCTGCTTCTTCAGATAGACTTGCTGTATTAGAACCTTTTTATTAGCTTTTTCTGTGCTGTCTGAGTCGGTAGGGACTGGGTCATGAACAGAGGATCTTCTGACAGGTGCCTGCTCTTTTGATATTTGAGGACAGGTGCTGATGGACAAGGAAAGGGTTGGTTCACACCACTATGAAGATTCCAGCCCTTAGAAACACATTTCTGAAAAAGCTGGTTGCATCTGTGTGGCAAGAAGTTTGCACGTGCATGCCACGTCTGTAATTGGTTGGTTTTGATCTCATGGAAAATCTGTGATCATTGTTAGATCCGGTGGCTAATCAGCACCCTGAGCTTGTGCACACGAACGTGAACCTGTGCTCCGTTTTGGAGGCTGGATTCGCAGGGTTTGTGGTTTAATCCTTCCAGAAATCCCTTAATGGGAAACGTTACATGCAGTCTAATTTAAAGATGCTGAGATAAAACATTGTTGTGAACGTGTGAGAGGTTGTGACGGTGTAATGTGTGTGTATGTTGTGTGCACATGACTGAAACCCTGATAAGGGATATTGAGCGCCACTTTGCCCCTGTGCTTTCAGATGATAAGATTACAACAAGGCCAGAGGTGTCTGTCTTTGCACTTTAGCCTCCCCGGTCTCTCTTTTCTCATGGTGGCATACGGTACAGTGTCATTGGAAAATTCATAAGGGGGAATCATCACTCATCCCCGGTTTCCCTTTGAGGACTGCTCTAATTAGCAACGTCTGTGATTAGTTGGATTGTGTTTGATCTGCTTCGCTCTTCTCCCCCCCCCTGTCGAAAAGGCTGCCTCCCTGTGCCGTGATTTGGCTGTGAGGTGCAGCGAACGCAAAAACTCAAACACAGAAGTAAGCAGATGTACGCGGCGGTAGATTTTATTTTCCATGCCTTTTGAAGACACAGCAGGTGGTCTCAGAAAAGTGGTATCATACACCGGTAGACAGCCACACACAAATGCATGCATAAAAGCTTCAGTAGGAAGAGTATATCAGTTAATATTTTACCATTGCTTACAGGGACTGTGTTTACTTTCACATTGAAAGTTTCAACTTGTCAGTGAAATTTCCCTTGAAAATCCAGGCACTACAAGGCAACATGGGGATGTGAGAGGCTAGCTCAGAAATGGATTTACTTAACTCGGTGATTACAGATGAAGATGGAAGAATTATGTATGTAATTAAATCTGTCCAAATCCCCCTTTGCTCCCTTTTTTGCATTGGGTCTCAATAGCATATCGCAGCAGGGAATGCCCATGCTGCGTTTAATATAACACAAATAGGAGCAATTCTTTGGTGCGTGACAGAACATTGTCTAATTACACAGAGGCTGTGATATTGAAGGGCCCATCTGTCCTTGAAGCCTGGCAGTGGAGCATGGCGGGGCCATCTCCGTTCGTACCACCATCCATCTATCCCTCACTTCCCAATCCTCTGTCTGTCATCCTGCCTAAAGGGCCAGGTAGTAAACAAAGGCAGCTTCAACTCAGTGTAATAACGTCCTGACAGGAGACTGCTCAAGCAGTGTGGGTGTGTGTTTCTTGTTTTTTTTTGAGAAGTGACTTCCATCTAGTGAGAAGTAAATCACTTGAAGCATCATTGTGACTGCTGAGCCGTTAAAGGCTAAATCAAGGGTTTAAATTTTTGAGGTGAAACTCAGTCCAGTGTTGATGAAGACCTTTGTCTTATAATTCAGTATCAATACTAAGAGATCAAGACAGAGCAGTTCTTTTTTTTCTGGTTTTGTATCATTCTCAATATAATGCTCTTTAAAAATAAAAGATGTACTATTTATATTGATTTTATTAACTTATTTATTTTTTTTTTTTTTAGATATGTACATTATTTTTTGAGTAAGCAAAAGCTTTCTTTGCATGAGCTTGGACTGTTTTTTTTTTTTTTTCCATTTTTCTTACCATGCGGTGTAATTTTGAGTTGATATGGTGCTTCATGATGTGTGGCAGAATGAGGGCTGTTTTGTGCTTCACTGGAGCATTGAACACAAGTCTGAAAGATTATTTATTGGTTTTACTTGCATATTGTAGCACAAATCCTGGAGAGCCAAAGGTGATTTGTGTATGCAACATTTTCTACAATTCAAAACTGAAAAATGCCCAAAATGGTGGTGATATCAAACATAAAAATTCAACAATTCCTCCTATTCGCAGGCTAAACCTGAATAGATTTGTGGATTCTTGATAAATAAGTAAAATGGTTATATAAATGTGTATCTGCACAGCAGAGCTCCTGTCAATGAGCAGAGTTACTAAATGATATTAACGTGCTTCCAGATGGTTGGTACACAAACACATTTTAGTTGTAGTTTATTCCCTCCAACCTCAGCACATGCAAATACAATGAGAAGGAAAAGAATGCCAACACAGCCCTGGCGCTTATCATACAATTATGCAACTAGTTTAAATGGCATAAAGCCACATTTTCCCTCTCTCTCTTTTTTTTTTTTGTTTTCTCATACAGTGTCTGATGGGAAGAATTAAATGTAGTGGGAGCACTGATTTTTGTACAAAAATAAAATATCAGTTAAGCAAAACTTAGGGAGGGGTACAAGCACTTCTAATTGTGAAGGGTTTCCAGCTGTGCAATTCCTTGTAGCTGGTAGAAAATATTTTAATTTAAGCTTTTGACCTTGTCCTTTTTATCTACAAGTTTAATAGCTTATCAGTCCCCTGAACAATATACGTTTTAGATTTCTTTGAGATAAATCAATTGTAAGTGCTGAGGCAGTTCATTTTTTTTTTTTTTTAATTTTGTTTTTTCAAAGTAACATTTGTTTTTATTGTAAAGATTTTTTTCCTGCCCTGTAGATGTCATGTCTCCTTGCCTTTTTGTGGCTTTTTAAAAATTATTTTTCTTGGGTGGGCTTTTATAGCTTCAGACTAACCCAGAAATCCCTCCTCTGCTTTATCCCCTGGGAGCTTCGATGTATTCAGTCAGGTATTTCTTTTCTTTAACTTTTATTTAACAGACAGAGTTTAATGGAAATATCAGGTTGCATGTCTCTCTCTGTTTGATCTGTCTTTTTGAGTTGCATGGCTGTCTGTTGTTACTTCATTCACCCGTCCATCACAATCAAAACAATACACAATGTTCTCGAGGCAATCTGTCGTAAAGGCAGTTCTTCAGTGAATAATCAAAGTTGATTTAAACATTTGGTACAAAGGAAAGAAATGGAAAGAGGGTGGAGAGCCACCCTGAGCACAGTCTCCTCATGATTTCCGGCTGTTTACTGCTCTCTCGCTCCATGGT
>JAOWBL010000008.1:12977871-13017693 GCA_028564865.1 Zenarchopterus dispar
ACATTCTCTATGCTAAGGACTGTCTTGGGTGTGTTAAGGGTAAGGTTAGAGGGTCCAGCTGCTCTGTCCTTGGTGTGCGAACGTCTGAGTTGGGGAGTGTGTGTGTGTTCACATGTTTTTGAGTGGTATTTCTTTGTTTTATTTCATCTCATCTGACTTTATGTCTTTCTTACTGCTTGCTATTAAGATTGCACACAATTTTCCCAAATCTCTTTGCATGCTCTTAATAAACTCAATCATCAAAGTTTCTCTGCCTCAACAGTGTCCAAGGTCTGCAGGCTGATTTCCGAGTTTTAAGGAATTTTTTTCCACAAGGTCTTTAAGTGTGATGTACATTAATTGTTCACATGGCCATGATGGTCCTTTCCACAGTTGTTTTTGTTTATTTTTTAATTGTGTTATGATAGGGCAGTCTTTCATACTTCAGATCACAAAATCAACTTGACCACTGGTAATTAAAGCAGAGACTAAAGCAAAGCCAATGAGCAGTGCTTTTTATGAGGCTCTCAGTTTTAAAAAATAAGATGGCAGTCACTAAAGATAATGCATTCAACTCCCAATGATACTCTTGACTTTGAAATGAAGTGGGTTTTGCAGTCTTGGGGGAAAGAGCATATGAGACATGTACTTAAACAGCTGAAGTTTAGGAAATGTATGCATGTATGTACTTGTGTGCATGTGTGCGTGCGTGTGTGTAAGTGGTTACTTACAAGCTTTCAGGTTTTGGAGAAGAAGCATTCAAATGGTGCCAGTTGGACTGAAAAAGACCCATGCTCTCCTGGACAACCCCCCCGTGCCCCCTCATCCCATTCCTCAAGAGTTTAGCTGCACTTTTCAACAGAGTTCACTCCTGCATTTCACCTCATACAAAATGCATTTCCTTGCACTCTTCTGATGCATACTTGCACTTAACCTGAAGTTATTTTTCTGCTGATGTGGAGGTACCTTGTCCATAATTGGGGGGGAAGGGGAAGTATATTTCTCTGCTGGCTATATCTTAAAAGCCACCCAGCCTCTCCATGCCCTCATTTGAAGTTTTTTTTGTTCTCTGCTCACTCTTTTCTTTTTTTGGGATTACCCTCCCCCCTTTTCCTTTATTTCCCTCTCAACATCCCCTTCTTTCTTAAAGTCCCTTGATTCCCGATGGTGTCACGTCGTGCGTCACTTCTCCTCTGGGGCCACTCTGTACTGCTAAATACAGTAGCAGTGTAACTGGCCTCTGTAGCAAAAAGGATATCACTATCCCCTGCTGTGTCTTACAAGCAACAAGCAAGGAAGATGCAAAGATCCAGAGAAAAGGGGGACCAAGATGGACACTGCTGCTTTTAGACTACAAAGATGGGGAGTGTGCACCAGGATAAATCAGTGCCAGCGTGCAATCCTTAGTCAGAGAGCGGGAGTGTGTAAAGGCATAAGGGAGGGGGGAGCAATACTGACAGCATTTAAAAGTCCCATGTGAATCTTTGTGCCATTGCATCCCATCTCCACAGGCATTGGCCTCCACAATTTCTCAGCACAGCGCATGTTTCTTTCACTCTCCAAGCCTCTCAGAGTGGATCAGTCACCCTTTGCTGGTTCAGCTCCTCAATGCTTCTTTTCTGACTCCACCATCCCTTCCTCTCTTACTCATTTTTTATCCTGCCTTTCCACTCCTCCCCCATTTTTCTCCCCATTTTTTCCCTCTCATTTTCTTTTTTTGGTCTCTCTGGCTTCCTTCAGCGTTAAACTTCCTCAAGTTTTCTTGTCCTGTCATCTCCCTCCTCCAAGTCTTGTCCTTTAACTGGCAAGCACCTCCTACCTCCATCCTACTCCACTCTTGACTCAGTTGCATAGAAGGAGGAGGATAAAATGGGCGCTAAATTCTCCAACAGCTGAGAGGTGACTAAGGCAACCAGCAAATGTCAGTGTGAAGGAGGCTTGTGGAAAGTAGATATGTATGCATGAAGTCAATATTGTTGAGAGTGACGAAAGAGTGGATCAGAGTCAAAATGCAGATTAAGACAGATGTGCAGTGACTCCAGATGGGGGTGTGATTCAGACCTGCAGAGGCTAATGTAAATGTGTGTAGACAAACGGGCCTAAGAGGGGCCGACAGGCGTAAAATGGTCAGCACCTGCTACATGGCAGGTCCCCTTCTCCTTTTTACCCCACAGCTGGATGACACACGCACACAAACATGAGCCTACTCACTAGTGTGTGTCGGCTTACTCGCGCCTCCTGTCCTCAGTCTTGCCCTGTGCAGATGGGGACGGAGAAAGGGATAGATGTCTCTCCTCTCCTTGCCTCTCCTCCTCTCATCTTCGATCCTACTGCTTAGTCACACACAAACATACTCTCTTCTCTTTTTTTCCTTTCACTTTATCTCTCCCTCACTATCTCTTTGGTTGCAGTTTGCTCTTTTCATTGGTTATTTTCATCCTCTCAGTTTGCATATGCTCTCTCCTCATCCTACTTATCTTTCTCAGGTTGTCTTTCAGCCTCCGCAAGTCTGGTGCTGAGCTCCCTGCTCAGAGAAGAGACTCCTGCCCCCAGCGTTCTCTCTCCCTCCCATGCCCGTGCTATCTCCCTCTCTTTCTAAGCTTAACTCTTAAATAGCAGCAGTAGCTCTTCTTAATCACAGCTTAGTAGTTTCCACCCCTCCACTCTGGGTTCCTCTCAGGGGAAGTTCTCCCCTAACTTCTCCTTCTTGTACCCCCATCGGTTCTAAAAGTGGTAGCTCATCTGAACATGCAAAAACAAAATAAAAAGGGGGGAAAAAAATCCCCTAGATTGCTCCCCAATGCAGTGTGTGGGGATCTGTGAGTTCAACAGAAAAGAGATTTCTTTTCAATTCTGTGCAATCCCTCCCATTTTCAGACTTATCTAAAGAGACAGTTCAAGGGCAAGGGGCTTGGCTATTTTTCTCTGCTGGGTTAGGGTGTGTGAGCGTGCGTCTGCCTGCATTTGCCTGTGTCTGTCAGTGTGTGTCTCTAGCCATGCGAAAACAGCCAGAGAACAGGTCTGATAGAGCCAAGTCTCCCTCCAGCCTGCAACTGGCCCCCTTCCCACCCCTCATTAGCCCACACATACACTCATTTGTTCTCCAAACACACACCGCTCTGTTCGATAACTTTAACAGTCTGACAGAGAATACTACAGAGCTATGCTCCAGGTGCTGCCCAGCATCAGATCACTGAGGACCATAATGGTGTGGAAGTGTACGCGACTATGACCACGCATGTTTTTGGGAGACTGCTGTAACATTTACTTCCGCTCCATTGCTCTCATTACTTGCGGGCATTTGGAGCGTAGAGTCAATTTGGACGTAACTTCATAAGAAGCTTGAGGTTTTTTTGGCTTCCACAGTATGCTGTGTGTGTTTGTGGGAGAGGGACGGGGGGTGAGAGTAGCTACTTCTAGATATGCATGTTTAATTTTCTATTTTTTTTTCCCTTCCTTCAGTTATCCACATAGCATGCATATTGTAATGTTACTGCTGGCTCATCTAGAGGCATAGTTTATAAGATGAATCCTCCTCATCCTCTTCTCTGGTGCTTTTGTTAGGATGCCTTTGAGTCTTTAGTGGGCCTGTACAGGAGCCCACTGTTTTACAGCATTTTTTTTTTTTTTAATATTTTAAATATCGTCTCAAGAAGGTTAGAATAAAACATGAGTTATCATTCACAAAAGGATTTACCAGCACAGACTTTGAGAGCGACACTTCAGAAGTGACTTGAGCAACGCATTAAAAATAATTGGATGAATGGTACTTAGGGAGAATTTGCATTTAAATGTTAGAGTAATTCTCTTTGATGTGGCGGCACTCAGTCCAAAGTTTGCACAGTGATTGTTGCCACGATACACGTGATGGAGCGCCACACAGCCGGAGGTGATAATGTAGTTCTTGTGTTCCTGTCGGTAGTGGACGCGGAGTCCTAGCTTTCATTCATGTGCGTGAATTGTACTGCTTAGCACTGCACACAAGGAAAGGGAACCAGTGTGCTTTGGGAGACCGGTGCTAAAAAAAAAAAAATGAGAGAGAAGAGAAAATGTGTCCACGATTATTAATTCTTTCCTTGGGCATATGTTGCGTGAAATGCAGAGAGGGGAGTAGCATTAGACAGAAATACAAATGTAAACTGGAGCGATGACTGCAAAAAATGGTTTTTCAATGAGACAGCTGGTGAAGTGGAAGCAGAGATGGAGGAAAAAAAGGATGAGGAGGACAGAAGAAGCAAACGCAAATGGGGGGAGGAGGGACGAGCGCAGGTGCAGACAGCAGTAGACTTCCATTTTCTCTCGACAAGAATCGGCGCTACAAGAGTAATTCTGTCATCTCTCTGTACACTTAACAAGAACAGCCCACGTCTGTGGGATTTCAAATGGGAATGACAATAAGAATTGAGCTGATTTTGTCACTTTCAAATTTAGGCAGGGATTTCAACGGGAGCGTCCTGCAGCTAATCCTCTGCAGCGGCTGGCAAAAGTGCAGAGATGAGAGCTGGAGCAACAGAGGATGTTCAGTGTTTCTAAGGGGTTCTGATCACTTTCAAGAAGGGAGTACAATTAAGCATTTATTTGTTCACCAGGGCTTTATTTTATTTTATTGTTTCTCAAATGCTAAAACCTGGGGAGAGGTGGATCGGTGTAAAGTTATATATGACAGGACTTGACTCCATATTATGGTGTTTCTACAACACTGAACTTTGTTGAAAGAGAAACATGACAGCATGTCAATAAAGGAAGATAAACGCATGATAACACGAATACTCTTAATCCTTTAAGTGTGGGAACAATGTATACAGAGATTCAATTTTCCCTTCTAAAAGTAGGCTTAGTCTTTAAATCTCCAAAGATGAATGTTACTGTAGAAACGGCTTACAGAATAAAACATAAGCCACCTTTAGTGTATTCAGCCTTTGTTTTTCACTGGATATGTTGTCTGCACATTGTCATACAACATAACCAGAGCCATTTGGAGGGCTTTTTTTTTTTTTTTTTAATTTTTTTTTTAATAGTGTTTCACAGTGCAGTGACTGCAAATAAAACAACTTCTGGCGGTTGTAGTGTTTCAAGCTCTCACCCCACTGAGTTATAGATGATGATCACATGGGTCAAAAACGGTCATGAGTCCTATTTATGGGAAGTTGTCAGTCCCCAAAAGCACTAAAAGCCCTGAAGTCATGACCTTAGAAAAACCTCTGGAAAGCTGTAACACCATTTCTCTGTTTCTTATGGCTTTGCTCCAAGTATCATTGTTGGGCTGAATGAAATGCGTCCATGCCACCAAGAGGTCGAGGCTGGCACTGATTCTATACATTTTAGACTATTATGTGCTAGTAATGACAATTTGGATAAAATAAATGATTTTTTACTTTGAATTCCTTATGCTTTAACTGGTGAATTAAAAAAAAAAGCAGGCATGAGAAAGCATGCAGGCATTTCTAAAAGTTCAGTTATTGTTAAATCTTTGTTATTGCGACCATAGGTCAGATGGGAAAAAAAAAAAGCTAAAATCATAAATGTTTCTGTGTCTGTTAAATTAACTACATCTTTTTGCTATTACCCACCTCTAATATCTGCTTTAAAATGCAACATAATATGACAGCAAAAGTGTGTCAGGGGAGTGGGAAGAACTATACTGCTGACGAGTCATGTGGGACCTCTTCACAAACCTGATTTAGACACAACTACTTTATCCCAGGAGTGTTTAGGCACACAGATGCACAAATGCTGTGTGTTGGTTGGCTGGGCTCCAGTTATGCTCATGTACTCCTGAGTCAGTTTGCCATCTAACAAAGCAATTAAAAGGATTTGTCTTTTTCTCATGTCTATATGTGTAGAGCAGTTGTCAATCACTTTGTGATTCTGGAGTAAAAATGGATCCATGTTTTAGTACAGGAGTGATGCACAATGAAGCGGTTCCTGTGGTTTACATAAGTGGAGAAGGGTGCCAATCTGCCCTCGTCGTTTCATTTGTGGCTTCCAGGAAGAGTTGTCATTCCTCTGTGGCACTTTGTCAGTCACTCAATCCACCACCTTCTCTTCTTGCTCATTAATTCCACCCTGCCTTACTTCGTTCATCATTATCACCCTCCTACTCCTCCTCCGCATGCCCTCCACCTGTTCTGCTCCACACACGCCATTACCCCACTCTCCATGAAGTGTGTGTGGCTTGAACTGTCTTGGTCCCCTCTCCGTTGTGTTGTGATTTCTGGCGAGACTTGCACAGACCCCGGCTGTCGAAGGGCAGCACATGGGGAAAAGGGGCTGAAATGTTGTGACGTGGCTGTGGGAATGAGGACAAGAGCAGCTCTGAGGGATGGGAGGAAATGTCAGTATAGCGGGAAGCTTAACACACACACTCTCACGCACATTTGATGGTACTGACACCTTAGGATTCTTACACACTTGACTGAATACACTTCAGACCAGAACCACTGACATCATCCTACCTCTACTTTTTCCCCTCGTTTTCCTTCTTTCTTCTTCCTACTCATTTTTTTTCTGTCTCTCCTGTAACTCTTGTCTTTTTTTCCCTGTTTCAATTCTTTTCATTTTCTTCCATTTTTCTCTTCTTGCCTTTCCTCCCTCCTACAGAGCCCTCACAGAACTCTTCCAATGCCGGCGTGGTAGCAGGAGCTGTTATAGGCTCCCTGCTGGCTCTCCTTTTGGTTGCCGCCCTCATTGCCGTGCTCATCACCCGTAGCCGCAGGCAGCAGCAGGGTTACCGAGCCAACGGTGGCACCGACATGAAGACTCGCATATTTGGTGGCGGCAAGAAGGTGAGCAAGAACGGCACAGGTGGAGGAGCAGGAAGCGGCGGCGTCGGTGGTGGAAACAACAACGGCCCCATCTACGTTTACAATGAGAGCTCGTCCCAAGGCCTCGGAGAGAAAAACAACCACCACCAGCCACTCACCATGGAGGGCCGGCCTGAAATCGTCGCCACTACGCCCACGGCCCAAGACATCCTCCTCAGCAGTGAATTATACGACGCAGAGAGGAGGAAGTTTGATGAAATGGAGGACGACGAGCGGTATGACCACTTCTCTGGAGTGGGCCCAATTCTTCAGCTACGCCCTGCTAATGACCAGGACAAAATGGTTGAAGATTACCTGGATGATGACATGGAGTCCCAGAGGGATGGCTCCGTCATCTCACGGACTGCTGTCTACGTATAAAGGAGGAGCAAAATAATGAAGGAGGAGAAAAAGAAAGCAGGCTTCAGAATTCCTCTTTAAGATTTTGTGGCTCTGGAATTGTGTCCCTAACTAAAAGAGAGAAAAAAAAAAAAAAAGAATACCACTTTTATTTTTGAAAATTGATTTTAAATATATCCTGTTATTAATTGCAGAGCAGCCCCAGAATTGACTTGTCTGAAAGAGAAAGAGAGGGTGTGGAATATTTTTGAAAGAAGCATTATCAGGTTCTTGAGACCTGAGCAGCAAATAGAGAAAAGAACAACCTGTTTTCACCGCTTCTGCTTATGCTCTTTCTATCATTGGGACCTCGACTCTTGACAGACTAAAAGACAAACTATGTAGTATCGGAGTAGAAAAATGAAATCACAATAGCTTGGCAGTACAAAAGGCATCTCACTTGCCTTTTCACTCTTAACTTCACAAAAAAAAGGAGGTTGTCACACAGTTACAGGATGCTTGCAATTCTGAGTCCTCCTGTGGGAAACTCTTTGTTTTTGGTTGTGTGTTGCACAATGACATCTGGTGTGTTGGTGTGGTTTTAAACTAGAGAAGCATCAAATGCGTTTGCTCGTGTCATGTGTTCTCTCTGCTCACTTCTCCTTCCTCTAAAACACCGAACAGGCGTCCTTGCACACTACCACCACCAGCAGATTCAGAAATTAAACTGAACAAAATCCAAAAGACATTCGGCCCCCGTTTTTTCTTTTTGATCCACAAATTTAAAAGAAGACAAATTTAATAAATGTGAGCTTGCAGAGCATTTGAAACAACTTCTTAACTAGGTATTAACATGCAGACATTTGTACAGTGCCTGGAGCTTAGAGACGGTAAACAAGTAATGAGGGAATGAGGTGTAGCTGATCTGACAGGGTCGAAGGATGAAGAGGGGGGATGAAGGAGGACTAGAGATGAGCACGTCTCTTCTTTTCTCTTCGTTTTCATCCCCATCTCTTCAGAGCGCTCCTGACAGGAGGAGCTTGATTGGTAATGAGCCGTGAAGTCGTTCGCTTAGCTGGCACCAACAGATTGCAGCCACTTGCTGTTTATGACGTGGCATTTTCTCTCCCTCCTTCCACCTCTATTTTACCCATCATCCCTGCACATCTCTCCCTTCCTTCACCCCTCTCGCCAGTGTTTATGGGTAGTTGATGATTTATCCCGGGCAGTGAAGAGGTCAGGGCCACTGAGAGCAGGGGGGGTATTTTACCGCTCTTGATGTGTCGCACATCCCACTTACTGGACTCCAGGCCAGCCTGCCCTGACATATCGGGTCTGAGTAATCCACCTGGAGTGGCCATGCTCACCGCACAGAGACCCTCGCCTCCTCCCCCACTTTACTAAGTGGATGGATATAACAAAGCCTTACCTCTAAAGTACAACGGTGTTAGGCAAGACAGATTTTCAATGGGGATCATATAATATTTCTTTCCATTAGTGGACGTTAAATGCAGTGAATTGATTGGGACGCGTAAAAGGTTAGATATTGACTGATGGGTAGCGGGTGGTGAAATGGCCTTTTATGATGCAGCTTCAGGGAAGATTGTCTCCTGACTGTTAATTCATCCTTTTAACGAGCCACTAGAGGTTCACTCAGGCAAATATTACTCCATGGCTACTGTACCCCGGTCTGTGAGGCTCTGTGCACATTTGCATGCATCAAAGTTTCTGGACAATCGCAGAGAGAGGCTCTTCTAATCATGTTTTCCCCGGCCTTCTAATCAACTCCTGTTTGATCCCCAGGGGGGAATCCGGTGAGTGTTGTCTTGATGACTATCCTGACCTCCGTAAAGACAGCTAAGAACTGGGGTTGGCATTTGCTGCAGGTTCATGAGGTGAAAGGAGGAGTGACCCATTGCCAAGGGCAGAGATGACTATGCTTGCCTTGCGCTTCTTATATGGCTGCTTAACCTTGACCTTCTGATGTAAGAGAAATACTTGCATAAAGACCTTGTATCGTTGTAGTGGGAGACGGTACTTGTTTGCCATTGTGATGGCAGTTAACCTTCAAGCAGGCAGAGAGGGACACAGAAGGAGGATGACAGAAATAGAGACGACATTTATTGTTTAAACAATGTCTGGCATGCGTACTGTAAGCCTGCATGTTTGATAAGATTGTCGTCTAATGGCCTTAGTTTGTACGTAAATGGAAATCCCGTCAATCTGGGGTAGACAAAATGTAAGGAACACATCTGATTTGTCACAACCACTTAATTGAAGATCATATATTACTTATTTTTGCACTTGTCACAACTACAAATAGAAATGAGTGTAAGACTTGGTTTTCAGAGGTAAAAATATCAATGACGGACGAAACTTTATGTACATTTTGGTGTGAGGTATATATGTGTTCAATATATGTAAGCATTTTTATTTTTCTTGTGAAAATGTGGATATTTAAAAAAAAAAGAAAAATGTAAATATCAGATTGATGGAGCCAGTGTTGCCAAGAATAAAAAAGAAATGCGTTCTTGGTTTGGGTTGGCCTAAATTTCAAATGTCTGGGAGGGCATCAGAATGTAATTTTTAACTTGATTAATACCTCAGTAGTTTGGGTGTTTTGAAACATACTGAACTCTCTGAGCTTAGTTTACCCGACACCTAGAAATCAATTTGATATTCGGGGGGAGGGGGTTATATAAATTTGTTTAATTAGTTTTCCAATTACCTGCATTATCTCTTAATAATAAGCACATGCTAATTTTTGGTGGGCGAGTAGCTTCACTCTTTTTTTATTTGATTGATACTTTACACAGGACAAAAACCTCACAGGTAGACCTTAACCCCACAAGCAAGTCTGAGTCAGCTTTCTGTTTATGTGTAGTTGTGTGCTGGTGTGTCTTGTGGTGATGCTCGCAGACTCTGGGACATCTGTCCTTGCCATCGGGGCTGTAACCTGAGTAGCCACTTTCTGTCACTGTGGAAAAAGTGGCAAACTGGAGATTTTATTGCGCATTTTGAAGGCTTGCTCACACACACACACACACATATGGTACGTGTACATACGGAGAATGTAGAGAAACATTCGCCCACACACAAACACCCCTGAGTCTCTCTCATTATGCTCACTCCCACAGCCAAACTGCGCAGCAAACACCTCATACCTGACAACTCTGCAGTCTTCTGACATAAGCCTACACAAGTCTGCTCCCATAGCTGATAAGTAAATACACTGATAAGAAAAAAAACTTATTATTTCTTCTCTTTTCGCTCAGTGGCTGTGTCAGAAAATGCACTGTCCCCTGTTGGGTTGCAGCAGAAAGTGTGCCCCTGCTTACTCCTCTGTAACCATGCAGAAGAGGTGACCTCTCGTTCAGGGGAACATGGACCTTTCAATCTGTGACAGAAAAGCTTGCTTTTCAGGAAAGCATTTGTCTATCCTGCTTTTTTTTTCTTCATGGGAAACGCAGCTTTCATTAAAGGGTCACTGCGCTGGCCTGCTCCCCATCTGGGATTCCTATCAGTGCTTTTAGCAGAGTCATGCATTCACCTCATATTTTTCTCTCACTTCTGGTTCTTTGGACACCTGTGCTGTCTTGACTGCCTCCACGGACAGAAACACACACACACACACACCACGCCAGCCACCTTAAAGGTTTGTCAGACAAATTGCTTTAAAAAAAAAAAAAAAAAAGAAAATAGCACAAGTTTATGTAGAGAGAAAAAAAAAGACATTTTTTTTCATTTTCCCAGAAAGCCTCATACTCTTGCTGTTTGTTTGGCTCCAGACATCTGATGACTAATCAAAGCCTTAACATCTTCCATCTCACTTGCATTACAGAAAAAGAAAACCACCTTGTGTACATAGTATAAATATATAAATATGTAGCAGAGAAAAAGAATTACTAATTTATGGTGTCACATTCGTGTATTACTCAGTGACAGCAAGCATGAAGGATTTATTTTCTTCTATTACAGTTTCTCTTCTCCTGTTATTTTGCAGTGCTTTATAATTTATGTTTTCTGAGTGCTTTATTCTTGACTGCTGCGCTGTGATTGCTGCCAAAACTGGCAAATGTGCTTCTTCTAAACAAGTGAACTGTAAACAGACACAACAAAACGGTCTTACCCCAAAATGTGCTTTCTATTATTGACTGCTCTGTGTAAAAGTTGTTTTTGTCTTTTTTGTATTTTTTTTTTTTCGTTTTGAATTTATTTTGGTCTTCAAAAAGAGAAATCAAATGAAGAATTGTCGTCAGAATTTTGTCATGTCTTTCTATATATTTTTTTTTCGTATTTGGTTGATATTAAAGGATTCTTGATTTTTGAAATGTTCGTGTTCCTGTGTGTGGTTGTTTTCTCTCTTCCTCTGCTCTTTAACACTTGAGATTACCACGATCACCGAGGGGCCTGAATGAATAAAGGTACTGATTCTTCTTGATTAGATTTATAGATTAATTGATCAGGATATGAAGTGGCTCCTCTGTCTCTTGTCACTTAGGCCCCACTCTTTTTTTTTTTTTTTTCTCTCTCTCTAAACTCATTTCCTCGTCTGGATGTTTGTTTCAGGTTTGATAAGTCCGTGTGCAACTCAGCAGAGGTGTGATAACAGACCTATAGCAATACTGAATACAGAAAGAGAGGAAGTCATTTTTGTAGATAAATTGTCCTGTACTGAGGTGTTATCCCAGTTTTTTTTTGTTTGGTACATCTGCCTTGGTTGGCTGAAGTAAACAGGCTGCCTTGGTAACGGGTGTCAGAGATGCGTAGTTGTTTTAAAGGGCACATTTTTCTAGCAGGTTTCCGATCTGAGCATGCAGGTAATGAGAACTGATAACACGTTTTCACTCTTATTTCAAGACAAATATTATTGTATCCAGAGGACCTTGCAAGCTCTCATCCAGTAACTGTGCAATTGGAGAAAAAGGGTAGAGAAGAGGAATGTGGCTGTAACTTTGTGGTTTTCCTGAAGGGAGGCAGTTTGTTTTCAGTTGGAGAATTTGCCATCCAAACTGAACCTCAGTGAAAAGGGTGCCTCTCAAAGGCTGCATTGTTTGAACTCTGACTAAACCAAACTGGTTTAGTCAAATTTTAACAGAAAGGCAAGTGGGGGCTTTTTAGTGTGTTAGTGTAAGAATGTGCTGGAGTTACCAGTTTGTTTTTTTTTTATTTTTATTTTTATCATGCATCCATATGCACTTGCCTCATCTGGTTTACATATGAGAAGAAAATCGATCTGAGTTTCCTCCAAAAGGAACAACCTCATCCTGCTCTTAACAGCCATTCGATGGTCGCGGTTGGGATTGTGGTGTTGTGGTAGTGCATCTTTATTTGCCCAGTTCTCTGATACCATTATGTATCTGTGTGTCATCCTGGCTACTTGTCACAGTTCATTTTTCTGTTGCAGGCTTCTTTTTTTCAATGCAGCTATTTACTGCGAGTCCAACCCACCATCTGGCCGCTCTAATTGCTTTGGATTTCAGGCTGGTGAGATATAGAGCACTTACACTCAGCCGCACTCTGACTCTTTTGGTTTTCTACTTTAATGTAAAAGATTCGAGTGCAGAAGCAAAGCTTTTAAGCTGCAGCTTGTAATAAAAGCCTGGGCGACACTTGCATTTTTGTCTCTTTTGCACAAAAGTATGAACATCTTATGAAAGCTGTGACCCCATAATACAGAACATGTTAAATTTTAGCTTGGAGGGGGGAAAGAAAAACCTGCATCTGAAGCCAAAGTGACAGCATCTCTGCCACTATCAGTGTTAGCTCACAGTGATGAGACGTGGTGTGACGTCCCCGGGCAAATATGGCTAGGTGATAGTGGCCCTGTTTATAGTAAGCAGTATGTGTATCAGAGATAAAGTAAACTTGCAAGTGGGCTCTTTGGTCAAACTCATGTATGGCATTTCCAAACGCACCGAGTGTTTTGCTGGTGATTTAAAACAGGATGTTTATGTTTGAAAGTGTTTATGCACTTTAACTTGTGTTTAATTACAACCATGTTACTGTTTAACTCATGCGTGTTTGTGCATGGCTTCATATTTAACTTCGAGCTCTGGCAGCTCTATGCATGCAGCGCTGATTAAACGTCTGACGATCTGATCTGTACTTGTGTGGATGAGCACACGGACCCACTCTGGTGTGTCTCCACTGATAACTGCTAACGCAAATGCTCCTCATTTAACCTCTCACCCTCCGGCTCCAGACCTGACTAATAAATCCCAGAGTGAGTGATGGATGGCCAGGCCTGTGGCACGGATATTGGGCTGATGGATGTGGTGACCTGAGCCTTAAAAGAGATTAAAGTGTTTCTACCTCTGACCTCAATTATTAAAGAAGCTTCTGCATATTTTATTAGCTTTAAAGCAGTGGCCTTTTCTTTCTTTTTGTGCTTGTGGTGAACCATCAAATCTCCAGCTGTAGTGGGGTGTTTTGTGGGAGATGGTATGTTTTTAACAGGCTCATTTTTCAGCTGAGGGTGACGTTTCCCAGCACTCATAGCTTTTAGTCCTCATTATCCTTCATTTTATTTTAGGACAATTATCCAACATGGAGGCAATTAACAAATATTTATTGAAAGAGTGTCAATTTTTTTTTCACTGGGCCAAGTCAGTCATTTGACCTCAGTCCAAGCATATACTGCCATGGATCAAATTGAAGGAGAAAGACATAAAAATGGCAGCAGTACAGGCTTGATGGTCCATAAAAAGACCCAGTAAAAATGTCTGTCTGTGGGTTGTTTTTGTCCCCTATCTACTATAGCAAGAGTACAGTAGCAGACTGAACCACGCAAACACATCTGCAGGGCTGCACTGCAGTACTTGTAGGTATTAATGCCGCACCTGAATACTATTTTAGTTACTAATTACTATTTTTTTATCATTAATAATTACGAGAATAATTTCTTGATTTAGACGTATTTTAATTGCCTCTTTTTCTTGACTTTTATACATTTCTAGGTGTAGTATTCAGCATTAGAAATCCACTTGGGGTCACACTGGGGCTGCAGGATGTCAGACCAAAAATAATGGAGAAAATCCTAAAAGCAAAACGTGATTAAACCCAGGAAGCTCGTACGTCTCTCCATTTCGAAAAAGCTGTTTCCATGCGAGCTGTGGTTGTATCCCTCTGTGGCAAGCTTTTTACCACAATGGCATGGTTTATTCAGTGGAGAAAAACCTGGGGGTTTTCCCCTCTAAAACCTGATGGCAAATCTCACATGGAATAATATGGATCTGCTGATTGACTGGCTACAACATCAGACCTTTCAGCTCTGAATAAAATGCCTGAAATGATTTGCTTCCTTTCCATAAAGAAGCCGGTTATCCTGATACTGCGTATTTTCATCTGCTAAAGAGGCATTTATTGCTCCGATTCAGTGAAAATGCTTCATGTTGAACCTTTTTATACACGGAGATTTAGACTGTGTTTAGATAAATATGAAATCTGAAGCAATTTCTTCACACATGATTTTAGTTTTCCAAACATCTTCTTTCTAGATTTACTTCATGTATGTGAGGTAGCCGGTCTAGTGTGGGGTCACACGTAGACGAACAACACAACCATGCTGTTATTACTGTTCTCAGGTCATTGAACTGACTAATCAGAACAATCAAGGCCAACCTTATAAAACTGTAAGCATTTTTTTTTCCCTCTGCAAGCTTTCTAGCTGGGGCTCAAAATTGCTAGTTCATCTTGGTGTCACACTGAATCTGTCATTTGTTGACTTTTCAGTCTGTTCAATGCAAACTTTGTCTGCACTTAAAGGCAGGTTGGTAGGATCTGTTCCTTGAGCATGTTGAACATATAAGATTTGACAGCATCACACTTATATTTTGATCCAAGTTTTATTAGTAGATTGATTTAAGTCATGCAATCAGAAGGGGAGACTTTCAGATCTAGTCAGTGTTTCAGTATTTTTGGCCAGTCCAGTCTCACATAAAACTGAATATTTGTATTGATCCACAGTACAAAAGGTACTGAAACATTTCTGATCTATGATGACTGTAAAGTTGTGACATACCAGCTTATTTGGGAGTATTTTCTTGGGACAGAACCAAACTGGGAAATCAGAGCTTTCCAACATTTCTCAGTGTTGTTGTTGAATTTGAATCTTTTCCTAATTCTAACCACGTAGTGTCTAAACACTTCAGTAAATGAGTCTTGGAGGAAAGAGAAATTCAGAGTCATCAAGTGCAGCTATTAGACAATTTTATTGTAGACTGGGTTATGGCACTCAAAGGTCTTGGCAGGAATATTGTGTTACAGTCTGAGACATATGTACTCTAGTTTCATTATTTGTCGACACTGCATTTCCTGCACCCACATGTTTTCACTCACGATAGTGTCTGCTGTCACACTCTCTCGTTTTATTTAATTTGATTTAGATCACTATTTTTAAAAACAATCTCCCAAGTGGAGCTCTTAATTTCACACTGTCTGAGTCTGTTTGTGACACATTTGGATGTTGCTCATAATTTGAGTCGGTATGTGAGCTGTTTGTTTGCCTGACCACAGTGGAGTTTGAAAGATAAATTAGCTTTAGGAGCACAGTTCATGGTTCCTTTGGTGGCGGTTTTTGTTTTATAGAAACAATTGGGATTATTTTGTGTTCTTATTTTACCCTTGAACTCCTTTAAAATTTTAGATCTGAATTTGGGGGTCTTTTATTATTTTTTTTTTTTTTTAAAGAGAAGTGAAGAAAAGTACCCAGAAAGTTAATATTTGTAAATGAACGCAGGAAATTTTAAATTCATAATTAGTGTTTTCTCTAGAAGTAGATAAACCTTTGGCCTCGTGTCAGTTTTGTTCGCGTGTGTGTGTGTCTGCTGCATGCACACACTCAAATACAAACTAGGGCAGACAGGGGAAGTGAATGCTCCCGTTTCCCCCTGGAGGCCCCTGGGTGTGTTACTCTTCCTGTCCTGTGCTGACTGAACTGGAGGTAACGGGGTTGTTGTACTGCATTGTTGGCCGAATGAATCTCCCTCGGGATAGCACATGCATGGCCGAGGGCAGGGAAGGCCAGGAAATGAGGAACACAGCACAAGAGTCAGTATGGCAGGAGGGCAAAGAGGGCATGATGGTGCAGAGGGGAGAGATCTGAGGCTTCGGCATAAGCTATAGAGCTACCCAGAGTAGAAATCTGACAGTGACTAATTCAGGTTTGAGTAAAATGGGGGGAAAGTAGACGAAAGTAGGAGGGGAAGAGTCTGCGAGGATGGAGGGGCCAAAGGGGCAGAAAGCAGAACACGGCCGGGGAGGAAAGGGCTGATTAAAGATGGAGTGGAGGTGGCTGAGAGAGTGAAGGAAAGAGGCTGATGAGGGCCGAGTTGTTGCAGCTGTGTTTATTCAAGCTTCTCTCAGCTCAGATTGTGTGTGCATTTACGGCTGCATGTGCGAGTAAGACTGGAGAGAAGACGCTTTGACGTCCTCAGAGTGCCGCTGACCTACACACACCTGCATAAATACTCGCAACCACCAGATGAAAGATGCACCGTGTTTGTTCATGTTGTTATGAGTTAAACAAACCCTAAAAGGTCTTCACGCTGTGGCTTACCTGGAACAAATCCTGTTCTAGACAATAAAACACACACACTGAGTGTCATGTGAATGCACTATGGCCACCAGGGAGTGTAGCTTTGAGCAACGCACATCTGCATGTGTGTGTGTTTAGTGTTTGTATGGATATGAATAAAAGAGATTATATCTGGGGAAAGAGTGGTTTGTTGTTGCTTCTAAGAATAGTTTCTGTGACGGAAATGATTTTGATGCTGTATGCAAGCCTCTGTGTGTGTGTGTGTCATTTTTTTTTTTTGTGTGTATTTGCCCTGGAGTGTTGTGCAGATCAAATGCTCTTGCTGTTTAATTCACCGTCTCAACAAGCAGCTCTTACAAAGTACACGCACTCGCTGGCACATGCACATACACTTCGATATAAACCTCCAGAATGAGAGATGAATATGGAGATAAAAGCGAAATAAGTCTACAAATATTTGATCTTTGGGCCGTAAGATATTCTTCTGGGGCCTGGAAGTTTGGAGTAAATGGTGGAGGAGTGTGTTTGTGTTCATTTGAGTGTGTAACTGCATGCGTTTCCTTTTATAAAATGTGCAAACAAATCATTTTTTTATCGTCAGGGACTTCATCACAGATGTTGTCAGTGTTGATGAACAACAGCTTTTCATGCAGTCATGGTGGTTTATTCAATTTAGATGCGTCAGTTTCATCAGATTTTATTGACGTAGATCTTTTTCTTATTTGATTAGTGTCTTTCTAGTTTTAGTGTTTTATGCTTTTTAGGAAGAAGTCACAACAGTTACTGCATTATCATCTCACTAACAACTTCAGTACTCTGTTTTATTCTGTTTTCTGGAAAGTCATTTATCCAGTCTTTCAAACCTGAGTATTGCAGCACAAATTAGCTTCCCATGACATTTTCACCTGTGCTGATTGGAAGTATCTAAAACTGGAGCTAGATACTTAGGAAAACATTTACATTTTTATATTTGTCTGACATTTGAGACAGATAATTTCCTGAAAACTTGGAGAGTCATGAGTTTATATTCAAGCTTGCACAGCATTCAGATAAAGCAGATGTGGCTGATCTACAGCACTTGGAAGGTAAATAAGTGAAGAAAATGCAGTCTGGTAAAAATGAAAGCCATTTGATTTCCAAGTCTCATCAGATTTTTCTGATGTAGGATGTGATTTTATGCGAGGAAGCATGTCTCTTATATTCTTTATTTTTTTATTTATCTACTGTGCTAATTAGTTTCTTTCTGGCCCGTGGCTAGCTCAGACTCAGAGACGCTGCCAGTGGGAGTGTGTGGGCTGTTTAATCCACTGTCTGCTGTCCCAAACAATAAAGACGAAAGCAGGAGCTAATTTTCCAAATTTTGACAGGCTTTGTCTCGAATGACATGGGTGGATGTAAAGGAAATATTTTATGAAAAAATACTGTTTGAGAGCATATATGTTTTTGAACTGACTCCCAACCTAAAAAAATCAACATAACATTGATGCTAATTCATAAAACCAGACACTAGTTGATTTGAAGGAGTCTCCTCAACAGCACAAATGTGCCTAAATACACTTGAATTGTAAATGCAGTGCAAACGCACCTTCTCAGTTTATCTCTGTTTATTTTGATCAAAGTATGTTGGGTATCTCCGTAAGGTATCGAAACATTGTACACTTTTGAAGGGTGTATTAAAAAGATTTAAAAAATGTAAATTTCTCCTTTTGAAAGGTTTCTTTGATTGATTTTTTTTTTTAATAAAAAACCAAAGGTGTTTGAGTGAAATGTCCAAAAAGAAGGAAAAAAAGGATTTTTTAATATATTTTATGATGCTACAGAGCTGAATAATATTCACAGCTTGTCAGTACAATAATTTAGGATCTAAAAGTCACAATCACCAGTTGGGATCGATAATAACTCTGAGTCATCAAGCAGCTCTGTATTTATCTGCTGTGTGGGATTGCTGTTCACATCTGCTGGTGCAGTACGGAGTGATAGAGTGGACTTGACGATCAGCTTTTACTTGCAGTCCAAAGAGATGTTATCTATGCAAGTAAATTCCCCTGTACTCCCCAAGTCTCCTCTGTTTTCTTAGACATTAAGAGTCACTGCATTGTCAGCTCCTTCCTCAAAGCAGACATTCGTCTGTCTGGGATCTTATCAAGGCTTTTCTTTTCCTGTAATCATGTCTTCTTTCCTCCAGTCCTTTTGTCTCCCCATCGTCTGCAGGAGACTAAATGTTGAAGCATTGTTGATCTGTTCAGGGACACTCCATCACTGTCTTTTTATTCGGTGTCACTACGTAAGTATAATTCAAAATCTTCTTTAAACATCCATCTTCTGTCATTCCCAACAATTCTCCAATCACTTGCTATTGAAGTCACAGTAAGCATTTTAAGATTGAAACTTGTAATTTACTTTAACCTTTAAGGACCCTAGGACACAAATCTGTGTATCGAATTCAATCATTTGTCAGTCTTCTCCCCTCACGGCTGTGTGTAGAGCCACTTTGCTGATCAGAGATCACAGAGCAGCTCCTGCTGGGTGTTTTCCATATGAATTTTCTCCCCTTATTAACCCCTCCTCTCTTCATGGATCCACTGTGATTTTAACCACATCGCTTGTCACTCAATGCCAAAAGTGAGGCATCATGGGTAAGTCCTCAGAGGCACTGCTGAAGTGCGCTTCAGAGTTTAATGGAGCTTTCCAGAGAATGGCTCAGCATTGCAATGCAAAGCACAGCCATGCTGCGCCATCCCTGGTCCGTTTTGATTGTCAGCTTTGGGCAGTGATTGATTCTTGAATGGACAAAAGGTCTTATCTTATTGAAGGAAATTAAATGTTATTCAAATGTGGCTTTTGGCATCATAGGGGCTCTACGTGAGAGTGTTTTATAAACATGCTATAATCATTCCTGCAGATGTGGATGCGATCTTGGCCACCTTGGCAGTAATAGATGGTCTGTTGGAGCCTGACACCAGCCTCCTGCAGAAGCGTCTCCAGAAAACTAAGCTTTCTTCATACTTCATAATAGCTGGAACTTTTTAGTTGAGGGATAGCAAAAGAGTATAGATGGCAAAATATGAACAGCACAAAGTACTTTTTGGGGTGTGTGAGCACAAGTCGCGCATTTTGATTAATTTATGTTCCAGTACATTTCAGTTTTCCTAAGTCATTACCCTCCCAAATGGCTGTCATTCCCAGTGGATTCAGACAAACAAAACTCTCATAAACAAGTGCATGCTTTGGCCCAATCTTCACGCTTCCGGTCTATTTATCGCCTTGTGTTTGTGCTGCGACGTGCATGCTCTCTTCAGGAGTCCGCGTGTGTCATCATAGCGCCTCCAGCTCCCAGTTATTTATCTGTGTATTACACACACTGTCCAGGTACTGCTTGCAGGTCGTTTATCCTCCACAGGTCCCCACAGTCCTGATATATGGAGCTGTTGCACTTCTATATCACAGCCCTCCTGGCTGCAGAGCAAACACGTGCACGTTCTCTGCCGTCGGGCCCCTGGTTTCTTGTGGTGTGTGTCTGGTTGTGTTAAAGGGCAAAAGTGTGTGTTGAGTTTAGTTTTTCCTGGTCATTTATCCTGTTTTAAGGCCCTTTACTTTGCTGTCCTCCTCTTAAGACCACTTTTACTCTTGCGCCTCCGGGTTCCCTGTCTTCCAAATGCTATTCATTAGTGCGAACAGGTGGCAAAGGTAACAAGGCTGCAGGGGGGTGTATGTGTGTGTTTTATATTGGATAAGATGAACTATTTGCTCCAGGAAGGGCATGGTAGTCCCCGGCTATTTTATTTCCATTGCAGAGTGATCTGCAGAATATCTGTTTAGTGATCTTTGAAGCATCAGAAAATCATCACTTCCAAAATCCCGAGGGGATTTAGTTAAATTGCTTTTTTTGCTTATCAGCATTCCAAAACTAACAAAGAAAAAAAAACATCTGGAATGACTTCAAATGTATCTGTAGATCACTTAAACTAGTTTTTCATCTCTGTTAATATGAGGATGTTTCTCTTCATGATGAAAAACACTTTTTTTTTTTTTTTGTATGTGTGCATTTTCCATGCAGAGTCAGAAAGACTTTGATCAACAAGCAGTGGAAATTTAATTTTGACATCTTGACTGTAACACTTTATTGCAAACCATGGTAAATATTGCTACGGGATAAATTTGATGTTTTGTGGTGCGAGTTGGCGTACATGATAATGAATATGCAAATTTTTTTACATTATGAGCTTGCGTTCACTGCGTGTTGGTGGTAGCCCTCTGTGTGCGCGAGAGGGTATTACTTGTCTTGGTGCAATGAGCCAGGCCTTGTATTAGGCAGGTTGAGCTTCAGGGAAAATTTTGTAACACTTGACCTGTTTCACTGAGTCATTTGTGTGGATGAAGAAAAGAGAAGGGGGGGAAAAAAAAGAAAGGATGGAGCAGGCGGAGGGGGATGGCAGCACAAGTGGTTAGGGGTGATTGGAGAGATGAGCGACAATGAAAAGTGATCGAGAGAGAGAGGGAACAGCAGCTGGGGGAGCCAGAGGGAGGAGAAATGCGATGACACTGCCTTCATATTTCTTCTTTTTCTTTTTTTCTCTGCTTTCTTCATCTCTATCCCTCGCCCATCCCTTCATCTCTGTCAGTCATTCAGCAGCCTCACAGGCAGGCCTAGCTGAGTCGCCCCGCGTCTCATTACTCACCCCTTCAACCTTAAAGGTCATAAGCACAAACATAGCACTTTCAAAGTCAAGAATATCAAATTTCTTCATATGAATGTTGCTGCCTGATATTGGTGCAGTGCTCGCACACGTGCATGCGCACATGCACTGTCTTCCCTGTTGTTGGAAATACTCGAAGCCAATACATACATATTAATAGAGTAGTTTTTCATTTGAGGAGCTCAGCTGGTGGTCTCCTTGCTTGGATGGAGTTTAAGCTGTTTGTCTGCATCACCGTCTGCCCGTACCTCCCTGCGTATTTTCCTCCTCATGTCCTCGTGTGTGCATGGTCGTGTTTGTAGTTATCCCTTTGGGCATTATGAGTATAAAGTGGGTGAAGACATTTAACGATATAATATTGAATGCTCAAAGATCATTACAAGAACTTTTTCAGTTTTACTTCACCGATAACACGGTTTCTTAGGAAAAAACTTTGTCCATGTTTGGTGTAGATACTTATATTTGGACTGATTAGCTTTTTTTTGTGGCCAGAATTTCAGTCGCTGTCAGCTCAGAGCACACACTTTTCGTATGTAAGACTTCTTGGTTGGAAGAAAAGTCTGAGTTCAATCGAAGCGTTGACGTTTTCCATTTGAAATATCAAAAGTAATTTAAGTTGAGGTATTGCGCAAATGAAACACTTTGCTGGCTGTTATATAAGGCAGGAACTTAAGAGCAGAAGGGGAGATTGCAACATCTTCTGATGTGCTCAGATCATGAACTGGTGACACTCACCTTGGGTGCTCACCTTAAAAGCTGACTGTCTGTGCTGCCCGTTGAAGATGCAATCGAAGAATCCACATTTTAAAATGTTTATAAGCAAACATTTTACAGATAAATGTTGAGGTAAGAGATGGTGCAATTGCTGCTAGAAGAGAAGTCATCGGATGACATCCGATCAGTGCTCCTAATGTTTAATTTCCAGCAACAAATTCTGATCTGGCACAAGCAGCTTTATTTGGCCTTTTAATGCTTCCTCGTGCTCTCATTTCATAAATCAAGTGTCTGGAGAGACATGGATGTGATCTACAAATTGACTGGATGACAGACAGATACAAGTATGAGGCAGTAATTACAGCTCTGTATGTTGCTCTTAAGTCTTAAGCTGTAAATTTCACACCCCATTTATACCTGACATTAACAATCTTGTTATTCTTGGTGGATTTGGAACACATGTCAGTGCGAGAAGTAATTTCATGCAGAACACATTTTGATCCGAAGGCAACAGAATCAGCCAGACCCCATCTGGAGATGATAAACAGAAATCAGCACGCTGTTAATGCAAGCCACGCTGTTGTAGCTTTAGAGTGGGCTCTAATAATTGTTGAACAGAAGAGAAAAAAATAAAGTAATTTGACCTGAGGCTTTGTATAAAAAGTTCTCTGGAAAATGTAAAACTGTTGGTTTTGTGAAATTTACTTTTATAGTAGTTCATGATAGTTTCTGTGTCTTGAGAATGTCAAAGCGGCCTGTTTAAATCTAGGCTTGAAAGGTAAAAGCACACATGTGTTGCTTCAGGTCATAACCATGTTTAGTTAATGAGACTTCCCTCAGCTCTGGCCCTCCAGCTGCACGAACTGATCTACATCCTGATAAGATTGTCACGCCAGTGAAATGGCACTGATTGGACCGGAAAGACCCTGAATGCAAATGTCTATGATTTGTTCTTGCATGCTAATACCTTGTGTGAAACTTGAAATGAAATTGGGTTTTTCTTGAGAACCAAGTCTTGCTTTTCTTTTAGATCCAAAGAGAAACTGTCTCTGCTACTTTTATGCTTGTGCTGGACTACGGTGATTTATATGCAAGCCTCCTCACAATGTCTACATCCACTGGAAACAGTCCATCATGTCGTCCTTTTTCCTCCCGCAGACTTAGATATATCCTTATTTATAGAACTATTCTTGGTCCTCTTCCAACATACTTACAGGCTTACATTGTTGGACAAAGCTCTTGCAGTTACTGTTCACTCCCAAGGCTTTATTTTATTTTATTTTTAAATAAAACTGTATGTGAAGTCCAAACTGAGATGAAGGGGAAAGACATTTAAGTATGCTGCTCCCTACTTGAAATCAGCTCCAAACTCACTTGAACCTCAAGGATCTGGTCTCATTACGTGATTTTATACATAATTTGAATGTTCTGGATGCCGCCACTTCGCGTTGTAAATGTTATGACTGATCACCGTCAGCCTTGATTACGACCTTTGAAACCTTTAAAGGTCTAAAATAAGCGGTAATTTTAGACCTTAATGTTGGCATTCTTTGATGATGACATTGGTGTTTAGTGGTGCGTATGTCTATATTTTGTATGTGTAGTTATTTTATGTGTTTTTGTAAGTCTTGTGCTCTTTACTGCTGCCAGTCTTTTTTTTTTTTTTTTTTCCTGCTCTCTTGAAAAGGAGACTTTAAATCTCAGCATTTTTTTCCCACTGGTTAAATAAATCAGCTTTTCCACAAGCTCTAGACTAAAAGTAATACTTAAAACATTACTTTTTGGGCAAATTAAACTTTTAATACAGTCTTTTAAACTTGTTCAATAATGAGTAGTCGTCATAAAAAATCATGACGGGGAACCAGACTTTGCTTAAAATTGCTGAAGTTTATGCCAAGAAATTCAAAAGTGTCCCCCCCTCCCCCAAAAAAGCTCAGTTTTCATAACATGGAGCAGGAAGAAGCAGGAGGATGGTACTTTAAAACATGTCAAGCAGATTCGGGTGTAAGATTTATTTTATCTTTTTTTTTTTTTTTTAAGCCTCTAGGTCACTTAAGTTTACATCTAAGTATTTAAATCATGGTCTCGGGTACAATGCTCCTCTTTTATTTCTTTTGGCAAGCTAGATCTTTTTTTTTTTTTTTTTTTTTAATTTTAGCTTTCCTTTCCTTCAAATCAGCTTTCATTTCCCTGCTTGTCCCCCGATCCCACTTGTCGCCTACACAGCCACGCTGCCACAACTGCGCACAGTGCAGTCGTAGCCCTCCACGTTTGGTGTGACGGGTGGCGTTGTGACTGCAGCCTAGCAGCACATCCCCTGGTGATACGAGTCCTGCTGTCAGTCGAACCAAACTCTGGTGTTTGGTGACATTTAGCATTTTACTGCAAAAATTGCGGATCAGTGTTGACATTCAGTATGCATAAAATTCCTGATTTATGCGGCACTGCCTGTAGGCGATGCAGTGGGAAGAGGAGCAAGGAGTATGGTGACAGCTAAGGCACGAATACCCCACACATGCACAGCGCACATAGCTCTGCTTACTAATAAAATACTGTAAATGCCCGTGCATTGTTAGGAGTCGAGGTCATGAAGCTTTGAGTAATTTTGAAAGTCATGAGTTTTATGTTTCTCCCTGTTCTTTTCTGTTCCTATTATAAATTCAGGAGGAACTACTGGCTAAACTCACACAGACACCGTGCACACATCTACACAACCACACGCAGTCCTCTCCCTGAGGTACTTCACTTTATTCATTCTTTGCAGATTAATTCTAGGACGACACATTTTATGATCCCCCAATTTATGTCGGTAGTCAGGCAACCCCCACATACCCCCCCCCCCCCCCCTTTCTCCTGCCTCTCCCCCTTATCTTTTCTGCTTCGCGTCTCTGTCTCCCTCTGCGTGTGCGCTCAATGAAACAATGGTACTTTCAAGTAACAAGCAATGAGTTTGTCAGTTTTTTAAAAGGAGAGGAAGACAAATGGGGGGAGGGAACAAAAGGATGGGAAGATAATGGGTTTCTGTGGTGATTAACATTCCAGAGTGGCACGTCAAAGAAAGTGTGACTCCGTTATTGTGTCTTTGCTGACAGTCAGATGAACGGAGGTCTTGGTGCTGGTTTCCTCAGTGGGTAATAAACATTCCACGTCTAATCTACATCTTTGTGGTTGGAGTGTCTGAGCATCTCCACATGTATCACGGTTGTAAACTGAGAGCAACACAGTCACCCTTTTTCTTCTTTTTGTGACTAGACCCACATTTCCCAAATGCATCAAGTGTGACGAGTGACTGAGCTCTTCTCTCGGTTCATGAGTCAGCCGGCTAGCTGGCTAACCGGTCAATCAGTCTGTCAGGTGGGATCATCTGGTTTCCTGTCCCCGCTGGCGTGACACACCTGCCACCTGAAGCGAGAGGGTACCGGCCTGTATGGGTGTGTCTCGATCAGACTTCCATCGTTCCTTTTCAGTAATCGCTGTTGACATAAAGCCCTTATCTCATGTCCCAACTTGTATATTGTGACTTCTGGAGTCCCTCCCACCAGACGCACGAGCAGAGTAGTCAAGGGCATGCGGGAGGGAAGGGGAGGCGAGGGGACGGGCATTTAACAAATTGAAATGTCCCTTTTTTTTTTTTTTTTTTTTTGCAGAAGTGTCATTTCAAAGCAATGTTAATTAATTATAGGGTGCAACAACTTCATATTTAAACTATTGTTCTATACAGCATGCAACTGTATTCCATTATTTCTTCCAGATGAGCATTAAAGGCATTTATGACAAGTGATAAATGTATTCGTAATTTAATGTACGATTCAGGATTTGCATGTCGCGTCCCCTTCAGATGTCGCAAATGCTTAAGACTTCCACGGAGGAAGTGCCGCTGCGTCTCAACTCGAGCTCCTCCATTAAGCCTCCTCTCGCGGTGCATTTCAGAGATGGAGACATCCTTGAAAATATTTTGCCGAGATTGTTTTTCTGGGTCACAGACAGGAGGACGGAGGAGTAGAAGAGGTGCAAATTAGACAAATGAGCGTTTTGCCCTCAGCTAGGTTGAATGTTTCCATCATTACAAAAATTCAGGGGGTGGTTGGGGAAAAAACTAGCAAAAAGTTCCCAAATGGCAAACAGACGTGTGACTGCATTAACCTTTGGAAAATGTTTGCTACTTTCTGTGTGATTCAAACATATTGCTTACCTGTAAAACTCTATAATTAAAATGCTTGCCTTCTGATTTTAAAACAAGTTTGTTTTTGTTTTTTTTGGTCAACTATTTTGAGATTCCTCTCATACATATAAAACTGCCCACTTCCTCTTTCTTTCAATTGTGAGCTTTTTCCTGTCTCTATTTTTGGACTGTTGGTCTGGTAAAAGTGGTCATGTTGCTCTTTTAGGAAGGTGTTGGCTTTTTGTTGGTCAGAGATTAAACAAGAAAATATCAGGCTCGAATTTAGTGGTAAATGAACCGTTTATCTTGGCACAACATGAAATAAGATGGAGAAGTCTAAGCTCTTGACTTAATAGTTTGATCTTTGCAGGATTAACCAGCAGCCTTGAATTTGATAATTTTAAGCATTAAACGGTCACACTTTGTACTTAGTGTTCATTTATATAAAATATTTAACAAAGGAAATTGTGGCCTTGTTACAGTCCAGTAATTGATAATCCAATATTCCGTATTAATTACTTGCAAAGATTGGTCTTTTCTATCAGCGGAGCGAAATCAAATATTTAAGTGTTGATTAAGCTTTCAAAGGTGACTGCAATGAGAGTTAAATCTCCAAACTCTGCTATCGATTTGTGCCATTTTGAGCTGTAGGGCAACCAGCATACAGGTTTGCCCAAGGCGGTATCATCAATATTCCTGTTGCTCTCCGTGCTGGATATTGACCACAGATATCTAGCTAATCAGGTAGCCTGTCCTGGGGCCCTTGTGGATTCAAAACTAAGATAACTTGATTCTCCCCAGTTCCCCTCTTTTATCCTAATATCTCATCCTTCTTTTGCTCTAAATGTACAAGCGACTTTCCCTGCCATTAACCCTGTCTGTGCGCACACACTAGCACGCGCTCAGGTGTGCTTTGAAATCTGAGCAGAGCAGACAGGTTTTTGAGCTAAGTTAAGCCCTGGATTAAGGAGAAATTTACCGCTCATCTAGGTGTGTGTAATAGTATTTATTTTTGAGTCTGAGTGAAATGCTTGGTTTTCCTCCAAAAGGCATAAAAACCTTTTGCATCATACCCCGCTTTCGCACAGGTGCTGTTACTACCAGACACATCTTCTCCCTAAAACCCAGCATTTTCATGAGGCTCGTGTATATCTTATCTGCACAACTGTGCTGAGTGCGTATGCTTGTTTCTTTCTTATGCGTGCCTAAGTGGCTCTGACACATCTGTGGCTTTTCCGGGCGAATCGACGCCGGTGCCAAACTGCCAGGAAATCAATGCAAGAGACTCCGCTCACCTCCTTCAACTCGACATTCCTCCTCTCACTTCTCAGTCTGCCATCCCCTTTCCTCTCTTCGCTCTTCTTTCTTTTTTTTTTTATTCCTCCCTCTGTCTTGCTCAGAGCCCTTATTAAAAATGGAGTGAGTATGTGGTGCATATTTAAAATGGTCATGGATGGATTTAAACGGCTGATGGTATTTAGTGTCTCCTCAGGGATCTGCTATGAGCCCTTAAGCTGACTCCTCTGACTGGAGCCTGACTGGCTGGTGAGCACACACTAACCCTCTAATAATGATTGTGTGCACACACAGAGTCTGCCCTGGCATATGCATGAACACACACACACGCAAACACACTCACCACGCACATCTTCACTCCCATTACAGTACACTGCTTATTTGTGACGAGGATGCTGGTCACGTTCGTTATGTGAGAAACAGACTCATTTCGATGTGCAATTGTGTGCCTAGGCTCGTCTGTCAATAACTCATTAGTTTGCCTACTTTGATGTGGCACTTTGTAAATGTTTTTAAATGTATTTAAGTATCCTGTTCGGGGTTCACAGGCGCATCTGTGCGTGGAGGAGCACATGCACGTGTTTGTGAGAGGGCTCTCCTTACAGTGAGGGTGGGCGTCGTACTGTGCCCCTTCAGTTTAAGCAGCACGTGTTTCTGTCATGCTGCCTTTCATGCTGGCTTGGATTTTGGCTACAATCTGCTCCTAAGTGTCCTTGAGTGAAACACTATTGATTACCCGATACAAACGCACTCAAACACTGAACATAAATATTGCTGATGGGGAACAGCGACAAACAGATAAACAGACATCCCTCGCAGAGGAGGGAAGGGCACCACAATCTGAACAGGCGAGAGTGAGCGCCGTGTAACGTCGTAAAGTTTGGTTGCGTCTGAACTTTGAGATTAATTCTGCATTAATGAGCATATCCATTAAGAGAGGTGCACCTGCAGCTCTTTTGGGTTTGAAGCAGTGACATCAGTGATGTTGCCTTCAGTGTATTCAGTACACGGCAGGGGATGATAATGTGGGTTTATTCATTATTGATTGAGCAAGGGGTTTTAACATGGGCTACTTGGTGTAATGTCGTTTGACATATGTGGAACAGTTTGGTATCTTTCATTCTGCATGCGTGTTAGTTTCCATAAATATTTGATGCTAATGCGGTAAGAAGTGGATCATTTGTGCACTTTGTGCTTTTTCTTCTTGACGCGGGGTATCGACATGCATGTCCTCTAGCCAGCCATTTACATTTACAGTATGTCTTTGTATTTGCATGTTAAAGATGCTGGCCGGTGAGTAGCAGCTGCACTTGTGGGATGATGTATAGTCGAGTGAGCTGTGAGATAGACACACTGATGACCGCTGAGAATTTTAACGCATTCACAGCAGTCGCATAAATCAAAGGAGCTACACATTTCAGGTTTGCAGTGACAGTTTCCGTCCCCGCAGATGCACACAAAACCTCAGATTTGCTGGGAGGTGAGTGAGTCACTGTGTGCGTGTGGGTTTTCTGCCAGAATATGGGTTGCATCCCTTTTTACTAATGCATACATCACCAGCACTCCATGACATGCAGACAGTCAAACACATTTAAACAATAATGAAACCACTCTTTTTTTTCCCCCCCCGTACAAATTGAACTATAAATTCTTTATTCTCCACCTTCCCATCTCTACTGTATTATAATGTGTTTGCATCCACCGGCTCACAGTGACAATGCATAACTGAATGGCAATAGAGGAAATGTCTTTCTTAATGAGCATTTGAATTCGGGTTTGGCGAGAGCACAGTTTTTGGGTGTCTCGACAGCTCGCATTGTTGTGGTTTCTCTCCAGGGCTGTTGGATGAAGAGGAAAGTGAATGAGTGTGGAGAGCGCACAGGACCATTATGGCTCTGTGTGTCATTAATCAGTAGCTGATGAGAGGCCATTTGAGGGAGAGATGGGGCCTATTACTGCTATGGCACTCTCAGGACTTGGTGTGAGGCTCTTTTTAGTCTGCCTACTTTGAGGTCAACAATGCAGCAGGTACAAACACATCAAAAAAGACACATGAAAGGGGAATCATTATTCTCAGGGAAAGAACAGGGGGAGATAACAAATTCTGCACATGTATAGCAAAAGAGTTAGCCATTTGGTTCTTCTCTTTTTGTGCACACATTTCTTCAATTCCTCTCCCTCCTACACATCTTTATTGTATTCCTCTCCACCCTCCAGATTGAGTCCTCAGTTTTCTGTTCTCTCTGTTCTTTTCTATATGTTTGACACACTCTTCCCTCCTCCTCCTCCATCTCTCACTTCTTCTGTGCCTTGTTTCTTTTCTGGCAATCTGTGTGAGCAACTTGGTGGGAGGGTGACATGATGAGCACTCTCATGTGAGTCGGTGAGAGTTGAAAGGCGCGAGCAAACCGACTCTCCATGCTTAGAAGAAGAGGGAGGAAAGGAGCAGTAGCCAAGTCCTCAATGTTTTTTTTTTCTTCTCCTTTCTCATTATACGTTACATTTTTGCTCAGCGGGTTGTCGAATAGATTGTAGCACAAAACTACAGAGGCAGCGTCGCATCCTGATGTGAGGGAGAAGTCTAAGATAACATCAACATTTTTGGTAGTATGTGAGGATGAATGGTGGGTAATGAAGTGAAAGTTCCCTTTTAGCCAGAGGTTAGCGGTGGTTAGGAGGACAGGTAAACGCACCAGCTGCTCCTGACTGCCTGGCCTCGAGGCCGGGGTGGCAAAAGCAGAGGAAGAGGACGAGTGCTATAAAAGCACGTTGCAAAGATGAATAAAAAAAAAAAAGCCTGAAGGCATTGTCTGGTAAAATAGGTTTCTGGGTATTCTCAGATTGCAACATTTACTGTAAGTTATAGTATTTTTGCAAGGTTGGAACATTACCTGCCTGCAGTCAGTTTCCACTACAGCTGCTGCTTTTTATTGATTGAAAATGTGGGGACACCCGTGTTTTATTATGTGCACAGTTACAGCTCCAGTCTCCACCATGCTTGTGTGGGCGGACATGATACACCTTTTCTATTATAACCATGTTGTAAATATTGTTATATGCACACAGATTTTTGGGGGACAACTTATTGAGGAATAGAAACTTTATCTGTGGCCTAAAATGTGATGCAGGTGTTGTGGTGGTCCATGCAGAAAACATGATTGCAAATATCAGGTGTACAAATTGTAAAGTAGGCTTGCATCTACATGGGCTCCAAAACATTTGTTCCCATGGAAATCAGAGGTAGACGGCAAGAAATAAGATTTCAGTTACAGAACTTTAATCAAAATAATGAAAAATATTAAAGATATGTTTTACTGAGGAAATTAAGCTCTTGTTTACTTTTAGAGGAAAGCATTAGTGATCACTATCCCAGTTGTGTTTGTGAGTGAAAAATCAAGTACTATAAATGAGAACGAAGACAAATAATTTGGGGGGAAAAAATAAAATATTGCCCATGCTGATGTAAGAATTGAAAAAATTAATCTCCTGTAGGTGAAGGGTGAGTCCTGTAAATTACTGCTGGTGGGTGGTGATTTGAAGTTGATTGAGAATGGCAAAGACCTCTCAGGGCACATCTTTATATTTCTATCATATCACTTCATTAAACTTTCTTCCGTCATGACTGTGAGTCCAGAATTATGTTCCTTCATGAACTAGAAGAAACAGTTTGAAACTGGACCTAACTCAGAAAAAATATGATTAAATGTAGTGCTGCTGAACTTTTAATAATGATGATTTAACTTCAGAGAAATACAGCTGTGGTGTTTTTTTTAAATCAGTTTTGATTAAAACTAAACTATTTTTTTCTTCTTTTATAGAGTTATTTTTCTGTTTCCCTGGCATCTTCAAACAAATGTGCAGATACAAATTACTCTGCAACATCTTTGCAGTGAGTTTTCCATTTGCCTGGAATAAAATAAAGAAGTGCTCACCTTATTTTTTGCATGCTTTTGAAATTATCAACAAAGTTTGAGGGGGGGAAAAAAGTACTGTAATGCCCTAATCATTAAATCATAATTCCATATTTAAAATGAATAGTTTAACCCATATGAGGCATGGCGAAGCTAAAGAATAAAAATGAAAGAAACTGGGCTTTATACATCCTTCTAGACCAAAGATCCATAAGCTCATTGATTTTGCTGCTTCCCAAGATAATGTAATACAGTTAAATTCCTCATTCAATCCAAAAACAGAAGAAGATATGAACTGAGGATTTCATTCATCAATCAGTGCTAGGCCTACAGTACAGAAGAGAATAATTCTTTTGGTGAATCTTTAACCACTGCGATAGTCATATTCAAGAATTCACTGATTAATTTACTCTGTATCTTATACGATTCTTTTTTTCCCCCCGAGGTAGATGTTGGCCCAGTTATTGGCCTTTTCTATTTTTTTAATAGTTAGCATTGGCTTATGCCAGAAAATGTCTTCACATCTACAGGCAGTCCTTTAATGTTAAACGTGTGACACTGCGCTTTGTTTTATTCTTTACCAACACTTAGGACTGTTTTCATGTTAAATGATCAGTTTTTAATTTTATTTCAAGGGATATTTGATTACTTTGAGTGTTGTCTAGCTTTCATCGTCTCTCATTCCTACCATCAGTAAAAACCACCCAAGGTAACGCTGGGTTCGTGCCTCTAGTAAGATTTGGGCATCGCTTTACGTTGCTGTCACACATGAACGCAGGTCAACAACCGCCATAAGATGAAGCTTGCTCAGTGGGCATCATGGTGGAGGCAACTAAAAGATCTAAGTGTGTAACTGACTCCATTCTCATTTTGGCGTGCCACAGGGCTTAGTACTTGGGCCTCTGTTTTCTCTTTACCTGCTGCTTCTCATTTTAAAATGGAAGGTGGGCATACAAGCATTAACTGGATGTCTTTTAGGAGCTGAAAACTTAGAGGGCTCTGAACTTCATAAATTGTAATAAGAAGACATAGGTGATTCTTAATTGTTAATGGTCTCTAGTGGGTCTTCTCCAGTGGAGATGGGAGGCTATGGGAAGTCTACTGTCACAAACCTGATGTTTAAAATGGACAAGTATTTTAGGTTGGATAGTCGGATCAGTGCTGCGGTGAAATGTAGCTTTTAACTGAGACGGTTGGCAAACATTAAAAATACTTTGTCAAAAGGATCTCTTTGAAACACTGATAGACCTCTCCTGGATTATTGTAATTTTTTGTATATTGGTGTTAGCTAGTCCTCCCTGTCTCATCTTGAGCTCGAGCAAAACACTGCTGCACACTTTTTAAACACAAAACATGGAAGAGAACGCTCACTGGTCCTGATTTACCCTACTGCACTGGCTGTCTATTTTAGAGTTTAATTTTAAATGTGTAAATGGTCTTGAGCTGCTGCACTTGTACTTCCTTTCTTGGTCACTCAGAAGAGAAAAACCCATATTGGTTTCCCATCTCGCGCTTTTCTAGTCTATATCGCTCAAAGGGCCTTTTACACTAAAAGCCGCATTCATCCATTCACACACACATAGATAAAGCGTTTTCCATACACAGCGGTATGTATAGACTTAAAGAAAAAAAAAGTTCAGTGCTGCTACTTTGTCACGCACACATTCAGAGCCCAATGAATGCTTAGAAGGGAATTTGGGATTCAGTATGTTGCCCAAGGACGCCTTTGGACTGCATAGACGAGGAATCAAGCCACTGACCTTCTGACTGGCAGAAGACTATTTTACCTCCTGACGGGCCCACACTGATGACTCTGCTCAGAGGCATCTCGGATGAACCGCATAGTGGAAATGCATAGTCAAAGAAATGTGCTCCATGTGGTATGGATCAAAAACTAAAAGGGATATCCTTAATTATAAGCAACAAGTCCAAAAGAAGAGGCTTGTGATAAAATGGTGGTGTTACCACTACCCGACAAAAGTAATTACATTTCTGTGATGGCAGCATTAATGGAGAAAGGAATACCAAGATTTTAGAGCAGCATATGGTTCTTTTAAGATTACACGTTGCCAGCTATGTCTGTGCGTTTTCCAGCAACGCGGGGGGGAAACTATATTCTGCACACATTACAAAGACATGGCTGAGGCAGAAGAGCAATGGCACCGGTCTTCTGAGCAGTCTTGGCCTGTTCCGTTTTGATGGAAAATTTTAAAACAAAAAAAATAATGTGTTGGTGGTCTAAAATGCAGCAATTCTTGTAAAATTTAAAAAAAGTAAATTGAGATGGGGGGAAAAAAAGCAGAAAACAAAATACTGTTATGTAAACTGTCTGCCAAGAAATGTGTTTGCGTTCCATTCTAAGGTTTTCTAACTTACTGTACAAATAATGGCTGATTATTTTTATTTTAACACATTTTTCAGCCTCGATACTAATGCAATTCTAAAAATGTAGAATTACTCTGTAAAGGTGCTGCTCAGCCCCAGCAATTAAAATCGGTGGCAGGTGAAATTCTGCTTGGAATCATCACGTCCTGGCATGTGGCTGTAAATCTGACATGAACCAGCTCCTAAAAAAATTGCGACAGGCTGCGTACAATCCGTCATGGAAATATCCTCCGAAATCACCAGCCTCCTCCAGAGGGAGAGTGCACGCTGTAATACTTGAAAACTTGCATCCAGCCCCTTCAGAACTTAATGGAGTTTGTGATGATGCATACAGCATGTGCCTCTGCAGGTGGTGTATGATTACTGCCTCTCTTTTTCTGTGACAAACCGAGACACAGAGGTCCCCAAGTCCAAATCCTGAAGGGTTAGTGGGCTTTTTTTTTGGCAGTGTTTTTAATTTTGCAGCTGCATGATGTATTTCCAGAGGTGTCTGGTGTATGAGAGTATAATGAATCATTTGTGTTAATATTATTCCAATGAAATGTCAGAATTCATAATTTAGATGTAGTGTTTAAACAAATGGCTTGTTAACTATTTAATGTGGGTGTAATGTATCATAATTGCTTTAATGTGTTGAATTTTTGAGAGTAATAAAATCATTTAAAAAATAATGTTCTCTCGGATGTAATGAGTGTGTGACTGTGCTTTTAGAGCACTCACCACTCTTATGTTAAGCATCTGTTTGCTGTATCCACTTCTGCCAGTTACCTGGTGTTTGTGTGTGGGCATGTGTTTGTGGAGAAGCCGAGTGTTTGTAGTACAACAGATCATTCATGTCCTAAGTGGACAGCTACATTTGGCTAATGCACTCCTGCCTTCTCTGCTGGCTGCAGCCGACCACCTCTGTGCCAGTGTAAAGTGGACTGTAAATATTGACGGGGAAGACGGCAAGCGGGGAACGGCGACCTTGTCGGAAAGAGAGGGAGTTGGGAGGAATGATTGAGGCATGGAGAGAGAGAGAGAGAGAGATGCAGTAAAGGAGAGCTCGTCTTCTCCCAAGGCAACTGAGTGTGGTTTGATGCACTGTGGCAGGGAACACACTGTCTCCCCAGACTCAGAGAGGAGGAGCACCACACACACACACCATGCAGAATTTATCACACAATATCCACAACATAGATTTTTAAAATAACAAATTGTGCATGTGGACACATACAGTATGTACAGTAAGGGTAAGTCACTAACATGAATTTAATCCTCAGACAATAAAAAAGGAAAAGATTTGAGCTCTTGAATCAAAGAAGATTAGAAATTACCGACATTGCTGATTTCCCTAGACGAAAAAAAAAAAACCCCTAGCAACGGCATCTCTCCCTCCCTCTCTCGCACACCCCCTCATGCACACACCTCAATCAGCATTTCCTTTGATCAGATTTGTTGAGTACGTCTTCTCGGAGCCGATCTGTTGGTCATGTTGTTCAAACAAGCGCGATCAATTTGAGCTGATTTGTTTTATGCTGAAATGAGTTGTAATAGCACCACGGGCGGAGTGAATAGTAAATGATAGTTATGGTGATGGGGAGGGTGGTTGTGGGTAATGAAGGTCTTCAACTGTTGTAAAATTAATGCCAGAGGTAGATGTGGCACTTGCATTGATTGATTATTTAAGAGTGAGTGTGTACTGGAGGACTAGCATGGTTCTGTGAGTGTGCTCAGGCCGGCATCCACAAGCTTCTTCCTGCCCGTGAGGTTTTTCATTTGTCTGTTTTTGCTCCACTTGTTGTCGTCCTCCCACTCCATTCAGTAGTTGATTATTGCGCTATTGTATCACGAAGTATTTACACAAGTGAACTTGATTGAAAGACACAGGATGTGTCACCAAGTTAACGTCACAATGTAAAAGCTAGGGTTTCTCTTTTCTCTTAGTGAGCAACGAGATTACATGTACTGTTCTTTATCTTAATCTCTTTCAGAGGCCATCAATTCATTCGGTCCTAATCTCATCTCCAGGCACTCTGCTGTGACCGTGATAGCCTTGTATTTTCCGATGGCTGGTGGTTCTGTAGCCAGCGTGTTTTAACTGTGTTCAAAAGACTCAAAGTTCAGCTCAAAGTGATTTGTCTCACGGTGCTGGAACTGTGCATTTACTCCTGAAAGCCAAGTTTCAACTGCGATATTTAAAAGCAAAGAAAAACTTTAAATGAAATGTTTCATTCTTCAAAGACAGTAATGGTGGTGAGGAGATCAAACAAAGAGGATTTAAATGATTAATTAGACATTTCTCACATTCCTGAAAAAAAGCATGGATGGCGACTTGAGAGGTTTTGATGTGTATGAGATGAAAAGATGACAAAAATACACAAGCAGGACAATCTAATGGTCAAAGTACATGGAGCTGAACTGTCACGCTTTGCTTATTTTGGCCAAGTGTTAACTTCTAAAAAATTCAAGCTCTCCTGATCATCAGGACTTTTTTTTTTAATATAAATAAACTGCTGGTATACTAATCTTTTCAGCCAAGATCGATCAAATGTGTATTTGAACATTGTGGCTGTACTAATTTGTGAAGGTGGGCTAGAATACTTCTAGTGCCGTTTATTAAAAAAATATGTATCCAGGTGTGTGTGTGTTGTACGGATTTACTGAACGGGTCAGAGGGTAATACAAACAGGCTTATCTCTACTCTTTAGGAACAGGAGTTAAGAGATGCAGAGAGAGAGAGAGACACTGCAGATTTGGGCATGTCGTATTACAGAGCCAAACAAGCAAATCCCAAAGTGAACTGGCGATGGAGCAGGATGATGGGAAAGGGGGGCTGATGGGAGTGAAGGAGAGCAGGAAAATGATAAATGCAGCAAAAGCTCAAGCCTGTGTGGGGAAGTTGAGGATAGGCCAGCATGTTAACCTTAATCCCTTCAGGGAGAGGCATAAACACACAGGAAGAGCTACCATGGGATTGTGTGGAAAAGAGCAAGATGTGAGATCTTTGTCTTCTGCGCTCTCCTTCATCCCCTTCAGTGTGTGATCAGCCAGTTGCAGGCAGCAGCTGGGAAATCCCTCTGTACTTATGTGAAGCCAGCCTCTTAATCACAGTCTTCATCTCTCGTGGCTCTTCTAGCGGCATCTTTCTGTTTTGATTCCTTTTCTCTCACCTCTTCTCCCCTAAATGTCATTTTTTTCCCCAACTCCACCATTTGGATGCATTTCTCTGAGTCTGCTCCCAGTGAATCTCCTTTAACTTAGAAATCTCTTCTTATTTTAGCTTCTCTAGCAGTGACTCACATTCACCACGTTATTAAGGAGCACTGGTGTGTCTGCTGATTTTTTTTTTTTTCCCTCCTCACTAAAAAGTTCTTTGAAACAGAAAGGAAGAGGGCAGAGGAAACACTGAAAAACTCTGGCTTCGGAGCTGTGGCCGGGATTCATCCATGTATCCTAAATCTCAAGAGATTCCAGTGGTATTTTCATCTTCCTGAAGTAGGTCTGCAGTAATTTCAGACAGCTTCAGCCAACCATCCAGCCTCATCTCCTCTTCCGACACTCCCATCCCTCCCTCCTCCTCTCCTTTGCCCTATGGGAAAGTGGTGGTCTATGGTTGACTGGCTGGCCAGGCAGGCAAGGGTGAACGGTTGAGGTAGCCTATACCAGGAGGAATAGATGTCTTTTTGACCAGATGGTCCCAGCATTGATCTGCTCACAGGAATGAAGCGGACCTTAGATACCTTCATTTAAACTCTGGACCATCTTGTCAGTCTGGGAAGGAAAAATAAAATGGGACATGATGTGGTTGAGAGAACTGCTCTCTGCCTCAGAACTCATCAGCTCTGGGATAAATGTGATGCTAGTTTGTGCGCACTTCTTTCCGTCCAGTTTAATATTTATGTTGATGTGTCTTTGTGCATGCATGCAGGGTTTGTAAGGGAGAGGCTCGAGGGCAAGGGGCACTCGGCAAACCAGTGTTCTTGTGTAAATATGTCAGGCTCTGTGACAAGGATGCAGCACAGGATGCCTGCTGCTTCTTCATGCAGAGCTGAGGGCTCATGCGTGGTGTATATTTTGTTCTGAATGGGTATGTGGTCTTAACATCATTGCTGTGTGTGAGAGAGCATGAGTCTGTCAGGTTGCATGTCCTTGGCAAAAATCTGTACACACAGTGCACAGACACATACACACTCTGAGATATTTCATTAGCGCAAGACATGGCCGGTGTCCATGACCAGCACAGAGGGCACACTCTCAAGTCCTCCACACGCTAGTGCCACACCTCAGTCTTTAAATCTTGCCTATTTTTCCTGCAGCTTTTTCTTTTCTATCAGAGGTCGTCTCAGAGGAATGAACAACTTTGTACCTGAATCCCGCTGAGTGAAAATGACATTGGCTGGGTAATGATCCCTGGGAGATGTACCGAAACAAATAGTGGGGGCTTCTGTGGCGTTTCAGAAAAGTCCAGCGAGGTTTAAGAAAATAAATAAATAAATCTGAGGAGATTGTGTGACAATAAACAGACGCTGCACTGGAATGGGGAAGCAGCAACACAGAATAAACAGAAAACAAGGCAGATATTGGGTGTAGAATAAAAATGCTGCGACCAGTCGGTGCTGGATTGTCAAAGAGAAACAGCACCACCACGAGGCTGACCATGGTCACTACATTAAAAAGTTTAATGCATATACTTCAGGTTGTGCCAAATTTGGTATTAGCCATTAATAAATATGCACACAAAAAAATGCCTGTTGGTTGTGCTACAGTTTTTTATGTGACAAATGGAGATGCTCCAAATACCCCCACCCCCCACCCCCTCCACCCCCCTTAATGAGAACTATCTGTTTCAGAAAAGCATACTGTAGACTTGCCTGCTGTGGTTCCTCAACCTTCCCCTTTTATTTAGTAAACTCCTCCTGCTCTTTCACCTGGTGGCTCTTTAAATACTTTAAGACCACCTGTTTTGCATTTATCATTTGTAGAATCTCTGGAAACCACAGACTTTCTTATTGAACTTATCATCATAAAATAATAGCATATTTCCATCATAGAACCAATCCCAGATAGATGGTTCAGTCCAGCAACCTGCATCCCACTGCTTCTCCCTCTACGGACTCAAAACAGGAAATTGCAAGGCAGATACCATTATTTTTGCAGAACTAAGTAGCTGGCTTTGGAGTCAGAAGAAATGTACTTGCTCAACTCTACGTTATATAGTTTGGCACTTATATCTGTCGTATTTGTTTGACAGGGTACCTCTAAAATAATGCACCATGTAAATAAAATGTCCTTTTAAATTTGATTTTTTTCCCCTTTTTTTAAATGGCATACTTCCAGGTTGAACATTCCCTGCTTAAAATTATTATAAAATTATAAAATTATTTTTGTTTCACTTTTTAACACTGTTTTCGGTGTCTGTAGAGATTCCAGGCAAGAGGTGGATTAATTAGACAGTAATAGGCCTGTAAAGATGCCAGGTGGCTTCCTGCAGATGCTGGGGGAGAAAAAAACCCTCTTGAACACACGTTTCAGTGTTTTAATTTGCAAAAATTTGTTTCCAGAAGTGGGAAGGTTTTCTGAGATACAGCAAAATTTTAAAGTCTGTCCTCTAATTTACCTGAACCTTTACTTAACAGACACGAGTACAAAGGAAACTATTTTCAGTGATTACCTTAATTATATTTATGTTGTATTTTTAAATAAACTTTCAAGTCAGAGACATGCTCAAACCGCTGGGTGAGAGACATTTTTACCATTGTGTTACACCATCCTATCATTTTATTAGACCTTTTAATTGTTTTGAGACACAGGAGAGTAATTGCTGCAGTTTTAAAGTCTACGTTCGTTCTTGTTGAATACAAGATTTAATTTGCTCATCAGTCTGTGTTTGTTGTCCTCTGATTCTTGTCTCCATGATTTATGATGCAATTTTAACAAGAGACAAATTGGACTGCGGGCAGGCCACTCTCTCTCGCTCTCTCTCTCTCTTTCTCACACACACACACACACACACACA
>JAOWBL010000008.1:13046482-13067015 GCA_028564865.1 Zenarchopterus dispar
TTAAGAAATGATAACGTTGAACTAATGCCGAAGTCTGGAATGGATCTGTGTGTTTTAGAGGCTGTCAGCGTGTCATATGTAGGCCTATTTTAAGTCGCTGATAGGCCTGTATAACCTTGTCAGCCACAGCACGTCTAATCGGTTTATTCCTACGGCGCTCCACTGTGGGAGCGAGGGAGGGGTGCACGTGTCATCTTCGCCCATTATTAACACGGATTCTCAAAACTGAATGATCGTGCAGTTTAATGATTTGGTTGTGATGTCGGACTTCTATGCTGAATGAACACATTTTGTGACCTCCCCCCACCCCCTCCCCCTCCAAGCCCCTCTCTGCCCGGGTCCTCTGACTTCCCGGTCTCCGCGCGCTTTCGTGCCGCGCAGTAGGAGCATCTCCAGACGCTGAGCTCTCTGCGCTTCCTTACACTGGAGGCTGTCAGCTCAGCAGCCCCTGCACCCTCAATGACCCGTGCGTCATAATGCGGTTACCAGGAATAAGCGCCTCACCAGCTTATTTCCCCTTTAATTTGTGACATAACAGGCGACTCGATAATCGCACGCAATGAAGACATTTAAACACACTACAGATTAAAGAAACGATGCGCACAGAGGCGCCACATCTTTGTCAACTTGGCCATTATGACTGGAGAGTGTTCTCATCTATGCGGGCTTTCGGGAAAGCACTGAACGCATCTAATCTGTTTCCGGTTATCCAGTTAAACTTATTAGCCATGTAAATTAATCAGTGGAGTCGAGTGGAAAAATACAAGCTGGGTACCGGTTGGAGCCGCTGAGCTATTTCTGCTCGATCACCATCCTTTGGACGCGAGTTGTAATTTTTAATCTCTGGCACCGGGGTGTCCGCTGAATTATGCGGCGGCGTGACGGTGCAGATCCCACTCGATGCCGAGAAATACCCACAGCTGCATCCCCGAGACCACAAAAAGATGCTGAAATCAAGGGGAAAGCGGGCGTCCCGACGGTGCCGGGGTCTTAGATTAAATGTGGACGCGTCCGGCAGCATTAGAGGACACTGCGTCAAAAGAGACAGGAGTACAAAAAGTGCTTACGCATGTACTGCCGCTGTGTGGAAGTTTGGTTAGGCTGAGCGGTGTTGGAGAGCAGCATTGGGTGGTAATATTATGTCATTAGAAGCACCACACGTCACTACAGAGGCATATAAACTAGCCTTCCTGAAGATTTGTGAAGAGTGTTCTTTGCTTTTGGTCTCTGAGGTGACCCTGGATAGGGTAAAAAAAAAAAAAATGGGATGGAGGGGAAACTAGACAGGATGGAAGTTTACTAGCATTTATTTTATTGTAAGTCTCTGGTGGACATAGCTACTTATATCTTAATAATTTTGTCGTTTTTTTCTGAATTTCACACTGGCATACCGTGCCATGTCACGACCAACTGTCCTTTCCCGAGGCCGCAGGGGCACAGCTTGAGGTTTCTGCGTGGAACTGGGGGCGGGGCTTCTGCTGTGGAAATTCCCTGTGAAGAGCTGTGATAGGCTGTTGCGAGGAGCCACGCAGAAAGTCTTGGGTTGAGAGACTGGAGTGATGCTAGAGAGAAAGGGAGAGAGAGAAAAAAAGAACATGTGTCAAGATTTTTTAAAAAAGAGAGAATTTATTTGGCACGGACTTTGTCTAAATTTAGGGTAACATCCCCTAAGAAAGAGTTCACACTCAGACTCATCACCTTCTCATCTGCATGGTGCCCTTTTTTTCCCTGCACCTGTGCAGCTATACCTTTCAGAGGCTGAAACTGACGAGGCTATAGGTGGGATGTAAAGTGAGCTGTGGATCAAGGGCTCCCCAGCTGCATCAGCTGCTGCTGTTCACCTTCAGACACGTGACAGAAATGGGGGTTAATGCTGAGAGATCAAGGGGGACGAAGCTGGGAAGGACAGATAAGTAGTGACTACTCTGCAGGTGTAGAGAACAGAAAGAGAGAGGGATTTAAACCGAGGGAGGATGTGTATGGAGGGGGAGGGCCATTTGACTGTATATCCTGTTACGGGATAATGACAGGAGGCTCACATTACCTTGGCTCGTGTTTCCTCTCGCTGCACCTTGTGGGATTGGTTATCAGGGGGAGAGGAGACAGATGGGGTTGGGAGAAAAGGTATGGGCTTGGGTGGGTGATCTTCATATGACATTAATGACTTTGGACTTGGTGGGATGGTGTGGAGCTTGGGAGACCCAAGTTTGGTTTGTTAGAAGGTCATAATGGCGTTTCTGTGCTGCTCTTAAAACAGCTTCTGTTAGTGTCAAGTTGCCTTTAAGACTTTGACTGGACTTGGTAATTGACTTACAATGTAAAGGATTCGAGTACAGCGTGTGCCTTTTTAAATGACGCTAGTCAAGCGTGCACATTGATGAAGAAGACGTTAGAGGGTGTCGCTGAAGGTAACTCTGGAGTTCTGTGGCCACTGCAGAGGCCCAGCCCTCAGTTTGGTGCAGAGTACTGCACATCCCTCCCTGTCTCACCTGCTGTGGATGCTGATAGGTTGAACTGCACGGGGCGATCTGTTCCACACACTGCAGGAACCTGAAGACAGGCATGTTCATATAGGAGCTCTTCACTCATGTGCTATTGTTCCGCAGTATTTTTAGCAGGGACGTATATCTTTAAGGTCAGCTGAAGTCTGACAGAAGTGATCCTCGATTGTTCACTTCAAGTCACGTGAGAGTCACTGATCAATAAACTGGTAATGATCTTTTCTCGAGAGTACATCAGAAGGACGGATTGCAGACTTCCCATTATGCCTCAGCAAAAAAAAAAAAAAAAAAGGAAAAAAAACTGCAATTACCCTTTTTTGCCAGCATTAGACTAACAAGATCAGACCTCAGCTGTGAGCTCAGTGGCAGCTTGTGCAAAGCTAATACAATATAAAGGTCATGTCTCTCTCTTTTATACATTACCTTAAAACAGGATCACAACAGTCAGTGATTGATATGGCCAGCAGTTTCCAACTTAACATGCTGATGGTCCCTCATGAAGAGATGTTTAGGACAATTGGGCTGCCTGACTACAGTAACATGACTAATGCAGGGTGTTAGCTCTGGAGATGTGAGTGTCCCTGTGGGAGTAGATCAAAGCACAGTGTGGCCACGATGGACAAAAGTTTGTTGTTGTTTCAATTTGTATCTTGTTTTGTTTATTAGTACCATTATGGCACTGTATTTTTCATTTAGTGTTTTATTATTAGCAATACGTTGCGAATAGTTCTGATTATGTGCATCTGTCTGATGCACCATATTTTATTTATCCTGTCTTGAAATCCCGAAGAAATGTATGCTGTAAATCTGATGTATTAATGGCTTTTTTGTTGTGCAGCCACCAGCTGTGTGCATGGATGAGCTTGCATGAACATCTGCATTTCTCTGAGTGGCCAGCAGGCTTAAGATGCCCCCTCTCACGCTATGGCAAGGTGCCCTGTTCCTTACAAATGCCAAGAATTCAAGATTTACAATGCTAATCTAGGACAGGTCCCTCTCTCCCTCTGTGTCACAACAAGGCACACAATGAGCCCTTCACAGTTGGTACTGCTGGACAGATTTACATAGGTGCAGTGTTGTCTCTGCTGGATGAACAGATGAAGACGATGACAGATGGGCAGGAAGAAACAGTAGATGTGGGCGGAGGGGTTATCACTTAAGCTGGCATTTTCAGTTTGTATTTATCTTTCTTTGTTTTGTTTTAATTTCGTTTTTATTGTTCGAGCAGGCACAATGATTTGAGAGATAAAGAAATTTAATCTGTCCATGTTTACTATGTAGTTTGGAGAATTCTCTGTTCTTGTGACTCAGTCTTTTCTATGTATTCATCTGTTATGCACTCCTCCATAAAATCAATCGGGTGCATGGCGTGATTACTGTATACTCCTGTTCAGTAAAAAAAAAATGCTCATCCTAAGTGATGCTGTAATCTGTAAAAGTTTTGTTGAGGAGAAACTTGTGTTATCGCCTCTATTTTTTTACTTAATGCGATTGCAATACACTGCTTTTAATTCTCGGGGATGATGTAACAGAAAAGTTAAACAAATAGTACATCACGCTAGTCTCCTTTTCAAGGCCTCTAGATACTAATACTCAGTTAAATATAGTAATTTAATGATTCCTTTAAACTGTCGCAAAGCAATCAGAGACAGCTGGCGCCAGTGCACAGCGATAGATATGGAGATTGCTTTAATGCAGTCTGTCTTTGTGGGAGAGGAGAGAGCAGAGAGAGGAGAGAAGCATGCAGTAGTGGGCTAATCCTGTGTGGTAATCGGACTAGCTAATCCCAACAGCCCTTGGTCTGCTTGGTCCCCGGCCTGAGCCCCCTTCGACTCAGAGCCCTTCATCCTGTTGTAGGAAGCAGCAGATGGCCCAATGACCTTGCAAGGTTACACAGAAACATGCACAGACAATGATGTGTGCACTTACAAATGTGCACTCCACGGTTTGAGAAGTTTACTTTTAGCATAGATAGATTTTGTTTTAATTTGTTAATAATATCAGCTTTTTTTTTGGTGTTTGTTCTCTTACTTTACATTGGATTCGTGAAGCCTACGTTTTTATCCAAAACACGGGAACACATGGTGTGATGATTCACTACTCATTATTGTTTTTTTTCTGAGAGCCGTTTTAAACGTTGCTTTAGAGGGTTTCTTTATTAGATAATACACAGGAGAAGGGTAATGAAGTATGGGAAAAAAATCCTATTTAGTTCTCTGAGAGACAATGAAAATATTATGCATAATTACTCATATAATTAACAATCCTTCTCCCTCCAATGTCGAACGCACCAACTGATGATGATGATGATAAAAGTTTCCTCCATCACAGTAACACTCTTTACAGCATCACAAATAGACAAAAACTGTGACATGAAGCATACTTGTATACATATATTAGAATATTACTGCCACATAAGACAATATTTGAGCCGCTTAACATGAGTTTTAACAAGTTCCTTAATTAACTTTTCAGGTGGGATGGTGCTCAAAAGACAGCTTCTATCTAAATCTGCATCTCTGTTTTAATAGCAGCAATTGTAGTCTTTATTCAGAACCTGGTTTCATTAAGAGGCAGTGTCATAGGTTAGTTTAGGTCATAGAGTTTCTTAATTTTTGGCTTTTATAAGCCTTTATAAGTCAAAGGCCTTTAACCTGCTGCATTAACGTTACCTCTGAGCTATAGGAAAAGACGTCAAGTGTGGTTGGATGGTATCAAATAGCAAATCTGGCTTAAAATTCATATGAAATGAGGATGTGGGATGTTACTCTGCAAAGAGGAAACACCAACTCACATGCAGGTATGACAAATGCATTATTCATTGTGGAAGACTAATATAAGAACAAACACTGAACGCAGTGTGTTCTTCTGTGCCAGCTCACTTCCTTGTTTCACTTCCACAGACAGAGAAACTGTCCCACAACAACCGCATGCTTTTAGTTGTCATTACATGCACGCAGTGTCTGTTCTGCTGGGAGGTACCATGGTTAAAGAGAACGATTACCAAAAGAAAAAACAAACTTCCTCCTGCACTTTAACCCAACTTTTGTTTGCATGTCTTGACATGAGGTTCTTAACATGTTCCCTTCATAGATGCCACTCCTAAGCTAAGCATGAGTACCTGCTATTTACAACTTACCACAGTCTTCACTTAACTATTCCAATTATTTGTGTACTTGAAGTAAAGTGCAAGACAAAAAGTTTATTTATTCAAGTTTTTTTTTTTAAATGTAAGAGGACACTTCAGGATTTTTTATTTTTTGCAAGCTTTTCCCCTCTTCTCTCTCCCCGATGCCATGTATTATGTTATCTTTGGTTTCTTATCATATTGTACCATGACTAAGTCTTTGTTTCATTCATTCTGCATCTTCTGCTCTCTCTCTCTCTTTCTCTCTCTCTCTCTCTCTCTGCCGCAATGCGTGTAGTCACTGCTCGTACAGACTGTAGCCGGTACAGTGACTCACCTCTGCTCACACAAAAACACACAGACATACGTTAGGCTCATGCAAATGCAAACCGATGCCTTGAATCAGTCACTGGGCTGTGCCAAACAGCAGTGAATACAGTGTCCATTTACAGCTGCATCAATTATTCCTCATGCTGGATACCATCAGGGGATCCTCAGAGTACTAGGCCACTGCTGAGTTTTGTCACCATGCCGATGGCCGTGCAGGTCACCATGGTAACTTGCCCTCCGAACATGCTCATTCATCTGCCTTGTTCACATGCAGGGAAATTGCGAGGTTTTGTTTGGCTGTCCGGAGCAGGCCTGCAAAAAAATCTACAATTAGATTAAAGATGTGAAACGCAATCTTAATTGAATTATTGATACTTTAAACACATTTTCAGAAGCCAAGATGTAACTGGATTTGAGTGATCACACCATGTAAATATATGCATGAGCATAACATTTTCCATTTCCTGATGATGTCAGCGAGAAGTCTGTCCATCACTCTGCTTTTTTCTGTGTAAATGCGTGGCAGTGAGTATCTGTAATTCCAGCCACAAGTCTCTGTTTCCTTTCCCAGGACAGAGGGGACTCCTTAAATTACCCAGAGATGTGTGACACACTTGGATACCGTCATAGACACAATCAGGTCAAATGTGGAGGACACAACAACATCAAGGGAAAGGTTCCTAGATAAACTTTGTAAATATATGACTGTGATTAGATTGTTTATTGTTTGTTTGAACCATATTTTTAAAAGCTGCTCACATTTAAGTGAAAAAAACCATGTGTTTAGACGCTTAAAAGGAGGAAAAAAAAGTCAATAGGCTGATCCCTAATGTTTGCAGGCAGACTGTGTCACGCAAACCTGAAATAGGTATTGAGTTAACGTCATCTACCTAATGTAAACAGTCTCACATGAGCTGCTAACCTAACCTTCCTCTGTGAGCTATCCTGATAAAGCTTAGTCATTCACATCTGTAAATAAACACACACTTAGAGCCATATGCAGACACCAGGAATTAAATTTGATCCGTTAGCATACGAGCATATAGCGAGGCTGGGCAATTTGTTAGAGTGGTATCACTGTGGGTCAAACGACTGCTGGTCAATATCTAATTAGACGCCTGAGAGAAGGGTGACAACACCTCCTCACACACTCCCTCTCTGATCCTTTCTCCACCAGCCGTCTCTTTCTCAGTTTGTCTGTCCCCACATCTCACCTCCCACTGATGTCTCCCCTTCCATGTGCCCCATGCTGCCTGTCATCATGCACCCGCGTCACGTCTATCCCATCATGACTTTGGTTTTCAGCACATTTTGCTTTGTTTGCCGCTCGTCTCCACTTCCCTCCTAACCATTTCTATTGTCCCGTATTCGTGTGCGCCTGTGTGACCGTGTGGGATAAAGGAGAAGGATTTTTGTGTGTGCACGTTGACTTGTACATTATCTATTTAATCAGGTGTGCGGGAGCAGTTTCTGTGATGAGCTTACGATAGTGCAATTTACGTCACAAAAACAATACAAAAAAAAAGATAAATAAATAAAACTGAGGGGCTAAATTACCCCTGAGTGGAAAATAACGCTACATATTAGTCAACATCTTTGACCTCAAACAGAGATAAGGAAACTTCGATGTGTCGTATGAGCAATGCATAAACTATGACAGACATGTCCCTCTGTGTGGGCCAGCACATCCTCTTTGCATTCATGAACACCCATGCAAAACACCTGGGGTCTGTCTCAGAGGGGATCAGCGACAGTACTTTTCCACTGCAGTCCCTCCTCTATGCAGCGTCCTCCTCGCCAGGCCTGCCCGGTCTTGCTTCAGTAAGAGATTTGCTCACCTGCTCTTTTGTTGCTGAACTCTGTATGTTTGCATACGAGTGTGTGTGTGTGTGTGTGTGTATTTGCAGTCAGACAAAACCGCTCCCTCTCGCTGACATGCTACTCTCTGCCCTGACAAGCTTTAACCTACGGCTTCATTGTTTGACTGTGAGTTCAGAAGTGGTCGTTGGGCAACCTGCGCTCCATCATTATGTGAGAGTTGTTATCTGTTTCACAAGGCTCTGTAAACTGCTACTAAACCAGAAAGACAGGTCTCCGTAACAACAGTCAAATCAGTTTGTGGGGACGCAATTTCACAAGGTTTTCCCGCACTGGCAGGGCAGCTACGGCTCAAATGGGAAACGCGGTGGCGAGTTTGTCTGTATGTTTTGGCGTGGTCTGCTTGGGAGGGTCTGTCAACTTTTACTGAGAACCCAGAATCTAAATTCATACTCTTTTACAGGTGCATTATGCAAAAATAACAGCTGATGTTGGGTGAAGAACTCACTCATTTTAGAGTAAACTGGACGGATCTCTTTCGTGGCCTTAGACTGCATCTATGCTTGTAGATCCCCACGAGATGGAAATGAAGAAGTAATCCGAATGGCTTGCTAAGCAGTTCCTTGAATTTAAACGCTTTAATCCTTAATCAATACCCAAAGCTTAATAAGAAAACAAAAGATTTTAAGTTACTAAGCATTGACATTTCTGTCTAATTTAAACTCAATGAACCTTTGCACTGTCACATATTTAGTCTATTAGATTAGCAAAAAAAAACCTGTTTGGAGTTTTCTCTGTACATTTGACTGACTTTGTCAACAATTTCTTAAAAACCAGGTTACAGGAACCTTTTTGCACCGCCGGCAGGACATTTCTGTCTCCACATGACGCCTCTGATCTTTGATGAGGCTTTTTTGTACTGCTGTAGACAAGCCGTCATGTCCCTTCCCTGTTGGATGACAGACAGAATTACAGTTATAGATCTAGGCAGACTAGAATGTGCAGCGCTGGAGAAATCAGGGTTATTATTAGACCTCTCATTCCTGCTTTAACAACATAAGCCAATTTCTAAGGGGACATTAACAGTCACAAGGGTACCTGGAACAACAGGCTCTGGCAAAGGGGATAATTGACATTTGATGGATCTGTGTAAACTCACGTGCATATTTTTTTACTTGCTTAATATTTAGTAATCTTGACATCAAAGTGTGTCATGTCTCTGCAGCATACTGTAATCCTTGAAATAACCCTTTGATGAGTCCATTAACTCAGTTTTCATGGCGTTTCTCTTCCAGTCATCTTTAATGCTTGTTTCCATAACTGAATTCAAAGGAGCAGGAAGTGTTTACAATTAAAACGAACAGGTTAAACCATTAACAGCTGATTAGTTTTGATGTGTAGATCGGGCCGTTGTCCATGGCAGAGTGAGTCAAGTCATCAGTGGAGTTCAGAAAAGTGCGGCAGGACAGACTGCAGGCGTGGGCTTTGATGTGACAGTGGTCTTTAATTGCAGCGGTTTCTTCAAGCAAAACAAAGCTACCGGGGAAATTCACTTTTGTTTTATATCCCTAGCAATCAAAGATATTGAGAGCAGATTTTTATATTTATGATTTTCATCTAATTCTCTCGTCATGAACTGAGAGTAACAGACGTTATTTCCTCTCGAGAAATACTCACTTCACAAGGCCACTTCACAAGGTTACAACAAGATTTACTGTGTCGTGAAAACAGAAAGAGATGATTCATTAACCTACCTACTGACTTTATTTTTTAATACAGTCTGGGACTGTTGAGGCTTTTTATGATGGTGTGAACGGGAGCTCTCTGAACAGCTCAGGAACCTATTTTCAGAGGCAAAGTGCAGTTTTTATTTGAAATAAAGCTGATATACAAACCCAGAAAACAGCTAAGATTATGCACAGAGGCTGCTATCTCCTTAATCTAGTCCGAGGGCATGTATAAAACATGTGTGTGTGTCTGTAGTATGGAAGGTCAGACAGTTACCGCGTTGCCACCACACAGGACAAAGATGACCGATCCCCCAAGAAGAAGAAGGGGGGAACCAAGGACATGGACGACCTGAAGAAAGAAGTGCCCATTGTAAGTAAAGGCTTCCTTTGTCTCAGATCACTTGTGCACCTCAGTGTTGGTATGAGAAACATTTGAGCTATTTGGTTTAATCATGTCAAACAAAAGCTCAGTAATCACATGTCCATATTGTAAAAAAAAAAAAAAAAATTGTGAAAAAAACCCAACTAACATCCTGTTGCAGGACAGAGTTAACCTTCTTCTCTGGTGAGAAGGAATGGTTTTCTCATACATCCCAGTGTGAAAAGTATTTTTGCTTGTAAAAGAGGATGACTTGTTATCAAAAGGTTGTGAGTTTGATCCCACATTTCAGCGCAAGAAACAGACACCAAGGTCGCCATACCTGGCTGCCCTAACACTTTAATCTCTCAGGTGAAATGCATGCAAGGTTAAGTTTACAAGTCATTTGTATTTCTTCAAGTTCAAAGCAAAAATAAAAAATCTAAACAATTTTTGTAGCATATATTCAATTTTTTTCCTTTTTTTAAATGCATGAAAAAATAGCAATTTGAGTTCTAAGATCATAAATTGAGTAGTTTTTGTTTGTTTGTTTAGCTTTCTATGCTTTATTTGTTTTTTACAGACGGAACACAAGATGTCCGTTGAGGAAGTCTGCAGGAAATTGCAGACTGACATCGTCCAGGTAAGTTTCGGTCATCCCCCCGTTTGTCCACTAGATGGCAGCAGTGCACTGCTGGTTGATTCACCAAGATTTACCAATCCAGCTCACAAGAGGCCAAAAGAAACGTAAACATGGTCACAAACGTCCATACAAATTTGATTTTTTTTTTTTTTTTACCTTCCTCTTAAATCCAGGGATTGACCAATGCCAAGGCAGCAGAGTTTCTGCTCAGGGATGGTCCCAATGCTCTCACCCCTCCACCCACCACCCCGGAGTGGGTCAAGTTCTGTCGCCAACTCTTTGGTGGATTCTCCATCCTGCTGTGGATCGGCGCCATCCTCTGTTTTCTGGCCTATGCCATCCAGGCAGCCACTGAGGATGATCCTGCAGGCGACAATGTGAGGAACGCACACACAGCCCCACAGATTTTTGGATAAACATGTTCAGCCTATCAACACCTCATTCAGCCCTCTGTTATGCTGACACCTCTCAAGTCTTAAATAAACAACACCTTGGCAAAACTGATTTCACTGCCGCAGGCTATGGCGTCTGTATCTCCACATATGGATTTTCCTTTGAACTCTTTCTCTGCCTCTCCTCCCTGCAGTTGTACCTAGGTATTGTGCTCACAGCTGTCGTCATCATCACCGGTTGCTTCTCATATTTCCAAGAGGCCAAGAGCTCCAAAATCATGGAATCTTTCAAGAACATGGTGCCTCAGGTAAACATGTCGCTTGTCCCAAACAAAAAAAAGCATACAAACTGTATTTATGTAACTTTCTTATTCAAATTCCCTTTGTCACATTTGGTAAAGATTGAGTTGGACTGTAGCTGGTCATTTGATGCAGTTCAAGAGTTAAGAATACTTAAAACAGGAGGATTAATTAAATGTCTCAAAATTAGAAGTATTTAAGTAGAATTAAAGTAGACATATCCACTCAATTTAAAACATTAAAAGATCTTTCCTGCCTCATGAGACTCCTTGTTTACTGTTTCCTAAAGAAATGTCTGCATCTAGTTTCTAACCACTCGCTGATGTGCCCTCGTAGCAAGCATTGGTGATCCGTGAAGGTGAGAAGGTGCAGATTAACGCTGAAGAAGTGGTGGCTGGAGATCTGATTGAAGTAAAAGGAGGAGACAGGATCCCTGCTGACATCAGGGTGGTTTCAGCTCATGGCTGCAAGGTACTCACAGACAACTGTAAATGTATATTTGCAAATTAAAAAAACATGGCTGTGTCCAGAGTTACTTTGTTATTTTGCTAGTTTACAATATATTTAGCTTCTGAAGATGAATTAAAAGATCTCATTACAAAAGAACTGCTGTTTTTGGGGGAAATTACATTAAATTTAAAAGTCAGAAACCATACCTATACTAGTGGCTAGGAAGTACCAGTTTCCAGTTAAATAGATTCACATATCTCCACATATACATATATGTTCATAATTCTTGTTCTTTTTATACAAAACTACATATTTACTTTCTATCTTGCCTTTCAGGTGGATAACTCCTCCTTGACAGGAGAATCTGAACCCCAGAGCAGGTCACCTGACTGTACCCATGACAACCCCTTGGAGACCCGAAACATTGCTTTCTTCTCCACCAACTGTGTGGAAGGTACTGTCACCATGGCAATTATATTGTGTGATGTTATTAACTTGCATTTCTATGCTTGGATTTAAAGCCACTGAATTTAATCATATAGTTAATATAATTTATACTTTGTTCCTAGACTGAAAAACATTCCATCTAGATAAATGTGATTACAATAATAATAATAATAATAATAATAATAATAATAATAATAATAATAAAAAAACACAATTTTTGATCCAGCAAAAGATTTCTTACAACATAACTTTACTTCTTGTTTTGAACCAGGCACAGCGCGTGGTGTTGTCATCTATACCGGAGACCGCACAGTCATGGGTCGCATTGCTACTCTGGCCTCTGGCTTGGATACTGGTAAAACACCCATCGCCAAGGAGATCGAGCATTTCATCCACATCATCACAGGCGTGGCCGTTTTCCTGGGTATCACGTTTTTCATTCTGGCCCTCATCTTGGGTTACACCTGGCTGGAGGCTGTCATCTTCCTTATTGGCATCATCGTGGCTAATGTGCCTGAGGGTCTCCTGGCCACGGTCACTGTAAGTGGACGAGTGGTTCTGAATTGAAACATATTTGTCTGTGTTTTTATTTCACCTCAAAAGATGCTATGAAAATCAGACTAACATCTTCAGATTTATAACTTAAGCTTACTTGATCATATTACTACCTTATGTTCTAATAAGAGACAGGGTATTTATCATTTGCAGCTCTTCCGCTGCTGTCTCTAAACACAATGAGGATTCACAATAATTAGCATCATAAATGCACATGTCTGCAGGTATGTCTTACTCTGACTGCCAAACGCATGGCTAAGAAGAACTGCCTTGTAAAGAACTTGGAAGCTGTGGAAACCCTGGGCTCCACCTCCACCATCTGCTCTGACAAGACAGGCACCCTGACCCAGAACAGGATGACTGTGGCCCACATGTGGTTCGATAATCAGATCCATGAGGCTGACACCACCGAGGACCAGTCAGGTCAGTGGGAAAAGGCTCTACCACACTGGTGCTGTTTATGTCTGAAACTGGTTACAACTGTCGGAGGAAGTTTTTGACTACAAGATTGCATAGAAGATGAACTGTAGCTGCTATTCTCATCCTTCTCCAGGTGCTTCTTTTGACAAGAGCTCAGTGACATGGCAGGCTCTGTCTCGCATTGCCGCTCTGTGTAACCGTGCCCAGTTCAAAGCGGGACAAGATTCCATCGCCATCCTGAAACGAGACGTTGCTGGTGACGCCTCGGAGTCGGCCCTGCTTAAATGCATTGAGCTGTCCTGCGGCTCTGTCAGGATGATGAGAGATAAGAACAAGAAAGTCGCTGAGATCCCCTTCAACTCCACCAACAAATACCAGGTGAATAAACAGTTGACCTGCCGGAGGTAGAAAACTGACAACTAACATCAACATATCATGTGGAGAGAGATGGGACATAACTCTAATCGCCGCCATTTGTCCACAGCTGTCAGTACACGAGACAGAGGACCCCAACGACAACCGCTATCTGCTGGTGATGAAGGGAGCCCCTGAGAGGATCCTGGACCGTTGTTCAACCATCATGCTGCAGGGCAAGGAGCAACCTATGGATGAGGAGATGAAAGAGGCTTTCAATAACGCTTACATGGAGCTGGGAGGACTGGGAGAGAGAGTACTGGGTACGGATGGATAAAAATACAGATTAAAAAAAGAGGGAGAGATAGGAAATTTTGACCTTTAGATTCAAAAGGAGAAAACAGGAGTTTCATTTAGAGACACATAATTCAAAAATGTAATACAATTTAATTGTATTTCACAAAACTGAATGCAAATTCTTCTTGGCCTCTAAGAATCATAAAATTGTACCTTTTCATTAACAATTAAAACACTGGGGTTTTTTCTTTGTAACAAATGATCTGGTCTATTGCTGATGAGGACTTAAACTGGTTAATATAACATTTAAGACAGAACACAAAAACTGTGTAAAAAGTATCATCAAATCAAATCTGACTTTTCACAGATATTTGCTAAGATGTTGAAAGAAGACACTACTTACTCTGACACTAGAAAAACTAAAGATGGAAGATGTGAGTGAAATGTTAATCACAAATTAAAACGGTCACATATTGCCTTTCCCTCCAGGTTTCTGCCACGTGCTCCTGCCAGAAGACCAGTACCCCAAGGGCTTTGCTTTTGACACAGATGATGTCAACTTCCAGACAGACAACCTTTGCTTTGTTGGCCTCATGTCCATGATTGACCCCCCTCGTGCTGCTGTGCCTGATGCTGTTGGGAAATGCCGTTCTGCTGGTATCAAGGTGAGCTTTTTCAGCTCCACAGAAAAGTGTTTGCTCGCATAGATTTTTATGGGCAGATTTTAGAAAAAAAAGTCAACTATGTTGCTTTTGTAGGTCATTATGGTCACTGGTGATCATCCAATCACAGCCAAGGCCATTGCCAAAGGAGTGGGCATCATCTCAGAGGGCAATGAGACCGTCGAGGACATTGCAGCTCGTCTCAACATACCTGTCAGCCAGGTCAACCCCAGGTAAGAAACTTTTATGGAATAAAGTGCACTGAACAAACATGTGTCCTTTTGCCATGAGAAATGCATGCCTTAATTTGTATTCTATGTATTCAGGGATGCCAAAGCCTGTGTGATCCATGGCTCAGACTTAAAGGATCTCTCTCAGGATCAAATAGATGACATCCTGAGGAACCACACAGAGATTGTGTTTGCAAGGACCTCTCCACAGCAGAAACTCATCATTGTAGAGGGATGCCAGCGACAGGTCAGTACATTCGGCCACGTGTTTAATAAACCTTTTTGAAAGGAAGATAGTGATTCTTCTAGAAATACGTGTTTCATCCAGGCATGTTACACTATAAGAACAGCAGATGGCGCTAAATAACCAGTGAATGAAGAGCCTCATACTGTGACTTGGTTAGATTTCATGAAAAATACCAATGGCTATGGATAAATTCTATTTTCATTTAAAGAAAGTTTAGTAATGCAAATAAATTGCATTTTTAAGATTTTAAAAATGTTTATTGACCTATTCTTTGTGAGAAACGGTTTACTTAAAAGCTCTGACAGACTGTTCTGTTGAGTACAGCTCTTTAAGTCAAAATAAACTTGCAAAATTTGTGGGATTAATAAATCTAATAGTAATAACATAAATAATATTTAACAATAACAATATCCATTTTTATGTATTCATCTTTCGGTTTTCCTGCTTCGTGTTTCATCTCTCCCAGGGTGCCATTGTCGCTGTGACAGGTGATGGTGTGAATGACTCTCCTGCACTGAAAAAGGCTGACATTGGTGTTGCCATGGGAATCTCAGGCTCCGATGTGTCCAAACAGGCTGCAGATATGATCTTATTGGATGACAATTTTGCCTCTATCGTCACTGGAGTGGAAGAAGGTGAAAAGACTCAAAAAAAAAAACAGAATGGAAAGACTGACAACATTGTGTCAGTAGTTTAAAATGAGTGTGTAGGAAGAAGATAGAAATGACATATACAATTTTGGATCGTCAACTTTAACAATCAACTTTAACTTTTTGTGTGTGATTTTTTTTTTTCCCCAATTAGGCCGCTTGATCTTTGATAACCTTAAGAAGTCCATTGCCTACACATTGACCAGCAACATCCCAGAAATCACTCCCTTCCTGTTCTTCATCATTGTCAACATCCCTCTGCCCCTGGGAACCATCACCATCCTCTGTATCGACTTGGGAACTGACATGGTGAGAGCCAGTTAAATTCACATGGATAGCTCAAAAGGAAGTTTATTACATCTTTAGCATAAGAAAAGTTCACGTCTCCTCCTCTTTGCTCAGGTTCCAGCCATCTCTCTGGCTTATGAAGCAGCTGAGAGCGACATTATGAAGCGTCAGCCCAGGAACCCATTCAGGGACAAGCTGGTGAACGAGAGGCTTATCAGCATTGCCTACGGACAAATTGGTGAGCTTAAATGCTTAAGTTGCTCTCAAACACCAACAACAGCTACATTACCCTAAGACCTAGCCACATAATTATGGAGAAGACCTGAAAAAAGTTTAAAATCTTGTTCACTGAGCTTTCTGTCCATATGTTTCCTCAGGTATGATTCAGGCTCTGGGAGGTTTCTTCACCTACTTCGTCATCTTGGCTGAAAACGGCTTCCTGCCCAGTAAACTGGTGGGCCTCAGGATCGACTGGGATGATCGCACTGTCAATGACCTGGAAGACAGCTATGGACAGGAATGGGTAAGGCTGTTCTCCGTGTATAGGAGATCGTTTGTGTTTGTCATCAGGTTTTGTCAGCCAGTCTTACTTTACTTTCTGTCATCTTTTTCTTCTCCAGACATACGAACAGAGGAAGATCGTTGAATTCACATGTCACACTGCCTTCTTTGTCAGTATTGTCGTTGTGCAGTGGGCTGATGTCATCATCTGCAAGACCAGACGTAACTCTGTATTCCAGCAGGGCATGAAGTGAGTGCAAAAAAATTACAAAAAACCCCCACAGAAAAACAGTGTAACAACGTTCTTGTGTGTCTTCTTTCACTCTCTTCAGGAGCTTTCGTAGCACCTAAACGTCCTTTTTCTTTTATAGTAAAAAACATATGCATGACCTGAATTGTTCTCTTATTGGATATTTGTTATGTTTTTCAACTCAGGAACAAGATTTTGATCTTCGGTCTGTTTGAAGAGACAGCTCTGGCTGCCTTCCTGTCCTACTGCCCCGGCATGGATGTGGCCCTTAGGATGTATCCTCTAAAGTCAGTGCCACTGCCACATGTGTCACATGGACAGTTATATGAGGACTTATTAAATTGTTTAATTCTGGTTCTCTTGTCTTGTCCACAGGCCTACCTGGTGGTTTTGTGCAGTACCCTATAGTTTTCTCATCTTTGTTTATGATGAAATACGAAAACTTCTTATCCGCCGCAACCCTGGAGGTGAGTGTGTTTTTTCTGTCCCTTTAAATAAAATTTTCTTTTAAACATGTATATTTTAGTTGCACAGAGGGGATCCACTTGATTTTTGTGTGTGTGTGTTTGGGTATAGTCTTACACCAATTAAAGCAGTTCAATATGGATCTTTGGATAGTTTGCTTAAAAGCAAGAGGACATTCTTTACTTTAGGGAAAAATAAGAAAAGGGACAAAAAAATGAAAAAGGTTGCACGTTGCTGGATAAGATGAGAAGATAGGAAGGTCTGCAATGCTTTTATCATAACATGGTAAAGTGGTGCTGTAATAAAGACTGAAAATACTGTGGTATCTTTTCTTTTTCAATTTTTCTCTACAAAACTTCTGGAACCTGTGCGTAATGGTTTTAAAATTAAAACACAGCTTTAGACTTTATCGTGATCCATTAGCCATATTCACCACTAGGTCTTTGGATATTTGTGATAAGAAAACTACTTTTTACATTTATTTAGGCCTTTATTTAACAAGCAAGATGATAAAAAGTTTAATATTTTTAAGTTGTTGTTCTTAGCTAACTCAGACACTTCCTCATCTTGTTTACAAGAATACAAATATGTGCATAAATCTCAAATATACTGTGCTTTTTTCTAATTAAATGATCTTTTTTCTTTTTCTCGTTTGCACCATAGGTTGGGTGGAAAAGGAGACATACTATTGATCAATGGAGCGCCTTTGCTCAAGCCCCTCACTTCTTTCCACTCATTTCTCCACCCTGCCACTCCATCCTCGGCAAGACACATCTCCAGACGCCCCTCCCCTTTAAAGACAAAAACCGCTTTGAAGCAATTTTCATCACAACTGCCCCAAAGATTAAAAACAGCAAAAGCACCTTTACAACTTTCTACATTGACCTGTCCCCTCTCTCCCCACCTCCTATGATACTACTTGCATGTGTTCTCTCACTGCTGTGTACTTAAACCAATATATCTACCAAACGGCAGCTGCATATTGTGTATGTAGATATGAATGAGCTAAAGATACAAAGGGAGTGTCAAAGCTCTGCAAAAAAAGGCCATCCAGCTCCTACTTCTCCCTGTTCCTCCCCTTCTCTCCGCCCCCCGCTGTCTTTCCGTACACCTTTCTTTTCCCTCCCCTTTCCTTATCCTCCAGCCCTTTGCTTGTCCTCCAATCACACACAGATATTAAGATCACAAGGTGTGATCCCACCACCAACACCACCTTGACTGCCACCTCTCGCCTCCGTCACCTGTTTGTGGAGGACCAGCAGAGTGGTCATCTCCCTGATGTTCTCACTGCATCTCATTTTCCTTCTCTTCTGTTGTCTACGGCCACAGTGTTATTGTTTTTTAATATGTGGGGTGGGGGGGTGGTTTTATTTTAATTGTCTTTTTTTTTTGTATTATTCCTGATATCGGAGAGAAGGTGTGTGAGAGCTGCTTTCCCCTCATTTAGGCTTAACAAATCACATCCCACGGCGTCCCGTCCCCCCTCTCTCCCCCTTCTGTCTCTCACACCCCTCCCCTCCCCTCCCTCCTGCCCCGTTTGTCTCTGTTTGTGTGCACAGTGTGAACCATTGACCTTGTTAATAACTATTACAGTACACCCCCCACCCTCAAAGTTGGAAAAGACAACTCAATCTTTCTGTGTGCTGTAGGAAATCTATATAATTCTATACTGAATTTAAACGAAATAATAAAAACATGTTGAAAAACAATGAAAAAGAGACATTCATGAAGATCATCATCGATGCTGGTGAGATAGAAAAAAAAAGGGAGAATAACGTTCTCTCTTTTTGTATTTTATTTGGTTTCAGTTATTTTTGCTGGTTTCTCAGGAGGCTATGCTAAAGTGTAACAGCAAAGCAGGGTTTCAGGTTGTGTTTATACCAAAAGGCTTCAGGTTCCTGTCACTGCACTCTTGCAGGTGTGATGTGGTTGAAGTATGCTGTGATGGGGTGAGTGGTGACGATGCGTCCATGTGCCTGGGGTCCATTACCGGATCTTATTAGTCCTGATATTGACCAGTCCGGCCCAGGTCTGTGTGCATGTATGTGTAGGAGACCATTGAAGGGCCAGCAGTGTCAGCTGGATCCATCTGAGACGGCTGAAAGGGTTGAGCATGATGAAAAAATACACAACGAATAGAAAATGTGTGTGTCAAATAAATGAAACCAACACCAATAAAACATCTAGAACATTTAATACAACCTAGATCTGTCTTTGTGTCTTTCTCTGTGTTTTTGGGTTTTTGTGTCAGGATAAGCTTTTCTTTTTTATTTTGCCTGTGTTGTCCTCACTTTAATGAGGTTCAGAAATAAACCGAAAAGAGTGCTGGTCTTCAGTGTTGGGTGTGAACGACATAATTAATCAAATACAATAAGCAATCTGTTGCCAGCGAACTGCAACAAAACTAATTTTTCATCATCTTAATGTTCATTACTTTCAACAGAAAGACTCTTGATGATGCATGAAATGTTAGTTTATCATTTTGTATCTGACTGCAGTCATGAATACTGATGAATTTTAACTTTATTACCTCCATTTTTCAAAGTTAAAAGCACAGGTTTTGATAGACTAAAATTAACTGAGTATCACTCCAATACCAGATTTCCAATGTTTTTTTTTTTTTAAATTGATCAGAAATAAATATATGCCTTATGTGGTGTCATTTTGAGACCACTATCAAGACTAAAACAGCTGGAAGAGGGGGTGCCACCTAGTGCTGTGAATACGTGGACTTCAACCTGCAAACTGCTCAAAGTACCAGGAGGGGAAGAGTTGGCAGCAGCCCAGGGTAATGCACCAAAACCGCCATGTATGCTGTATATGTCAGCCTTGCCTGACATCAACATAAACGAGCTCCAGGGAGAAAATGATGGACAGCAGGATAGACTCACAAAAGGAGCAGCATGCTATTATGTCCTAAAAGTCATCAGTAATTTTCTAAAAATAAACAGCGAGGATGACGTTTTTTAGAGAACGGAGTATAATCCTGCCCACTCTTAGGGTTCATTTATTCTGAAATGGACCTATTATTTCTTACTCAGTACTCAAATGAATAAATCACATGTAATGCTTATCAATATGAGACATGTGGATCTGATTTTCAGAAAGGTCACTTTGCCACGTGGAGCTAAAATTTAGGATGTTTGTCTTTGAGAAACACAAAAACTTTAGTTTTCACCCATGTCCAATGACAAACACCCTGTCTGCAGCTCATACATACACATACACACACACGGACACACACACTCACTTTCTGTCACTCTCACTGACAAACACCCTCTCAGTCTCACCCTTGTTCTAATTTCCCCCGTGTCTCTGCAGTGAGCTCGCTGCAGTGCGACTCTCCTCCACCCCCCCACACCCCCCTCGCCAACCTACGTATAATAGAATATCGATCGCTTGCCTTTGCCGCAGTGTGTAAGCGAGTGTTCCTGTGGACGGGTGTGCGTCTGACTGGGGCCCTCCAAGGTCATTGTCATGGCAACCGGAGCATGGGGGCCTTTTCGCTGTGCTGTCAC
>JAOWBL010000008.1:13070865-13091189 GCA_028564865.1 Zenarchopterus dispar
AGCCCAATATTTCAAAAAAAAAAATTTCGACCCCCATTAAGGACCACCCTAATATATATATATATATATATATATATGGTAATTTAGGATAATAATAATAATTAAAGTGATGACTATTCGGTACAAGGAAATGTATTTTTGATAAAGTTCTGTTTGTATGACATTAACATTATGCTCAAATGAGAAAAATACTGTGTTATAAGGTAAACTATTTTATACTAAATATTGGCTGGCAAAGCTTTCAAGTGTCTTCTGTTACGACTTTGATATTACCAACTTTGTTATTTATTTTTATTTAAATTTCCCACGCACAACCGAAAACTGATATTAAATAATTTCGAAAATCATCCTTTAACACTTTATTAAAATCTCTTTAAGAATACGCGCTTTAAATTATTGTAAGGTGGAGGGCGCTGTTTTAATTTCTTTAATTTAAAAAGAATAACCTTCCACAATAAGAATGGGAAATTTAGTCTTCCTCCCTACTGATCTAGTTATAAGAAAGAAGAAAAAGAAACTCTGAAATATGTAGTATTTGACAAACCTTTAGTTTACACAGGCAGCACAGCAACTGGCCAGGATGATCGTTACAGTCTGACAAGTGGAAAATTTTACTAAACAAGGGACTGTCACGGACACGTCACTGAACAAATATCTTCTGAGTTTCAAGGTATTGTAAAAGGTAAAACGTAAACGTATAACTCGAACTATATAACACACATCTGGAGAGTTTGTTTTTGAAAAAAAGGGGAAAAAAAGCTTTATACTAAACCGAACCACTAGATTCGACAGAGCATCTCTGCTAACGTTCTACTTTTTTGGTTCCGGCAAATAAATTACTTTAACAGGGCAGTGTTTTCCACTTTCATCATAACCGAACTGAAATAGTAATAAAACTATGCCATATGTTAATATTTATAATCATTCTTCCAAATGTACTTACTGCAGAAGTTTTATCCTCAGTCGTTTTGTTGATGTTCTGGCTCACGGATGTGATGTGGCCATAAAAGAAGAAAAGACTTCCTACTCCTCCCTTGTACCCGACATCGCCCCCTATCGTCCGCATCAAAGCCTCCCATTTTGTAACTTTTATATTGGCATTTTAACTGACGCCACAAAATATTCCGTTTTGTTCATTAGTTTTTGTTACACTGAAGATTTAGCAGCGGAAAACTTTAGACGTAAAAACCCCAAAAAACTCGTTATCTGTTCGGAAACAACTGATCGTAGATAGATGCTGGAAAAGGGAAAACGTGACCTTACGTCACCGAGAAAGTTGAGGGCCTGTGATTGGTCGATTTCTAAGAGTTGACTTGGTGATGTCATAGCTCACGTGGCACAGTGGAAGTTGCTCGATCGTCCAGAGAAAGAAAATAACAGCGTTTGGGAGGTAAGTTGCGATGAGTTACAACGATTTTTCCCATGAATATCGCCTTCATAGTGGTTTTAATTATCTTTTGTGTTGACGTGTATAATGCTCAGAGCTTGTCATCGAACCCTGTATACAGTTAGTACAAGGTATCGTTACTGTGCTGCAAATGACAGCCGTTATCGCAAATGCACACAATAGACAACGCCAAAATAATAAGATATTTACAATATGCTTCGTACATATATATATACGCCATAATTTCCTTTACATGATAAATTGAGGTTTGTTATTCAGCTAATTAGCTGATACGCTACGTTTTTTTCTTCTTCTTTAGGGAAAACAACCGCTTACGTAAAATTGCTAAGAGAGGAATTTGCTCCAACGGTCGCTGCTGGGCGTCAAAAAGGACGACTCGTATCTTTTCCAGCTTGTTTTGTACATGTTGTTCGAGACGACGACAAAATAACACATTGGCAACTGAAACTGTGTTATGTGTGTCGAGACAGCGTCGAGCTGAAAACAATAAAAGGTAGGCCGTAGACTAGACTAGAGGACGGTAAACCTGCTGCAAATGCTGAATTAACGTTCGGTATGTGTGATTTACAGAACAGCTGACTGACATTTAACGCTAATTATTGTCTACTGAGGGAAGAAACGCCAGAAATGGCTGCCTCTTGTTGAGACGCTAATTTGAGGCTTTTCTAATATCTTATCCTTTAAAACAATAAGACAAAACTTACGTTGTCTGTATAACACAAATGCACAGGATGCTACAAAATGGAAGGAAGTAGATAACAGATTAAGATGTAAAATAATTCAACAATTGTAAAAGGAAAAACTAAGTAGAGTTTCATTGCATCACATTTATTGCTGTACCATACACTTTTTTGTATTGTATTTGAGTGTTTCAAAACCTCTGAAAAATACGCTACTGTGTACTGGAACTATACTCCTATGAATTTATCTGTACAGTTAAATATTGCAATAGTTTTAGAATTAATGTTTTGCTTGTTTTTCCCCTCTTTAATTTCTGAACAGTTTCAATAGAGGAAAGTACGCGGATTAGAGCTGACAGCAAACTGACCATGGCTTCAGTGCATTATCCAGGATGCACACTCAGGGATTCATTATACTGGGATGAAACAGAGTGCCAAAAATACTATGGGATGTTGTCTCTCCATGAGCTCTTTGAAATAGTTGGAGCTCAGCTAACAGAGGCTGACATTGAAGTGCTGTCTTTCCTTTTGAATGAAACCTACTCTGCACCACACCCGCTTGACCCAGCAGGCTGGACAGTTGAACCTGCTGAGGACAATCCAGAAGACCCAGTTGTGACCCCAAGTCCACAGTTGCTAAAAGCGTGGAGGCGGTTAGAGCCTAAGGATTCCCATCAGCCCTTAGTAGACTCAAAGCCCAAGAGTGGCCTTGAGCTGTTGCTGGAGCTGGAGAGGAGGGGATACCTCAGTGATGGCAACCTAGAGCCTCTGCTGCAACTTCTCAGAGTCCTCACCCGCCATGACCTTCTTCCTTTAGTGTCCCACAAGAGAAGAAGAACAGGTGAGGATTTTGAGATCAAGTTTTCTTGTATGACTGGATTTATCAGTCATCTTGGAATTCCTTTCCTGATATTACTGGCTTAATTCCTATAAACATATGTTGTTGTTTTTTTCAGTATCTCCAGAGAGAGTTGGACAGAGATATGAAATGGACAACAGAGAGTTGGTGTCTGGATTACAACATACTTGTAGACAGACAGAAGTGCCACTTCCATCTTTCACACAACAGTTAAGAACTGGTAAGAATATCGATTGATATTGAGTGTGGTCTCGAATATATATTTTGAAAGTTTATTTACTTATTAATTTAAACTGCTCTTATGCTACATCCACAAGAATACATTTCCATTTGACGCAACAAAACTTTTGTTACAGTTATGCCTGGCTTCCATCGTAATCTACTCCGAAAAACTCTGAACATTTTCTTATCCAGTGCAAATCCATTTTCAGTTTGTAAATACAGCTGCTGTGGTGTAATCCAGATGCACAAAAATGTAAGAATTTGAAAACAATGACATAGTGCACTATTTACTTAACGATTTGCTCCTCTGTGTCACTACACATATTCCCTGATATATTTTTTGTGGTGGTGTAATGTGGATGGAGATGTTTTTTAGCACACAACTGAAAATCTTCTATTAATGCTGATTCATTTTATTTTGAAACAAAAGTATTTTGGAACAAATACAAACTAGTGTTGATGTAGCCTTATTGCTTGTAACCTCGTTTTGTTGATATGGGCATATTTTTAACCCCTTGCTGCCCAATATGTGCAATAATCCACAGAAAATCATAATTTTGTACATTTAAAGTGTTTAAAATATATTGCAATAAAACATAGTCCCAGTCCTGGTTTTAAAAGATTTGTAATTAATTTTTTTGTACCTCTATGGATACATTAGGTAATTTCTTTTATATTTCTATGTAGTTTATCTATTTTTTTAGAATTTTTTAAAATTGTTTTTTGTTATTATTTTGACTCTGAGGATGCTACAGAGGTCTCAGATGGGTATGTATCAAATATGCAACATCAGGCATCAAAGGGTTAAGCCTTTCTGCTGTGCTATAAATGTAAATATCAATGTCATTTTATGATTGTTGTGTTGTGTGGTCGCAAACCTCTAAGCAGTTAATAAGGATTTATTGATCTGTAGAAATGTATAAGAATGTAATGTTTGTTTAAAAAATAACAAATTAGTACTTTTTATCGTATCTTGCTGGTCATATCTAACAAGCTCATTTCATGTTTTCAGACATCAGCCCTCCTGCCCCTGGGTCCTCTACTGGGAGGCGGAGGAAGAGGAGGGGAAATGGCTGGAGCCGAAGGTCCAAGAAAACAAGCAGACAGGTCCAGCCACCATTTCCCCTGCCAGGACCACTTAAAGTGTCATGCGGTAAGTGTAGCTCGTGCATATTTGACCTTTGTTGTAGTTTTTCTGTTTTTGCTGTAGGTAGCACTTTCGTCCTCTTCTGTTGACTGTTTTCCCTTCTTTTTGTTAATGATGCAAATAAATATTTGTCAGCCATTAACATTTTTCCCATTTCATCACATTTCCTGCTGTCTCCTTAATACTGATGTTGTTCATCTGTGCTGAACCTCAGCTTGAATCCTAGTTTACACAGCAATTTTGAGTTATATTTTTTCCTCACCAGTCATTTCCAACAAACACAGAACATCTTAGTTTTGTAGCACAGTGGAAAGATTAAAACAATAGAGCAATGACCAGAATTTACCTCACATTTGGCAGAGGAAAAGAAGTGTAATGATGATAAGAAAACACAGCGCTGGGCAAATGAATGGAATGTAATGTACCTGAAATACCAGAGCGCCACTTGCCAGATGCAAATCCATTCTTAGTGCCAGCCAAATTTAAAAGAAAAAGAGTTTGTCTGAATGTTAGTGCAACTTTATGGCATTTAGAAACTTAAAAAAAAAAAAAAAAAACATAATTGAAAATATTCACTAATCAGTTCAGTAACTATTTTGAATGTGTGCAATCCCAGATGGGTTGACTAATCTTTATTTTCAAGCTCCTTTTATTAGTATTTTCAGTGTTAACCCAGAGCAATTCACAGTTTTTCATGAACTGTCTGTATTAAACATACAACATCAGAGAGGTTTTGTTGTCTTATCTGTTTCCCCACCTGGCCCTTCTTTACATTCTGTTGTCTTCATTTAACCTTTTCACTAACCTATTAGACTATGTTCAAGAGTACAGATCAGTGGCTCTCTCTTGTCTTTTTTTTTTTTTTTTTTGTCCCCTAAACTTTAGATACAAGTGTTTGCGCTGAATGCCACTGGATACAGTACTTATTGCGTTTTGCTGTCAAGACTGAAACGATGTTGTCAGGATTTATAATTAAAAGTCCTTAACTTGTTCTGAAAATGTAGTTTGAGCTGTTTTTCAGAACAACTCAACTAAAATGTACAATATACCCCAGTGTCAATGTCCTGTTCTATATTAAAACCAGCCTTTTATGAGGGATGGGTATTGATAATTTATTCTAAATTGATCCAAGCTCCAAAATGCCAAGTTACCGAAACTGTTGAACAAAGGAAGCACAATGCAATTAGCACATTATCAGTATTTGGCAATACAGGTAATAATAGGACCACCTCAAAGCCCAATCTGAACACACAGGCGGAGCCAATTTTTCCTGGATGTGGTGGTGGTTAGAATCGCCTCATCCAGGGCTTGATCAAAGCTTCTCAAAGCAAGATTATTTAGTTTAAACTAGTTTAATTTTGCCCATTGAATGTATACATATAAAAACAGTGCAATACATTTCAAAGTGTGAACAGGTATTAAAAATGGAATGGCTTTTATCCCCTTTGCTATTACTTGTAGTACTTATGTAACATTCATTATTGCTGGCATTTTAATATTTGTAATGATTTTCTAATAATGAGGAAATCAACTTACTGTTGACATCATGCACTCTCTAGTCATTTCTGACAGGGTAAAACAATAGGACTAATTTTACAAAATCTAATGACAATGCAGTGAAATGCAAAATATGAAAAGGCTGTTGTGTAACAACGATAATAACATTAGCTTTCTGGGAACCTGAAGACATTCAGCAAGATGGACAGCTTTAACAAAGCAGCTGTTGCATCAATTTCACCAGTGCAACCTCTACACTCTGGTGTTAAAAGGACTGTCCACATTTAAAATGCATCTGTCTTCATGTCATGAAGTCAAAGTAACATTCATTGTCATGGTAAAATGAGTCTGACGTTAATAGAATCACTTAGTTGGCCAGCTTTCCATGCACAGACAAGAAATTTGTCTTCAATTAACTTCTGCTCCTTCTAGAGAGGATAAATATTAGAAATTATAATTTAGTTAATAACTGTTGAGCACAGTCTGTTTTAATCATCTCTCGTTCATGTTTCTAAGTAATCCACCAGACATTGTAAATCAGGTTAGATGTGGACTTGATAGTAATAATGTGCTATAATATCCTTGAAGAGTTTTTCTTGATGTGCGTTTTTTTTTTCTTTAATAAGAGCATAGAGGGAAGAATTCTGGACCAAAAACCCTCATCAGTAGCATCAGTAGCTATATACATGAACAAATCTTGACAATACCCATCCCTATTATTTTTAATGTTGGTTTCTTTGGGCCTTAAAAAATTGGGATTACACTTAAATCAGATTCTCTTTGTGTAAAAATTGCTTAGTCAATTCTGCAGACTTAAACATTTCTTTAAATGTCCATCATTGCCTGAAAGTCAGAAATACTACCAAAACCCAGATTATTTTCACTATTAAAAAAAGAAACGTTTAAGACAGCCCTGCTTAGTTATTCAAGTTGAGTGATGTGCCTATGACTTTAAACATGTTGCTGTCTTGACTCCACATTTGATTCCACCAGGTTGACTTCGATTGTGACCTAGATCGAGTAACCTAAGACACAATGGATCATGAAGACAGAGATGGAGACTGAAGAACAAAACAAAAAAGTCTGTCTCTCCACTCTGTCCATACATACTGCAAGTGTGCGTGGTCAACTCAGTCATGTGCTCTCACAAGTCTGGGCCGATGCCTAAGGTAAAAAGAGGCTCTCCCCCTTGTTACAACAGGGGCTGGGGCTGCTACTTTGTTCTCAATGCGATGCTTGTCTATCATAATGTAGCTACTCCTTACCTGGTCTCCCCCCATCAAATGTAATCTCCTCTCAGACATCATCTTGTGATATTCTCTAGTATTGTGCACAGTGAAAATGAAAATGTAGAGATTTTGATTCCTACTTTTTCTGGCAAAACTTGTTGGTGTCAGTGTTTCACAGAACTCACAGAGTCCTCAGCAGTAAGCCACAGATACCGCCCAAGGTCTTGAGCTGATGTCAAAGGCAAACAGGCCAAGCAAAAATGAATTTTGAAAAGATCTGCACCCAGTTCGATTTCACAGCGTTGAATCAAGTTTACTTGAGTTATTTTCACAAATATGGCCATCATACTATTGTGTCTTTTTGAGTCTATTTTCCTTTGATTAAAAAGACAAAAAAAAACAAAAAACAAATAGCTGTCCCCTTTTAGGAGCAAGTTCTCTATGTGGCATCTAAGTGGATAACAGATCATTTTCATTTTGCTTCCTATTGTAATAACGGAAATTAAACACTATCAACCAGCTGAAGGGAGAAATAACTTCTCAGTTGAGCAGATGAGGCTAAATGCTCCAGTGTATCATCTTAAAGTTTATGTATATTCACTTTGTTCACAAGTTTATCCAAAGCATCTTGCAAGTCAGTGTTAAATACCAATCATCTGCAGATCTGAACAACTCCCTGAATTGTGTATTTTTCAAACCTACATAGCTTTTTAAAAAAAGAAACTCAGAGTCAATGTGTAATTTCCAAAGACAAAATAGAAATATGTTGGACATGTTTGTGAACAAACTAGTTTATTATTGAATACTGGAAAACCTTTTGGTCCTGGATGCAATTCAGAAAGTTAAAATATATCTGCCTTGGCATTCAATTGTTGCCATTGAATAACAAGGTCACTAAATGAAGCACCTTCTTATGTTTCAAGTTACAGAAGTGGTCTTTGGGCATGTTTACCTGACCATCTGTGAGAACTGAACTCAAAGTAAAATGGCTGCCAAGAAGTGGCTTGTAAAGAAGTGCCAGTGCAACCTTTTCTCAAGCGGTTCTGTGGAAAGTAACTGAGCAGTGCTCTGCTGAGGGAAGCTCATGCTGTATCACATCTCTGTACTCCTTGTGAGACCTGGTGTGCATTTGTGAAGATGGAGCAGAGATGGATAGGGCGGTTCAGTCCAACGCTGGCCCCGAGCATTTCAACAGATTTCAAAGTCTTACTTTTTTTTTTTTTTTCTCATGACTCATCTTTGAGATTATTTTCAAAAAGTTTTATGAATTCAATTTTGACAATATACTTGCTGTTACAAGTTTCCATCAGTTCTGTAGCATTTTTGTGCCTTTTAAAGATAGGGTGCTTGTGGAGGGCTTGCCTTTGTTTAATGGAAACTGTTGAAAATTTGGAGATGTAACTAATTGAATGGTGAAAGTAAAAAGATTGGCCAAGATAACAGCCATCCCAAGCATCCCACGACATTTTAAAGCTACATTAAAATATTTCGAAGCTGATTAAGTTGTCAGCACCAGCTGCTGCCCTAGCACGAACCACATTACACCTGAAAAGTGCGGGCTTGGGCAAAAAAAAAAAAAAAAAGAAATTGAACCCAGTCAATATCCAACCCACATGTGCTTGTCTCTTTTCCCCTTTCTCTTCTTTCTCTGTATTCGCAGTTCTAAACAGACCAACGTGTGTGTCAGGAAAATGGTATCCTTACACACAATGAGTGAGAGAGAACGAGCACTAGATGTTCAAACCACGCAAAATGGTAAAGAGTGATTTGTCTATGGGAATAAGAGAGATTTTTGTGTTCCTGTCTCTCGATACTCCTGTAGCTTCCCACTCTCTTGATCAGTCATTCACCAGAAAAATGGATCGATAAAGAGTTGAAGCTCCTCGTGCCAAGTGACTCCTCCTAAACGGATACTAAAACTTTTTCTTTTTTCGATGGTGGAATGATGAAGAAGCCAAACGGGCTTGGTGTTTAAAGCAAGAAAATGAAAGCTGTGCCTCTCAATGTTCTGTCTAAGTGGATGTCTCTGTGTCTGATGAAGCGTGAAGTGCTCTGTAACCCTAACAAAATGACTATCACTGTGTTCCTGTGGTTTTAAATGGCATTCTCCTCAGTGTCACTACCTCTGCCTCCATTCTGCTCTGTATGAATGGGAAAGTGAAATACAGGCCATCCATGAATACAGTTATTACACGAGGGGCAGATGTGTGTCATAGCCTCAGGGCTTAGTGTGACGAAAGGAAAAATAATCAGTAAGACTCTGACTTAGGAGTTCTCACTGTAGCCATACCAAATATTGTTTTAAAAAAAATGTTAGGTCATCTGCACGATATGTTCCCCTCTCAAGATAAATTCCATATTGATCTTCGCTACAAAGTTCAAAATTTTATTTGAGCACATTTACTCACTTCTGTCAGTTTATTTGCAAAACCAAAAGTCTAACTGGTGCTTAAGAATGACAAACGTTTTTAGCGTTATTAATGTTAGTTTTGGTAATATAGTCTATACCATAAGAAGTTTTCTAGCTGTTTGTCCATTGTTAATGTAAAATAATAAGGGATGAACAATGAACGAAAATGATTTTTCTTAAATGAGATTTATGATTTGTGATATCACAAGGTCTTTGAAACGATGATGTATCAAAATTGTGTCTTTGTATCGTCAGTGGCTCATTCCATAGGCCCATATTAGTTGCTAAGACATGGTAACATGGACAAGTTTAATAATTTGTCTGTAACAATCAAATATCTTCCTGTAAAATGTCAATTTTTCACAATTTTGTGCCATATCTTTTCTGAAGAAATTTTTTTGCAATCCATCGTGATTATGTAAGAAACTAAATTGTATATTAATGATCTTTTGCCTCTTAAGTTTTGAACTGGATTCTATTTCAGATCTGCATAATTTAAACATTATTTTAACCTTATGAAGTGTCCTCCTTTTATCGAGTCTTTTGTTTTTATTTTAATCAAATTACAGACTTGTGAAGCCTTTCAAAGCCATTGTTTGGTCATCACTCTTCTACAAATGTTAAGAGATGCAAAATCAATGCCTTAATTCAACATTAGCATTTCTAATGTTGGCATTTTCCAAACTTTATTCCTCTCGAGTCTTGTACCGTTCCCCATGGCCTAAAACAAAATATGGCTGCAAGAGTGCAGACGTGCATCTCAAACTCAAGCGTTTACCATTTTTCTGTTTACTCTTTAGTTAAGGTACAGATTTTGAAGTGTTGAAGTCAGCCTTTAGTTCTTTTTAAAAGTGCTTTTATACATAAGACCACAACCACTGAGAAAAGTTACAAGTAAAAGCTTAATGAAGGTAATTCCTGGCTCACATGATGTAAGGACACACTTTCTCCCATTTTGAGTAACATTTAAAGTTGATTTAACATCATTTTTATTGTAAGTTAGAATTGATTAGCTTAAATTAGGCAAATCAATCAAATTAGTCTTTTTGTGTCAAATAGGTGTTTGGAGTAATGAGTTTTGTATTTATTTTTTAAAATCAAACCGGACAGAAAAATGTTTCTGAACAACAATGAGACACTGAGAAGTTTCCTAGACAACTGGATGCCCCTGGTGACAAATAATTGTTTCCATTTCCTGAAAGGGTTTGATTGGGAGAGATGGGTTTTTGTTGCAGCTAAAGGCATCAGCAGCTGGTTTCCACTTGGAGCTCTGGAATAATGACATGGGGATGATCTCAGCGTTGCTCTTGCTCAGTACAGTATGTATCCTCTAATCTTTCTCGCTGTGCTGTTACATGATCACCAATCTTGTTAACTGTAGAACTCAAGAAGCCACCTCTTCTCAGCAGTACCCAACACACTTTGAGCAAAACTGATCTTGATGTTTTAAACTCCAAAAAGTGAACTTGACCTCTCAAAAAGTCCCATCCAGTGCTTGGCATGTGTTCATTACCCTATGACCCCATTTGCTAAGAGCATCAAGTTCAAGTTGAATTCTAGTTAGAAAAAAAGCGCTACAGCCACGACCCATGTGGACCTTGAACGTTGTCATACTGAAAGTTCTCATGCACAAGTTTCTTCTGATTCAACCATTTTGTTAACAGCTGGCAATGATACTCAAAATCATAGAATTGCCTGACCGAGAAAAGGAACTACACAACTGGATCAGATGAGTATTGCTTTCATTGCTCCAATTTGTTGAATTAATTTTCAGCACAATTAACAGGACTGTATCTGGCACAGAAGTGCCCACAGACGGTTCCAAAGCCTGGCATAATTCAGTTTGCTCTGCTGCACTATTATGGTTGTTCTGTTGGCGCCTGATCAGAAAGTCCTGAAGTATCCAAACGTAGAATTCCAAGTCTACTTTGAAGAAACCCTCTTGGGTTACAATCTTTTGGAAACTGTACCCCTTAAATTTTAAAGGAAGAGAAAAAAAACTGCTTAATGTCTTGAACTGATGTCCTTAAGTTGAGTGAGCCATGTTTTAACTACTCCTCCTTCTTCGTTCCTTTTTCTCTTCCCTTTTTTGTGTCATGACCCCTCTTTCCTCACTTTCTCTATTTTTTTCACTTTCACCTTTTCCTTGGCCCTACCTTCACTTCATGCTCACCTTCACCCTCACTCTCTCCCACCCCGTCACCTCTGCACCCACCATTGTTTCCTCCACCTTCCACCATTGTCAGATATCCGCCTACGTGTCCGGGCAGAGTACCTAGAGCACGAGTCGGCACTACGCGACGGCGTCTCCTCAAACAAGCGCCAGCCGCTGGAGCGGCAGTTTGAGTTGTTCACTCGAGCCAACTCGCTGCTGCGCGCCAGAGACTTGGGATCCATCGTCTGCGACATCAAGTTTACAGAGCTGGACAACCTGGAGGCCTTCTGGGGTGACTACTTGAGTGGAGCTCTGTTGGAGGCCTTAAAGGGAGTTTTCATCACTGACTCCCTGAGGATGGCAGCAGGCACAGAAGGTGTCCGCCTTCTGATCAGCGTAGACCAAGATGACTACGAGGAGGGCCGAAGACTGCTGGGAGCCAAGAAAATGATGTCATCCATTAATGGTGGGAACACAGAGACTCATTAGGCTTCATAGCCTGATTAGACTCTTTTTGTTGTATTATATTAACCTTGTGTGGACTGTAGGTGAAAACTCTCACATAGGAGGAATTTGGAAGCACTTTTAAGGCCTTCTTTTGTAGTTGCAATCCATATAATAACCACTAGGTGGCAGAAGTTACCATTAGCTGTTTTGTTCACAATACACCTTTCCTTTTAAAAATTGGTCACCTGGACCATTACAATTATTTGTGAAGGAAGGATTATTGTTATGTATCAGTGTCTTTTCCATATGGACTCATACACAGGTGCTACTTTGTACAACACTGGAATGAAATGGGATCAAGATTTTTCTTTGTCGGAGTGAAAACAAAAGCAATCAAGCTTGGGCCACCTGATAAAGTGGTAAACCCTCCATGACCTTATCAGTTTCTCACAGGATAAAATGAAGCCAACTAGGCTTCTACCATGTATATTAGTATTAAATATTAATCTTGCACAAAAATGCTTAATTGTCTGATAATTGAATAATACCATATTCTCTATTAAATGTTTGTTCTTTTTGTTTTCATTGCATAGCTTGAAATCGAGAAGGTTTTCCAGGTTTGATCATGGTGCTTTATAGTTTCAGTGACAACTGGACCAAAAAGTAAGATGTTTATGATCTTCTAAAAAGCCAAAATAAATTAAGCGCAAAGAGAGAAGTGTGCAGCTTTCACTGGCATTTGACCCGTTTTCAACTTTGGCGAGCCTAGTCCGCGCCCTCAGATAACTTAACGCTGGAATTCTCAGCACAGTGTTGTATGATAACCCACCTTCTGATTGCTGTGGTCAGTGGATTCAGCAGTTACCAGCAGATGACAGCAGTGATTAGGGATGGGTCTCAGCAGACCATGGAAGATTCATCATCTGAAGCTTGTCAAGAGCAGCCCTGATAATGCAACGGTGGCTTGTGTTTGGGCTTCCAACTAGGCCTCGGCAAGTGCTTCTCTCGGCAAGTAAAGCACAGGACAGCGCGTCGGTCAATAGAAGTGATGTTGGAGAGATCAAAATCAAAAGAGCACATCCCAACTCCACTCAGCCCTGCTATGTAGACCCAGTAGAGGGGCTCACGGACAGCTGTCTACTCACCCTGCTGGAACTAATGCCTGGACTTCACTCATAGAGGACGATCAATAAGGCCCCTCACTCTTAAGTCCCTTCATACTGGCATGACTTAAGCAGACAGACACTGTCTGAAGTGCAGGTCTCTGCAGGGCCGGCTAAAAAGAACGACAATTGTAATTTTTCCATGTTTTCCTTTGGTGTGTTTTGCTAAAGAAAATAATGTATGTTTTGTATTGTTTACACATTCAGGGGAACATTTTTGTTAAAAGAAAATTTTGCTTTTGAAGGGTAATCATTTTTGTTTTGTGTCTTTACATGTAAGAAATCAATTTTGGTGACTTAATAAAGATTTGAATGACGTCAACCTGTTTATGCTGTTTAGTAGCACTTTTAAAATGTTCATATGGAGAGAACATGCATAGTTTGTCATGTTTAAAACTTATTTTTTATTGGTTTGATCAGTACGATTGCTTTTTGAAAGAATAGTTTCTTTTCCTGTCTTTCCCAATTTTATTTATAGAACATCTTAGACATGGTATAATACACAAAGTAAGGTATAAAAATATAAAATATACATTGATTGGTAACTCTGAATGCCAACTTCCTTCCTACCCACCACTCCCTTCAAAGCCAGTCACTTAAGAACCAAAGAAGAGAGAAAAATATATTAAAATGCCACAACTAGAAGAAAAAGAAATGTAAATAAAAAAATAAATGCTTCCACATATCAATCCTCAAACTCATGTAGTTCAAAAATGACCCCAAGTAACATAAAAGCTCACTGATCCTTTTAATGTAAATCTGAGTTTCTTTTTTTTTCCCCCAAAATCTGTAATGGCTTATACCTCAAATTTTCACACACCAGACGTCTGTGTTATCTAACATCCTGTTGCATACTTCCAGGTGTAGCACCAGCCCATCAGAAATCCTATAAATGTTCTTAATTATCTAGCCTGCCAGAGAAAACAACCTTTCCAAATTTAAAGGTATCACTAATACCGCACTCTGACGCCCACCTTCTCAAGTAGATCCTCGCGTTTGTTTTTGTGAGCAGTTTTATAAATGTTCTTTTTCCTGGTTCTTCACCCTTCATATCAGGGTTAGAGGGGGTGATCTGTCTGGACCAGATACTCTGATGAGGTCCAATTTCCAGTTCAGAAAATGAATTATGTTCAACATTAAACACTTTTTTATTTCATATGGGAAGCTAAAACAATAATTGAAAAAAAAAAGACAATATTGCCTTTGTGTTGGTTTTTTTTTCCCAATTCCACTATCAGATTGTGTTTCTTGAGTCTTTGACTATTTCTTGCTCCTTTCATTTCAAGCTCGTTTTGAAATTTGAAGCCCCACCTTATTTCACTCCTCCAAAACCGTGAGCGAGCTACAACAGGTGCTGCCATTTTCCAAGTGGGTTAGGGTTAACTTTAACCCTTTACACCACTTTAAACTCTTAAATATAATAGTAAAGGAGAATCAATTTATCAATATTTTTGATTAATAATTTCTTACGTGGCTGGCAGTTACGGATCATTGGATAGAAAATCTAAAGTGATTACAGAATGCTGCAATATTGCTGAATATTGTCATTTGTAATTTTAGTCATTTGTGACCATGCAGAGCTAGCCTAAAGATGACTTAAAAGGTGTCTAAATAAATAAACAAATTATATCATCGACCTGCCATGACAGAAGACTTAAGAAGCTCCAAAATGCTCGGGGGGGGATAAATAAATAAAGCGATGGTATGTGCCTTGTTTGATGACCAGCTAAACTGCCCCCAGGCCTGCTTTGGGGAAAACTCAGATTTTTTTTCTTTCCTGAAACAAAAACAACAACAACAACAAAAAAAGAGCATGAATGTGATGTTAGGCCTGGGTCTTCTGTATGAAAAGCCTGAAAAACTACAGAGTGATGCTGCAATATTGTTTCTCAGCGCAATGACTCCCTCCTGGATGGCCCTGCCACTATGAGAGATTTGTTTGGCAGAGAAATTGGGGCACATATATGGAGCATTCAAGAACATTATGCTCACAAATGTCCAAGGACAAGACACAGACAGAGCATCAACACAATTCTTTCTGTCAGTCTGCCCTTCACATAGGTGCCTCCAACAACCTGGTTTTTTTTTTTTTTTGTCCTCTCTCCCCACTTCCAAAAATGAGTCTCTGAAATCTGTGCAGAAAGTCAGCGTGTCTCCCGGTTAATCTTCTGGTCACTCTGGACACTTACAGGAGTGATTTGACATAGTTTAAACTATGCTTATCTTCTTTCTTTCTTTCTTGCAATCGGGTGAAGACAAGTGCGACGTCCAAAATAGTTCCTTTCACAGATGATTGTGTGTGGGACTATTTCCTGGCAAGATGCAGTGATTCTTGATTAGTGAGCTTTAGAGAAGCTGGTGGCAGGATTTATAACCTTCTAACAGCTCGGTGCAGCTGTTTCTCACTGTTGGTGGATTTGAGCCTGTCACAGCTCCCACTCCATCACCTCTAAAATCACCCTCGCTGCAGCCAGTAGGGACACTGTGAACCCAGTATACATCATGTTTTATCTCATCAACTTCATTTCATTTATTATTGAACATTCGTTTTAGCATTTTTATGCCAGCGACATTGTCTGAGGAGTGGAGATTACCGGCTAAGGCTGAAATTCCTCCAGATTCCTGAAGTTGTTTAACATTATGCACTTTAGGAAAAGAAAAGTGCAAATTCCTTACAATCTTTATTTGAGGAACACTGATTTTCAAACATTTCAATGTTTTTTTTCCTCAAAGATTTGTTGTTGACAAATCATCATTACAATTACCACGTAACCCATGTGAAATTATGTCTTTTTTTCCCTTTATTTCTAGCACACAAACTTTTTTGGGGATTGTATTAATATGCATCAATTCAGAAACTGATACATATCAACAAATGAAATTATTTTTGATGAGGGAAAGAACAGGAAATATGTTCCTATAACCTGCACAGAAATAAAAGTCAGGGTAATGCAATGCCCTCCAACTTTTTCTGGTTTGGGGTCGTGGATGTCAAGGACCAAACTAAACAACCCACTACGGTGGAAGAGCTGGGAAGAAGGATGCAATATTTGGTTGGTAACTCAAATCTCAATCAATATGTGTTCTCACTTTCCATTACCTACAGTGGAGAATAACTGGGAATAAAACTATATCAGGCTACCCTATTTTTAACATCACATCACTGTGAACATTTGGTGAAGTGAATGTTCAGTTTATTGCCTAAACCACTTCATAGAGACATCATGGGTGGTTTTATGTTCCACGGTGCAAATTGTATTGGGGTGCAAAAGCTAATGCATTGCTGGTTTGTGTGGCCGGAGACTGGTCATCATCCTCTTGTAGACTTTATTCCACTGTCCGCAGGTGTTCCTCCCACAGTCTTGATTGGATGGAGACTCGAGTCATCTCGTGGTAGCTCAGGCCTAAATCAGTGTCGCTATCGAAACGTGTCATCTAAAGCTGATGGACACTATAGCCTTCTGTCGGCTGACTGAGGCTCCCGTTATTGTATGTATACCCAGCAGCATATCGTACATCCGTCTGATGGAGAAATGTTCTGCTTTTATTGGGGAAAGAAAATTAGATAAGGTGATCTTTAAAAAAAAAAAAAAAAAAGTCTTCTGCCTTGGTTTACCTCTGCACTGCTGAATGTTGTTATAGTCACCAGTCACTACAGATTCCTGACAACATTTCAGAAATAAAACACTGTTTTGGTCAGCAGTTACAGAATCAGAAAAGTTGATTTTTTTATTTTAGCATCTTAGGAAATGGTGAAGCTGATTTTTCCATCATTCACTAAGTCAGTGGGTGTGTGAGCAGGGCGAGCTGCAGCTGACTTGTCTCCTGGTGGTTCCTCTGGCCTGCAGGTGGCAGCATACAGATGCATAGCCAATTTGAGAAGGCCTCGTATTCAAAACAGTGGAGCTCTGAATTTCCACTCAGCTGTGTCATGGGTCTGAATCACATCAAGAAGTGACAAACTTGACGTAAAACCGCCCATAACACGCTTTTTTTCTTTTCTTTCTTTCTTTTAAAAAGAGGTTTAACCACAGAATGCTATTTATGTATTTATTTTTGCTTACATGCACTTTTATTGTATTTTAATGTATGCAGTCAGCTCCTAAAACATAGTTATACTGCACCTAGTAGGTCACCGAGCTATGTACAAGTGGTTTAATAATGGTGTTTATAAGAGAGTATAACAATACACGCATTATAGGTGATAATTAATCCTCTAGATGGTCCAGGATTTTAATTACCTCAGATGTGGCTTCAGACCCTCCATGCACTTCCAAATTAACGTCTCCCAGCTCTTTCCGCCGTCACGCACGCGCTTCTTTCTCCCCGGCAGGCTCCACAGCCACCGGGTCGCCATGGAAACCACTGAGAGACACGCGTCGAGGTTGAGAGATGGAGAAAGGAAAAAAAAAACAAAACAAAAAAAAAAGGGACAGCAAGGGACACGGAGAGAGAGAGGGAGACATGAAAGGTTAGGGTGTTACCATGCCTCCCCACTCCCCCCACAACAACCCCCAAAGACCCCCACCTCCCAGTTTAATGCTGAGTCCCCAGCCCAGACCAAGCGGCCCCCCTTTCACCTACCTTCTGCCTCCCCCTGTACCCTCTCCCCCTCTTTTCTCTCGCCTTCCATCCCTCTCTTGTCCAGACAGACTGCTCGCATGGCGGGGATGGAGACGTTCACCGATGGAAGCACTGGTAAATTTTCATCACACCCACAAAAAGCAAGCAAACACACAAAAAACAAGTAACCTTCTTTTTTTTTTTTGGAGGTGGGGTTCAGGTACTTATCTTCCTCCATGTGTCTATTTTACATTTCCTCAGCTGTAGCACACACTCCCCCACATTTCACCTTCTCAAATCAAGATCTTTTCTGCTGTGTTCAAAAGGGAGCCTGACTCTCCTCCACGGGGGAAACACGGGAAGAGAGGACAGAGTAGCAGAGACATATCTTTCCTAATGATTTTTGTGTTTGGGGCTGGGCTTTTTCTTTTTTTTATCGATTAGAAAAGAAATTAATTCACGGGGGCAACCCTCGTGTTCTGACTCCCTCTCTCCTCTCCCTTGCTCTCTCTCTCTCTCTCTCTCTCTCCTGTCCTCCCTTGCTGCTGCTTTGCTCCGTGGACGAATGGCGTTGTGTCTTGTTGCCTGCTCTGCATGTTGCATTAACGCGGGAATTTTTGATTCGGAATATGCCGTGGGAGAATGCATTACACGGCTTTTGCGTGGATGCACGCAGATGTAACGCTTTCAACATCTGCAGATGTGTCGCACAATATTATGTCACGTAAATGACCCACGAGGGTGATGTGACGTGGTTGTCACTACTGCTGCTGGATGCAATGTGTGTATTGAGAGTTCAGGAGAAACTGGTGTCGGAACAGAATCATTTACACTATTTACACCATTTAGACCTCACTTGTTCTGGATTCTTCTTTGTTGCGTGAATCCCGGCTGTGAAAGGCCGTGAGGGATTGTAAGAGCAGGTGTGCGTGCAGGCAGGTGTGTTTGCGGGCAACTGGTGCTTCTGTGTGTGTGCTCAATCTAGCCTATAACGTTGCAGTTTTACAGCCAGATTCACCTGCGCCGTGGGGTTCTTAATCAATGAGGTCGATATTTGCTCGTCGGCATCCCGATGTCCGCAGATCGCACAATAGGCTCCCACATTAGGATGGAGGGCTTATACGCCGCCGAAGGGAAATCGATGGACAGACTGAGTTAATTATGAGAAAATCAATTAAAAGGAGGGGAACTACCGGCTTTATAAGGCCTGGAGGGGAGCTCCCCACCGGCAGAAGAGAGGAGAGGATGAGAGGAGCCGGCGAGAGGAGCTTCCAGCCGCCGCTGAGCCTCAGCGGTCGGCCGCTGCGAGCCGCGCTCCGCTGGCTGCCCGTGCGCGCTGCTCCGCCGTCTCTGTAATGCGCTGCTGTTACTGAGCAAACACTCTGCATCCCATCACACCAAATACATCTCCAAAACAGCATCAAAGCAGTTATGAGTATTCGGTCTCGGACTGGTACACACCTCAGACACTAATGCTTTAATAGCAGCTGATGAGGTATAAGCTCAGGTGTGTGTGTGTGTGTGTGTGTGTTTAAATATCTCAGCTCTTCATTAGGCTCTGTGATGCTTTTTAGACTATAAGTGTAAAATGTTGCCTTATTAGCAAGCAGCATATGTTATGTCACGCATCCTCATCATTTCCCACGAAAAGTCCGACCTCAGACGTGTCGCTGTCGCACCTTCAGAGTTTGTTGGCAACAGTGTTATTTAAATGCGTGGCTGGTTACCGTGGCTGCAGCTCTGCGTCACGTGAGCTGGTCCAAGTTTGCAGGGTCATGCACACTTCTCCTTCTGTGAGGGTTTCACATCATTGTATCATAATGAAGATCATGATTTAACAGAGTTTTTGTGTGAAAACGCAAGGAAGTGTAAACGTAAACACTTTAAAGCTCCTGCAAGCTTCGACTGAAAACCAAATATGTAAAGGTTAATCTGTGAATCGGAGTACACTGATGAAAGAAAAAAAAAACGTAAGATGGGGACACACCTTATGATCAACAGACTGCAGCAAGAGAAAGTACGGTTTTTTTTTTTACTCCCCTTCTGCCTCGAATCATTTATTTCATCTGTTTTAATTTTTACACGCCCCATATTTCGCAAGTAACGAGTCCTTTAAAGTCACGACTTTGCTGCATCTTAACAGCAATTAAAAAAAAATAGTCGTTTTTTTTTCTTTCAGACTTTGGTTAATGGGCTCTCATAAAGTCACCACTGTGTGATGATGACGATAATAATGATGATAATAGCCCAATAAATACATATAGACTGTAAATGTTGTATTTTGGTCTATTTCCTGGTTTCAAGCGATTTTTTTTAAAAAAAGGGTGCAAGGTAAAAAAAAAAAAAAAAGATTTGACTTTCTCTTAATGTCCTCAACAACGTGCCTGAATAATCTTGACAATTATCAGTTAGGTGGAGTTAGAGTCTCCTCCCGATCATTTCTTATATTCTTATGTTTCAAAATTAATCCACTGGTCTCTCTCTGTCTTTCCCTTATATATATATATATATATATATATATATATATATATATATATATATATA
>JAOWBL010000008.1:13091289-13118857 GCA_028564865.1 Zenarchopterus dispar
TATATATATATATATATATATATATATATATATATATATATATATATATATATATATATATATATATATATTTGCTGTTTGAATTTTCCATAAAATATCGGAAGGGTTGAAGTTAAAACTCAGAATTAAAAGGAAGTTGAATTTCACGCGTGGACTCGGTGAGAACTTTAAACGCTGCTTCTATGAATAAAGTAAGAATAAATAAATACATCTCCAAATCGCTTATTTAAATATCTGACAGAAATCTGTATCTGGACTCTCGGTTATTGATCAAATGAAACGCTTTGAATACGTTCACATTCTATTCATGCGTTTTGGGAAGCGAATATGCAAATATTAATGTAGATTGTTTTACATATGCGTTTTAAAAAGATTTTTATTTTATTTTTCTCTTTTATTTGGCATTATTAATATTTAAGGAGTTATTTGAGGTCGTATGTATATTATTTAAATAAGACAGTATTATTTCTTTCTATTTAAATTAGTACAAGAAAACAGAGAGTGTGCTGTAGAAGCTAAATTACAAGGAAATTTAATAATGTGATTATTTTTATTCACAATCCGATCCAACCAAGTTCAGTAATATTTTGAATATTATTACTGCAATTAAAACACAAAGCTCAGGGTTTATCCTCCATTTGACTCCATTTAAGACACTTTCAGAGCTGTGATCGTTTCCTTTGCATATCTAACCCTTTAAATTGCATAATTGTAAATATTTACAGCTCATATTATGGACTCGTAGGTGTCAGCGTCAAAAATATATAACTTTAGATCATCTTTACAGTAGGATTGAAGCGGGCCCTTTGATAAACTTAATGAAATGTATTTATTTTTGTTCTTTTTTTTTAATGTGCAAAAATATGAGAATTGGACGCGCAAATAATAAAACCAGTGTTATGTTTACAGGTTGACACTGAGGGAGAATTTGTAATTGATCGCTTAAGTTTTTGTTCTAATGAGACAGTCAGATCAAGCCGGATGGTGGCAACCCATTAACCACAGAGGGAACATCTGCTCGTTTCGGAATACTTCAGATTATTTCCAGATTTTTTAATAAAATCGTCTTTTCATAATTGTGCATGACTTTTGATGAATAGTCTTAAATTATCCCATTTTATCGGTTATCAGAAAGCGATCAGAGTGACTTTTGTAATCAAACTCTCTCAGATTGAGCTGATGCTGCTTTCGTGGATATGCCCTCGTGTCCTGCACCTTATCATCCCGAAACACACCCCACAGCCGCACGCGTGCAATTTTACGCTTTATGTAAACGTCCACGCAGCGTCAGCCCGAGCTCATTTTATACAAAGTTTATTGGCTCAGTTTTGATGCTGTGCAGCAAGATCGTCCCTGCGAGGCTTTTGATGTGGCTTCCTGTCTGTCCATTTTTGTAACTTGCCATTTCAGTCGGTATCAAGCACCACAGGCCACGTGAAATTAATCCATTTTCTGCGTGCGCCTCTCTGCCCAAATGGTGCTGTGGTTCACCGTGTCCCCGCGCACAAAGAGCTAATGACCTGCAGGTCAGAGGTCGTCTGGCCAGTTCCTCAATTTAGGCGGAGAGATTGCAGTTGCACGATGCATCGTTTTTGTGACAAGAATGGACCAGAAGTGACTCATATATTAACACGGAATTTGCCTGAGTTGGTAAACTTTCACCCCAAACGCCAAATCTCATCCACAGTGCACTGTGTGCTGTTTTAAGAATCACTTAAGCAATTGTATATTTAAAAAAAAAAATATTTTAAGAGAAAATATTAGTTTTTAAATACCTGTGATTTTAAATATTTTGAATTTAATATAATCTTCCCTCTGTGTGACTACTGTAAATTATAGACAATTGTATTCAAATGTGCTGAAAATGTTTTATTTAAAAGAACATTTCCACAGAGAAAACATAAAGCAAAAAAAAAAAAAAGAGAGAGAGAGAGAAAGAATCAAATCTGCTCATGCCTTAAGAATTTTGACCAAAAAAAAGCAAATGTTTTGTTGAAAAAAATGATTGAAAAGAAAATCCTTAGTTTGTGGATTATCGATGTGTGGTTTGGGTTGTATTTTCTGTATTTTCCACCTGCTGTTCATCATGTACTCATAGACCACAGTTGTGGTTTTTGAACATTATCAATGGTCAATTCCCTATCATCACTGCATTGATTAGCTGATAAATAGTTGGTGGATTAATCATCTGAAAAAAATTACATTGCCAATGGCGTTGCCTGTCCTAACCTGAGCACTCGGCCGGTATGGCAGCTGCACAGACCGAGGCTTCAGCAGCACAGACAGGACTTCAATAAGTGACAAAAGCGAGGTGATAAATTGATCAAAAATGACCACAATGAAACAGGCCTCTTGTGAGGCCACACATGTCCATTATGTGAGTGTGTCTGAGGGTTTGTGGTTGGAATACATCAAGGGCTCAAGGTCAGAGTTCAGCTTCATCCCAGACTGATGACCCTGCAGACTGACTGACCTTTGCGGGTCTAGCAGATGGGGGAGGGGGTGCTGGACCAGTCAGGGAGAGGCGATGGGATGAGAGGAGGTGAAATTTTGGCTAGAAAGAAGGAAAGTAAGAGTGAAAGGAGGTCTGAATGAGTGGGGGGGAGGAAGAAGAGGGGCATGCTACCACCGTGGACCATGAATATTTCCTGTGGGTTTTTTTTTTTTAAAATCATTTTGTTCTGTTGTGGTCTCCCTTGTTTTATGTGCTTGACTCTGGTTTGACGCAGTGAATTAACACCTGACCCCAGCTTCTGACCCTACCCCCTTCATCAAGCCACCACCTCCAGATTAGCAAATATGTGCTATCTAACATGGACACACACACACACACACACACACACATATATAGCTACAGAACAACATAACTAAATTCACAAACACACAGAACAGAAAAATGAATTAAAAAAAAAAAAATTTATATCGCATGGGTAAAAATCCACTCAGCCCACATCTCTCCAGCTCTCCACATCTAATTCCCTTGAGTGGAGCTTCAGTGTGTCACCATAACGGTCAGTGTAACAGCTATCTCCCCCATCACACAATGTCCAAGAAGGGAGCCCCCTCCCATATACACTGACCCTCATCAGTTTACCTGCAGGACATAGCCACGATGCTGGCCTGTCTGCTACAGCTGTGGATGCTGGCCACGCTCCCACCCTGGCATCCGGCCACCAACAGGAGCAGTCCTGTTCATACCAGCTTACACCTCAGTCACTTGATTTCCGTTCGCTTGATTTTGACAATACTATAAATGTGCTTTTCCATATGGCCAGCGTATCTAATCAATAAGTGGTGTGAATAAGACATATAAGTCAGAGGCTCGCAAGAGCTTCATAAGTGAAATGAAACAAATAATAGTCATAATAAAAATAAATCCGAAACCTTCTGATGGAAAACACTGCTTTATAGTTGTTCAGCTGAAAATTTTGATGTTAGGAGCTGGCTATTAAAAGGTAACAATATGGTGTTATACTATATGTACAAACTTTATACATATTTTGTTATGTGCAATCACTTGACAAATATATATATATATATATGTGTGTGTGTGTGTGTGTGTGTGTGTGTGTGTAGATAAATGCAGGTTGTATAGTGTAACATTTTACTTAAAGTCATTTAACAGAACAAGTACAAGAGCATCACTTTTACTTTGGATTCTGCTGATCTGTTTCTCAATTTAAATCTCTCTACGCACCAGCCTACCTTCTAATATATTGTAAAACATTTTAGTTACTGAATAAGGCTTTTTTTTATTATTACATTTTTTAATTAAATTATTCAGCCTAAATCTTTCCTGCTGAAAATGATTATGTTTTATTATTCTAATCATAAATATGAGAGTGCTGTAACCACAACATCTTTTATCGTCCAGCAGCCTAATTGAAATGATTTTAATATATATTTTAATTATTTGGTATCTGCTTTAGGCCTTCAGGGAATCTGCAGAGGAAAAGTGATGGGGAAGAGGAGGGGAATGAAATGATCCTGGCTGAACTTGAGCTAGACGTGTTCTGGTTCACAGTCGCCACTCCTTCTTCTGCCACCTTATTAGATTAGTTTGACATATTTCCATTGCCAGAACAAAATTTTACTTTGATCAATAATCATTTATCTGATGAAATGTTTCAGCGCAGTCACATCGCCAATATTTATGCAGCTGAATATTCTCTATGTTTATGTACGATCCAAGTCTTTTCCTGTCATTATAACCATGTTTTGGGGGGATTTTACACACGCCACATCAGTAACCACTCAGTGCTCCGTTCTCAGTGGCGTGGCATAACTGTGCACCTCAATACCACGTCCTTACCTTACTCTCAACCTGGTCTGGGCTTTTGCACCGGGCTCGTGACGGCTTTGGTTGGTAGATGGGTAGGGGTGGTGGGGTCCCCGGGCTGGGCTGGTCAGCGGAGCTTGTAGTGGCCACCCTCCACCTGTGAGCGTCAGCAGAGAGCAGCCAGCGTGTCTGCCTTGATTATGTTTCCTACCTGTCTTCCCACTGTGTCAGACAGAGGAGGAAGGCGGCAGAGAGGGGGAGAGCAGCGGGAAGTTGCCCAGAGGAGAGGAAGGACAATAGAGGAAGCAGGAAAAATACATCTTTTTATCCCTGCTCTCTCCATCAAAAGCCCTGTACAGTTTCCCCTCCTGTTTTCTGCTGCTCCGTCCACCCTGCCTCTCACTTTGTCCTGTTCATCCAAACCCCTAATCCTGCTCCTTTTACCTCACAGTCATTTCTTAATCCTAAATCTCTTTCCTCTCTACCAGATCTTTTTTTTTCAGTTTTTCCCTCTAACTCTCCTTTACTCATTTCCTCCCTCTACTTTCTGTATCACACCTGAGTGTGCGTAATTTCGGTGTAACTCATTTACACACTTGATATGACCTGATGACTGCGTCACACTTTTTTCTTCTTCGTCCTTTCAGGTTTTCCTCCCTTTTTTTTTCTGTTTATGCATTTATTCAAAGATGCTGTGTTTTCCACCACCTCTGCCTGTCTTCTCATTGTGTTATCAGCTGTTTGTTCCACTTTCATGTAAATGTTTCCGCTGAAATTATTGTCAAAACAATTTCATTCGAGCTTGATCCAAAACATACCCTTTTTTTTTTTTTTTTTGGAGAAGCGCTTGCCAGAGATTTTCTTTCCCCTCCCCTGTCCTGAGCAAGCTCACACCAATTTCAGTCGCTGCAGCCATTTTGTTGGATGTGATCAATTTTCTGTGATTTGGCCCCGGCGATTTTCAGCTCATCAGTCTCTCCCTTATGTGACAGTTCGGCTGTATTGTCATATATACCTCAACATTTTCAGCCTCGTCTCACTGCTAAATATGCATGATTACTCCCATCGTTGATTCTGTGACAAAATAACACAGTGTAATGAATGTTTCCAAGATGACAAATGAAAGGGAAAAAACATCTAAGCTGATGTTACAACCACAATGAAAAAGTACTTTCACTTCCAGAGTTCAAGTCTTTTGTAGAGCGAGCAGGCTGTAATTTCACTCCTGAGTTTAACCACACAATGTTTCCCAAATTGTGTTTCGATGCTACCTCAGCACCGCTCATATTATTCAGATAACAAGAGAGCTTCTGTCATGTTCAACAAAATAGGGTGTGTTTTCTTAATCTGTCAATGGATTTGGCCATGAAAGACTTAATTTTGGCTGAGCAATGAAAGGCTCAAAAACATCAATATGGCTAAGCAGGATAAGAAGAAAGGGCCATATTCCTGCTCTGTATCACATTCCCTCTATATCCCCTATTTGTATGGTGCAGATATTGGCTCTCAAGCGAGAAATCAGGATTGCGTTCTCTCTGAATGGCAGCATCCGTCTGTTGAAGGGGAATAGGAATGTTATACGGAACCAATGCATCCGGACTGGCCTGGACATCTCAACAATACCACTTCACACTTATAGCCCTCTCCTTCTCTATCGCTCTGTGACTCGCTCCCCACCACCACCACCACCACCACCCTCCCTTCAATAAGTTTCTCACTCTCCATCTCCATCATAACCACAACAGTGTGGAGGAAGAGGTTTGGATTAGGCCTAAACATACAATCATGTCGGCCAGGCCATGACTGTCTGCTGCTCACGCCGGGTCCAGCATGGAAATAAAATCTGTGAAGATGAGAAAAGAAGAAGAAGAAAAAAAAAACAAGCAAACAGGAAATCCAGGCCTCTTCATACGCCTCTCACTTCCATTCTCTTTGTGCATTTAACGTGTGAAAAAGGATTGCTGAGAGGATGTCGAGAAGCAAGAAAAAAAACAGATAAGAAAAGACAGTTATCCTTGCTTCCTCTCGCCTGTCACACTACAATGTGCATGGTTGGTAACTAATTCAAAAAACATGCACGGGCTGGATTTAGCTTTTCAAATAAGTTGTACGTCTGAATGCGATTTAAAGGGTGTTTTTTTTATGCAGCTGCCTGTGGCTGATCAATGCTGTTCCTCCTGTCACACTGCAAGAATATCACATTGGTATACAGTAATTCAACACAGTGCGTAGGGAGCATTTTGGTTTGCAGAGTATGATGTATATGGATGGGCTTTGGGGCCGTATTGTAGTCAGTAACTGTCAGTGCAGAGAAGAGAAGAGTCTCAACACTGCAGACAGTGATTTCACCAATGTGCAGTCACTGCTTTCCCCTCCTGCCTTTTCTTTTGCGCCCCCCCCTCTCACTCATCCTATTTTCAGCCTTTCATTTTTTTTACACAGGGGGAAAATGAGGAAGAACAAAACCAACATATGAAAACTAAAACACGACAGAGAGGGAAGGAGATGGGGAGGGAGGGGAGGAGGAACAGAGGAAGGAGAGGCAATCTCAGAAAACAAGAGGGCTTTCAAAAGTAAGGGATGAAAGCTAGTCAGGCTGTTATTTTTGAAAAATGATCCTTGTGTAGTGCTTCTCTTAAGAGCCAGGTACATATTATTTTATCTTCCTGAGGAGGCTCAGCAAGGTGTTTTGGCACAAAAGAACTCAGAAATGGTTTCCTTTGAGTTGCACACTTTGTTATCCTTGATGTGCTTCTTGACAGGGGTATTCTAAATCACTTATCTCCTCTCTAAAGTGCTTCTCTAATCAGAGGTGTAGGTTCTGGTTCAAAGCATTTGAATGTTGCATTTTCAGTCATTTTTGTTGTTTAATATAAGAATAATTTAACAACTGATTATTCAAGCATGTTGATCTCTGTGAAATGGAAGTGTGCTGCAGCAGAAGATAGTTCGATTTCTTTCTCCAAAAGTTGATACAATTTGGTCAAAATAACACAAAACACAATACAGAGACACAATACAAAAGTAGCTTTTTCAAACATGACTTTTCAGCTGGGTGGACAGCAGCTGGTTAAAGGGGGTGGAGTCAGAAATCAGGTGCAGATAAAGATTGGAGAGGTTGGATATGTTAAGGTTGCCACCGTGTGTAGGATATGAAGCTCTATGAAGGATGGAGGACACGAAGTAAAAAAGGGTAAGTGGTTTTTATTTACAAATGAGTGGTTTGAGTCCTGCAGGGGGAAAAAAGAGAACGTGAGGGTTTGTGATTGTTTCTGGAGTTGATCAGGGTCTCAGTTCTGTCTTTGTGAAGATCCTTCAGAGCTTGGAGGGGGTCCGTGATGGAGGCGGTGACCCTGCAGAGTAGCCCTAAGCAAATCTTTCCAGTCCCAGCTTGTCACTGAGTTTAACAAAAATGAACTGGCAAGGAGAAGAGTCTAAGTAGATCTGCTACAGGTGAAAGATGATGTGCAATCGAGCCACCACCACCAGCCCCCACCCCCCACCTGGGACACAGACAAAGAATCCTTAGAGAAAAGACAAATAAACCATAAACCCTGACAGGATTATGCTACTGTGATCTGGGTCTGTGATGTCACAGTACCCTGTAAACAGGAAATTGAATTCAGGAAAAAGGTTCTCTCAGTTTTTGAGTTACTCGTCACTTCAAACATCCAAGCATAAAAAACTGTTTTCACACCCAAGTGCTCTATATGTAGTCTATATGTGATGGAGGGTGGTGCTGACAGACCAGTGGCATCGAAATACCCATTTCATAGTAGTTAAAACAGTCAGCACAGTGTCTGTGTGTGAGTGTGTTTTCTTCTCCTGTGGAATTTCCTCTCATCACTACAGCAGCACAGATGTTTGTATTGGAATGTCCGTCGATGTGCGAGCGTGTGTGTTCAACACGTGTCTCCCGTATCAATAGGTTAATAGCTGAGATGTCAGTTTCAGTGACTGGCTGATTAGTTGTGTGTTCACTAATCCACTCTGGGGTGGGGAACTATTGGCTTCCTCATTGATTTTAGCGTGCTGAGTAGGCAGAAGATAGAGAGAGGGGAGATCTATTGATTGACCCCAAATTAGCCCCCCCACCACCACCCAACAACCCAACCTGCCGTTCCTGTACTCCACTGCAGCTTCCTTACTGGATGGCCACGCTGGCAAATATTGGTTATGATTGGCTGCTTGGATGGGGAACAAAATGTCTCTCTCTTTTTTTTTTTTTGATGTTACTGATTTGGAAGTGCGTCTTGTTTGTGATGTGGCTGTCGCTTGATTGGCTGTCTCGTGAGGATGAGTGCTACACTGTATCGTGCCTGACCATAGGAAGCAGATGCTTTGGAAGCTTTTGATGAGGGAAACAGCAGCACGTCCACAGAGAGGGTTTCACTGTTGTGTGACCCTGTTTGTAACTGTTGTATGTTTCTTTTTCTTTCGGTGACTTTGAATATTCATACCAAAATGTGTGGATTTAAACAAATAAAATAAAATAAAATAAAATAAGAAAGCGATTGTACCCTGTTATCGGTAACCTTCACCTTTTCCCTGTCTCCTCTGCTGTCCTTCATGACTGTCAAACTGCTGCATCATTTTCTTCCTTTTTCCTGTTCTTTATCTCAATTTTTGTCCTTCACTCTCTTTTCTTAGGCCTATGCTTTGAGCTTCCTCTCCTGAGCCTTTTCCCGACCATATATCGCTCGATCTAATCCCTCAGTGTCTGCCTCTGATATTCCTCTCCTTTGCCTCTGTCACTCTTTCCCCTTCTCCACCCTCTGTCTATGTAAGCAAGAGGAGGTTGTTAAACATTTTTCTTCCCTCTTAATTGTTTTGACTGGGCCGATTGGCATCCCGATTAGGCCCATTGATTTCCTGGCGCTAAGTGCATTGATTTTTAAATTTCTTATTGATCCCCTCTCTAAATCTCTCACACGCTCACTCACACAGTCTCACCGTTCACAGGGGCTGAGACAGAGAAACGGGCTGAAAGAGGAAGGAAAAGGGTAGAGACTGGTGTTAGGTAAATACGCTGACCGTGACAGTGGTGTGAATTTACAGAAGGAGAGTAGAGGAGCAGGAAGCGGTGAGGGAAAAAAAAAAGGTTATCGACAGCCTGGACGAGTCGGTGCAAAGGTGGACAGAAAGAAGCATTTGCATTTGAACTGTGAGATCAAACCCACAAAATAAAACGAAGGATTTTAAAGCCCTCTCTTCTGTCAAACTCTGTCAAACATCAAGAGCATCAATACTGTAGTGATTGTAACAAACGTCAGGAAGCACTGACAGTATGTTTCCAGTGTGGTACAGTGGCTGCCTGTGAGGAATAAGTTCATCTGTGAAGAATGAGACGCTTTATAGGTGAACAAAGGTTTATGAGGGATAGACAGATATTGGAAATGTCAGAGATGGAATGGAGTGTTTTGTCTGCAGAGCCTGCTGGAGACGTGTGTGTGTGTGTGTGTGTGTGTGTGTGTGTGTGTTATTTCTGGCTTACGACTGTGTTAGGTTTTGGAGGCCTGCTGCAGTCAGACTCTTACATGCCCACTGGTGTTTCTCAGAAGGTGGTGGACCTAATTGGCTGTATCTGGGTTTGTGCATGTGTGTGTGTGTGTGTGCGCACGTGTCTGTGTTTATCCTCGACTTTGCGCGTTTGAGCGTGTGTGTTTGTGTGCCAGCTCCATTATATGTGAAGTAAATGATACACTCTGTTTCCACAGGAACATGTATGTGTTTTTACATCTGTTTGTATATATGTGTGTGTGCGTGTGTGTGTGTCTGTGTTTGACCTTTTCGTGGCTTAAGTGTTGAGGCTCACATTCAGACATTCGGCTGATAGCATTTTCTTTTTATATCCGCTGTTCTTGACAAAATTGTGCTAACCTTTTCTAAAGTCATTTGCTGCTTTTCTACCTCAGCGTGCAGCTGAGTGCCTCACACAAGACACAATACGTGGACGATATATTACTGTTGCAATTACAATTTGCTCTGCGTAGATCCACTTAAGATAAGTGCTTTCAAAAAGCAAGCAAGGAAAAGCAACTATTGTCAGCAACACTGAAAGAAAAAAACTTCGAAATCACCACTGTTGTCAGAGATGATGTAATGCCGCTCTGCTGCGACATTAAGTATATGTTTTTTTTTCAAAGAGTGCGCTGTAATAACTGCTCTGTGATGATGATGGTGAAGCTGGTACTGACAGTCATAATGATGGCACTGACAGGGGGGACTATTTGTTTAAGCTTTCGGGTTTCTGCAGAAGGTTTACATCTGCAGAAAATTTAAAATAACATTTCATGGTTACACCAAGTGTATGTTGGCTAAACAATGCAAGATAAAATGTTTAAAATGCATACCCTGGGTGGAGCTGCTGTTTGCTCTGCGGTGATGGGGCCTGTGTTTGCCCTGATGATGGGGACGACCTGACAATGCATGCTCCTACAGACACACGCGAGCTAGTCCTAAAATCTCATGGATGAATGAAGAGAATGTGTCTGTGCTTATTTGTGATTATACACAATTACAACAGTGGGCAGGAATGGCCCCACGGCCTGATGGTCACTCTTACTGACTGCTGTTTCAGATGAAAGCTCGGAACCTGCGGACTCAGCATACACACTCACACAACCACATGAAACACTCAGGAACGTCCCTTACAGCTCGTGCACAAACACACGTATGCAACCACACACACACACACACACACACACAACACACACACACACACACACTGTCCTTGGGCTCACGGGTAGCTCTCACACACTCTAAAAGACAGCCAACACAATTCGTCCAACACACACCTAAAACATAACCTTGACCTGTCGTACTCCCAGCCTGCAGTCTCATACATACTTCATCCGGTCACTCACAGATGTCACACACGCCGACAATCACCTCAGAGCACACATTGATCAGATGGGTATTCAAAACAGCAAATTCAAAAAAGATTTGTGAGAAAGGAGATCTTTACAACCAAAAGAATCAAAAATATGCATCTCACATTAGAGCAGTCTTATTTATCTTCTAACTTTTCTTTTCTTTCTTTCTTTCTTTCTTTCTTTCTTTTTTCCTTTCTTTCTTCCTTTTATTTTGTGTGGTTAAAGGTGGAACCTATATATATCTATATACAGTATACCAGTTCTATATTAGTAAAAGTGGAAAAATGTCTAAAACTCAACCATATTTAAAATGTACTTGTTTAAAGCACAAGATACAGAAAATCTGTATCTGTGTATTTGAGAACACGCAAAACAATTTCAGTCTTCCTTTTACAAGATGATTATCTAAATGGTTTCCAGTTAATTTTCGGTCAACTCTCTAATGAACTAATCAAGCAGTCAGAAGACCTCCTCGAATTGATTACAAATTTATTTCTCACAAACCGGGACTTGGGCTCCTTGAATTCATCCAGATGTGTCATTAAAATTGGAGCACATACAGACCTGTTCCGTGATGAATTTTACTGTCAGAGACAAATTAGAAATAAATCTCTTGCCATGGACTTCCAGCGTGTGTTGCACTCTGATAATTTCCACAATATCCTCTGCAACCCCCAGGGGCAGCTCACCCCCACCCCCTCCACCTCCCACTTCTCCCTCCATCCTCTCCTGTTTGTTTCCATCCTTGTAAAATGCTGGTTGCTTCACTGAAATACTGCAGTGCTTTATCTGTCCTCTTTTTCCCTTCCTTTAGTCCCTTATCACTCCTTTTCCTCCCGTCTTTACGCGTCGTTAGGCCCGGGCGTCCGGGGCTGCCGAATGTTTTCAGAATAGCTCAGAATCTCAAGACGGAAGGAATATTAAACACACCAATCTAATAACAAGATATGGTAATAGCGAACCTTATCTGAAAACTGAAGGGGGTTATGTTTCGGGTTTTATTGATTTCACGCCCGAAGCATCTGCTTCAAACCACCTGGCATCGCTGAGGTTTAAACTGCCTTGTGCGTAATTTGCGCACAGAGGCACCAACAGTCAGCGCAGGCGCAAGTGTTGGCACGTGGTCGTAGCTCGCTTGTATTTCGGATGTTTGAGGTTTATTTGGTCGGTCAAGAATGGAAGAGTTAAAAAAAAAAGAAAAGAAGAAGAAAGTACGTCCTGCCACTGAAGCTACAGAATCGCAGAATCGAGCTGCTTCATCTCCAAGATCAGGTTAGTGAGGAGGAGAAATCTTCATCCACTTAGTGTTGCTGACACTCTTTAACGATTTTGTAAAAAATAAATAAATAAATAAATAAACCAGAACAAAAAAAGGCCATTTTATACAAGCAATTTCTTTAAAAGCACACTTTTACAGGTGACCATAGCTCTAAGACAGACTTTATCTCATGCTGGGAAAATCTTTTTTTTTTTTTTTAATCAAATGAAAATGTGACAGTAATCACCAAATAACTGAAAAATAGCTCAACAGGAAATCAATACAGCTCACAATTGAACAACAACCTAAAAATAATGACATATTTTGAAAAGCAAGGCACAAATCTGAATAAAAAGCAGAAGTTAAGCTACTGGAGCAAAACTCATCATAACTAAGTTGTTTTAAGGCACATCAGTTATTGTGTTCAAGTGTTTGGACAAGTCTAAATACTGATGTATAAATAACATGCCTTTAACACCTGATCAAAAATGAGAAAGTTAATCTTACATACATATGTTTCTGCATGATTGCTATTTCTACTTTCGTGACAAAACACAGGGAAGCTGAAGGGTCCAATAAAATGGGGCACCATCAGAGTCGGGCAGCTGATGAAGACAAGTTAGATCAAAACACCCTGTCACTGACACACCTTGTTGCATCTTTATAAGGAGGAACTTTTTAGGCATAATTTTGTAACTTTTAAAATTGGTCTAAATGTTAAAATATACAGTTTAGTGGCGTTATGAGTATCGAGGCCCTGATTTCTTCTCACTCTTGACAGCTGCTTCTGCTTACTTTATTTATCTTGATTACATGTTGTAACAGCCAGTCTGTGGAAATCAATAGTGCAGAAAAACTATTATTAAATATAAAAATGAAAAAAAAAACACAAACTAAAATTTTGTTAATATGAAAGTCCAAAGATTTCTGGGCTGGGCTAAGGTTCGGGTGTTTCAGTATTCTAACAACACCCTTGCTCCCAAAAGACACACACCTCCAGCTGTTGTTGTTGGGGATGGTGGTGGAGGGGACAGGGAGCGTGAGGTGAGGTGTTAGGGTGGGTGGATGGGTGAGGCAGGGAGGGGAAGAAAAGGGGAGGGGGGGTGATAGTAGAAGCAGCCTAGACCCAATGACGTGGGTGCGACATGTAACCGTGGCGCATGAGAGGAAATCAATACATGAAAGGATGAGGAGCACTGGGGTGGATTACCGTCTGGGGCCCTGGCTACTGGAGGGATGGAGGGAGATGGGGGGCGGGGGGTGTAGATGAGGCCTGGGGGGTTTGGAGGATGTGTATAGGTGTGTGTGTGTGTGTGTAGAAAAAAATGGGATGGGGGGGATGCTGAGGGCCAGAGGCCAGATTGTCCAGTCCCCTCTCCTCTGCATCCCCTCCCCTGACCAAGCTCTGTTTGAATCTTGACCCCTCCCATCAAGCCTCCCTTGGCTTCTAAACACTGCTCAGCACCAGCAGGCTGCCATAGGTGAACCGTCAGGTCTCCGCACACACTCACACACATGCAGGTGCAGAGGACTCTATAACGTTGGGTGAATACATGGACGATTGCAGCCACTGTGTGCTAACACTCCTGATAACCCTGCCCTATCTGTATAGGGAATAATCGCCTGATATTACCAGTGTAAATTAAAGAGTCCCCCCGAGACGGTGTGTATCTGTGTGCTCTCATGTGTATGTCAGTGGGGTGAGTTTGCCAGCAGGTAAGTGTTCAGTTGGGTACATCTGCAGCACTGTCACAAGCCTAGATAATAAATATCTATTATAAATATCATTATTATTGGGCCAATCTCCCCCAATAACAGAGCCTCCGTGAAAGATGGCACAAGGGACTCAGCTGGATATTGGCAATATATCAGCATTGATTATTGAGAGTGCTGACAAAGAGACAGAGGCAAAGTTAATAAAAACTAATAAAAACGACAAGGAATACAGAAAGAACCAGGGCTTTAGCTGGATCAGACACTTTCTCACCGAAGGAAAAAGGAGAAGATAAGCTGGAGGTATGCAGAGAGTCAAAGCAGGGAGATACTGTTATTGAGTCACAGCTGGCTCCGTGTTGCATCTTCTGTCTCAACATGTACGTGAGCATGTATCTGAAATGAAGGTTTATCATTCCTGGTGGGCATGAGGGGCTTTTTGTGGGTGTGGGTGTGTGACTGTGAATCGCCACTGACATCTCCATACTTAACATCCACACACGCTCACGTAACTCCCTTTTCTCCTCCCGTTTGTCTGTCTTCTCGAACTGATTGAATCTCGGTTGGATCTGAACTCTGCAGTTGGGATCCAAAAGCCTGCACAGCCTTCGCCCCTTCCCACACACCGGCACCGACCAAGTTGAACAAACAACACTTACTTACCCACCCACGCACGGACATGCAAGCTGGCAAAAGACAGCAACAAACAAATCTCATAAAAGCCCATGCATCATATCCATATTATCTTGACAAATCTATACATCATGTCAGATGTGAATACTGCGTTTTGCTGCTCGTAGTTGACACGTGTGCGCTGAGAGGATATGAGGGGAGCGTGTTGGCTGTGTCTGCTGCATGGGACAGTGAGAGAGCCTTGTTCATTCTAATAGGGCCTTGTTAGGCCACTGACGGAGACAGTAACCCGACTGTTGGCTGCTATTGATCTCAGACCAAAGCTGTTATTGATGAGTTAGAATTTAATTCAACCAGCTCGTTTGTCATCATGACATCACCATTTAACGATGACCATGACATGGCCACGAACACCCGCAGACAAGCTGGGTCAGACTCACACATAAAATCACACTTGCTGAAAGGAGCTTGAGCACACACATGTCGATAACCACATGCACACACACACAGACGTAGACTGATGATACAAACCATATCATGAAAGTAAAAGAACTGTTTGATTTTTTTTTTTGTCTTTTAATGGTACATTTTTCTGAACCAGTCACTACAAAAAATTATGTTCAGTATTTAAATATTGTGGTTTAAACCAGTCAAATCAATCACTAAAAATGACTAACAGGCAATTACCAAGAGTGCAATAAACAATATGACTAATGGATGACCTGTGTTATGACTAATGTGTAGCCTCGGGATACTTTTGGCTTTTTTTTGATTGGATAAATATTTCATCCCACATCCTGACCTGCAGGACATGACATGGAGAACATGTTGCGAAGACAAATTGAACAAATTGCTTTGTATGAATATATTTATTTGCAGTGAAGCAGTGACAAACTATGGGAACAACTACCATCTGCAAATATGGTAAAAACATAGAGAATATGACACATCTGTACAGAACAGACAAATATACATATCTACATGTTTGTTTTTAATCTATTACATTAACATTTTGTCTTTTGGGGAAATTGTAGTCTAATTATATCTGATAATATTAAAGTAGCATAAATGGAAATTTTAAAAAAAACAAACATATTTAGTAGTTGAGCTCTTGCTCCAAATTAGTCAGATTTATTTTACGTAGAGGACAAATAAATACACACGTATGACAAACTGAGGAAATAAAATGATTTTTTAGAAAATTTAGGAATCAATTCTGAAAGCAAGAAGCGCAAATGTGTGAATATTCTACCAAAAAGCTTTAGTCATTTTGCAGTTTAAAGAAAAATGTAGTGTGTAGGGAAAAAAAATACAAAAAAAGTCAATTGCTTTTATAGCTTTTAAATTTCTTTAATGAAAAAGAGTATGCACTCTACAACAAAAATAAAACAATTATCATTAATCAATGATTTTTACTGCTAGAAGCCACAATTCAATATTTCACCCATTACAGTATTTTTCTCTGAAAAGAAGGGAGGCACAACAACTCAGAGAGACAATTTCGCAAGAGATTTTTTTCAGTACAGTGGCATGAAGACAGAGCACAGAAAACAATGGAGCCAGTTATATATCTCTGTATGGATCAGGAGGCTTGATAGGGAGGGAGATGGACTATCAGGACCACGGGTCTTCAGTGAGAGCAGTCCAGCAGGGGTTATTGGCTGGAGCCAATAATCCCAGCCCCCCTGCCCCCAAGGGAGCTCTCCCTCCAGGTCCCTGGGGGACCCAAACTGCAGAGACCCACTCGCTGCAGGGGCGCTATAGGCTTCAAGTGAGAAGCACTCTAGGGGGCAGTCCGCTGAATTTTGGTGGTCGGCTTCAGAAAGACAGATGGATGGAAAATGAGATGGAGTAAATGGGTGTCATCACCAGGTACCGCAGCTTTTGTATTCTGGCTGTGTTGTACTTGTCAGGCAATATAGAGCTGTGTAGAACATGATGAGAGAAAATGTTTTTAATTGGGCAACAATTAAAATTCAGCACATGCTTGTATTTGTATAAAAGACAGTCGGGAGAATAACAAGAGAGTTAGTTTATATCTCTAAACTTTTGTGTTGTAACATCTGAGGTCAAAACATCAACTGTGACTGCATGTAAGTGTTTTAATGCTAGCATGCTTTTGTGTGCGTGGATACCAAGTTGTGTCGGGGTTTTTTTTATACATATATATCAAATTTGGAAGAAAAGGAAGAGTTTTAGTAAGAAGAGTGTATGGAGGATAAACGGTTGGATGCTGTACTTGTTACCCCCCTCTGCCCCCCGACCCACACACACACACACAAACACACACCCTCATCTTCCTCACCCCTCCAACACCATCTTTTTTCCCCTCCTTCAATCTCACACACCCTCCCTCCATCCCTCTCTTCCACAGACGCGCACAACCACACTACATTCTACAAGAAATAATTGCTTTTGTCTGGAAGGAGTGCGGGGAGGAGGGAAAGGGGGCGCGCATGGCTCCCTTTGTGGAGAGAAGGGGGTCTTTGAAGGACAACTAGTCACTTCTCCCTTTCCTTCCTCCTTTCTCCGCTCTACTCCTCTTGGCTCACCTCTCTCCTGTTCCTACCCTCTCATTATTGCTCCTTGCTCCTTTTTTTTTAGGAGTTTCCTCCTTTCCTCTTCTCTTCCCTTCCTTTCTTCTCCTTTTCTCTCATCTTCCTCCCTTTTCTCTCCCCCTCTTGCTCCATTCCCCTCCTCTTCCTCACTGGACCTGCGGATGTCATCTGTCATGTGTGAAGCGGAGGGAGAAGGACAATAAAACCTGGTTGTCTGCTACAGGGGATGACACATTTTTCATAATTAAGAATGTGCCGCTTTATTGTGCAGAACACATTTCTTGGCAATATGGCTGTCTTTTGATGACTGAGCGAATGACAAGTGTGGTGATGATAGGCAGATAATTCATTGTACATTCAGTTTCCAATAACCAGGCCTAATCAGCCACAGCATTAAGCGAGCAGGCGCAAACAGTCCTGCGGGATGTGGCTCTCAGGCCCGACAGGAGCAAGAGCACGCTCGTTCCTATCGATTTGCCCGTATTGACTGCGATGTTTAAAGTATAGATTTTTCTATTTAAAAATCTATATTGACAATAATCTGGTGTGTAAGCGTGCAGCGTTGACTGATGCTGGCCCGTAATTGACAGCATGTTACATGTCGGTGCAGGGAAGGCAGAGGGCACGGAGTGTGGAAGGAGGCATGCTGGGGGGGAAGGAGGCCGTGCGTGGCCGGGACAGAGGGAACCAGATCCGAGGTCAGGAGGAGTGGGATCACCTCTGTAATTGAAGAGCTCATTTCCTGACACCTGGGCTCCAAAACACATTTTTTTTCCCTTATAATCTTAGTGCCTGCAAATCTTCAAGTTCCTTCAGATCTGTGTCTGTATCATCAAAGATCCACCTCAATGTGCTTAAGTAGGATGGCTGATTAAAAAGAGCAGTGTTGAGATCAGTTTAGGGTGGCTTATTAAAAGCAGCAGTGATTAGATAAGTTTAATTGAGTGAATGTTCCTACCCATGGATTGTCTTATCAGGACTTCAGTCCTTCTCAACGTGGCAGGCTGTAACGCACTGATCACCACTGGCATCATTATGACCGGTATTATTAAGAAGGGGGGACGGGAGTGGGGTGGAGGGGGGATCCAGAAATCAATACAGGATACCTTTTGCAGCGATAGTGAAAACGAGGGAGATGGTGTGTGTGTGTGTGTGTGTGTGTGCGTGTGTGCGTGTGTGTGTGTGTGTGTGTGGAGGGTGTGAGGGGTTGCAGGAGGGAGGGATTGAGGGGATGGAGAATGGAGGGGAGGTGCGGGGGTGAGGGTGGTGATGTGTGAGTAGTAGCGGCTCCTCTCTCGCCTCAATGTTGCGGCCAGCCTTTAGTGGCAGATCGCTACAATCCTGGAGGGAGCCGGGTCGAAAGAGCTGTTGGGGTTCCCAGATAATAACGGGGACAGACAGACAGACTAGAAAGAGACACACAGACGGATGGACGGAGATCTAGGCAAGTGTTCCGATAAAACGCGACACCATGATCGGATTTTAGTGTAGCTGCGCTGTCTTTTCTTTTCTTTTTTTTCTTTTTGTTTTTATTATCCCCCTGTTGTTTATTGTGGAGTCGTGTTGTTTTTAGTATCATTATTATTTATTTGCCACTTTTGTTTATTTATTTATTTCCTTATCGATTGATTGCGTTTTAATTACTGCCTTGTGACAGAGCGAGAGGGAGGAGGAGCGTCAGGGCCAAGGCGCGCGTTGTGTTCTCCGAGTGTTTGTCTCCGCTCCCCCACCTTCCTCCCCCCCTCCCTCTCCTCCTCCTCCCCTCACACTTGTTTATTTATTGGTTGATGAAAGGCTTTAATGAAGCTGTTTTAAATGTGCTCGCCACGCCATCCGCTGCCCTGCGCGCGTGGATGAATGTAGACGTGTACAGGAGCGCATGCGACCGGACACCAAATACAATAGAGCCAAACCAAATACCCCGCACCGCAGAAATCCAAATAAGACTTTCTAACTCCGCTGGCCTTCCACGCCGTCTTATCTCCTGCTATGTAGCTGATTAGGGGTTTGTTTTAAACTGCAAAGCGAATACCAAAGCTAAATCCCGGCCGCGGATGCCACAGGAATACAGGCGAGCGACTGTTCTCATGCCTTTTTTTCCCCCACATCTACAGGAAACATAACTGGTGAGCAGAGAGGATAAGATAAGCTCCGGGGGGCTCTGGGCTATGTTTACTCAAGGAGAGAGCTTTAGCAGTGCAAAGGTAACAGAGAGACGCAGGTGCATCAACGACAGACAGGTGACAAACAGCCTCTTTATTATAAAGCGACTACTTCAGGCCTGTAATGGTAACAGAAGTTTTCACGTAGCCCGCAGAAGTGAGTTGTGATCTCCTTTCCATCCGTCTTTGTGTCAGTCTGGACTGTGAGCTGACGGCTGCACTCAAAAGGACCAGCCTACACATACATATATGTATATGTTCTATGCACATTTAGGCTACACCAAAAAACTGCTGCCGAGCACCGGTCTGCTGATGTAAATAAAAGTGCGCAGCTGGGCTTCATGAATGTTGTGAGGTCTTCAAACCAAATATTTCCCCAAAGCTGTCTACCAGAGAAACGGACGAAGAGCTTCAGGACAGCGCTTGTAACAGCACTTCTGTCAGATTTTTTGCATCAAAACAAGCAGCAGGAGGAAGATCATGTTTGTTCCCTTGCCGGTGCCGTTCGTGTTTCAGAGAACTGCCCCTGACCTCAACGCCTGGCGTCTTAAGTCTCCTCTGGCTCTCCGCTCCAACTCCGGTAAGACATTTTTTTCCCTCTTCTCCTTCTCCCTTCTCCACCTCCTCCATGTCGGCGATCCTCGCAGACCCGCCCCGCCTTGCTCTGAGCCGATGCGCTTGCGGCGCGGAGAGCCGTCGGCGCACACACCCACTCACACACGCACTCACACTCTCCACTGTCTCCTTTTTCAGTCCTTTAGGATGTTAAAATCAAACGTGTTCCCAGCGAATAAGAGCGTCTAGACTCAAAAAAGAACGACACGAAAATTTCCCTTTTTTTTTCAAAAATTGCTGTCCAGTCTGTGAGAAGATGCGCTGCTCTTCCTCCTCTGTCTTGGTTTATGTCCACGCCGCGTATGTGTACCTTTCTCCGGGTAATTTGCTCTCCTGCATCCGTGGGCATCCTTCCCCTCTTCTCCACTGCCTGCGCCTGAGCCTCAGCCTCCGACTCTCCCCGACTAGACTCTCGGCAGGCAGGGAATATTCATGCCAACTTATCGATCCTGCGGAGATCGATTCCTGGGCCGGTGGAGGCAGTGAGAGGGGGAGACAGAGAGAAGGTGCACGGAGGAGTACGGCCACGCTGAAGAAGACTGGGAAACGCTGTTTCTTTTCCTTTCATTTTATTTAATAACATTTGTGCTTGTGTTTTATACCGCTTTTGCTCTAACTTGCACGCATCTTAACTGTCAGTTGCTCCTGCGTCTGTGCGCACCTCTAGGAATATACTTTACAGCGTCTCCGTCCCATTGCTGGGCTGCTGCACGGTTGGAAGCGGCTTGTAGCAGAGGGAGTGCGGAGTCAGGGAGGGGGGGAGGGTGTCGGCTGAAGCTGTGGCGCCGTCTGAGTTTCATCTGCGCTGAAGCGGAAGGAAAGGAGGCATGGTGGGAGCAGCCGGGCCCGCGTCAGCGTTTCACTGGCTGTGGCGGTCAGAGACCTGCGGCTCAGTCCATCCTTGCTTGTTTTCTCAGACATGCAACAGCTGCTCAGCTCTTCACCCCCTTGGCATTTCTCCATGCTATGCATGTCCACACTGAAGGACCGCAGTGTATTGACAATGCCTAAAGGAGGAACACTGGGTCATTAGTGTGTGTCGTTATTGCCCATGCCAGTATATTCATATGGTAACTGGCCTTTGTACGGATCTGGTGTGCATCTGTCCCTCATCCTACAAATATGGCTTCCTTTTCATTTCCAGAAAAGCTTGGGCCCATTTGGGTTCAGAGAAGTCCATGCTTTACTCTGTATCCACAGGGTGAAACATATGACAGACAGAGGACAAGGAAAGTAAAAGCAGAGTGTGGAGCGACAAAATGAGACCTGTGACCCCTCAGGATCTCTGGAGATATGCACAGAGAAGTGAGACTGGAATGAGACAAAGATGCTGGGATGAGGAAGACGTTTTCACGCTCCTGTCATTCAAAAAAATGACAAATGTCTGAGTGAGATTAAAAAAAAACATGAAAAGAGAGAGTGAGAGAGGAGAGAAGTGGGTGAAACCAAAAGCAGGTGACACAAAGAATTAGAAGGGAGAGGAAAACTCTGTTTGAGCTTGAGAGGGGAGAGTAAAACCATTATGCTGCACTACCAGACCACGGCCAGCATCTGAATAAGCAGTCAAACAGAGGAGATGTGCACACGGTCCACTGAATTCCTCAGATGGTGGGCTAACAGTTGCTCACAACTGATAACGCAGTACAACTTCCCTGGCCGTCACTCGGAGCTCACATTGAATAAACAGTCACACACAGATTTCCCACGTAGTCCGTGGAGCTCTCAGTTAACTTGTCTCTTTGACTGGTGGCAGCTACTTGACTCTTTAGTGTTGGAGCTTTGTGTGGGGTCAGAGGTTACAGCAGAAGTGTTAGATTCAGCCCCACCTGACCCTTCTCTGCCCCCTGTGTTTTCCTTCTCTTTCATGTTACAACAGGCCCCAAGCACTCATGCTCCAACCCCTGAAGAGGGGGCAGGGGGTGGGGGGGTCTCCCTTTCTCTCTCTCTCTCACACACACACAAAAGCATGCTCACGTTGTCATGAAACAGACAGCCCATCTTATACAGTAGCATAAAACAAGCATGTTAGACCGTTTTCCAGCTGGATGGCAACCTGCTGTAACCGATCCAGGTTTTGTTCTATTTTTAATGGCATTGTGTCTGTGAAGGTACAGGTCATCGCCACCGCTGGGTGAAATACTTGTGTGTACGTGTGAGCGTTCGCGTAGTAAAGTGGTTTGTGAAGCCATCAGCATTAACTGGTATATGAAAGTTTAATGGGACATAGAGGGAAAAACCGCAGGTTTCCCACACAGCGCGGGATTTGATATGATATGTTGGGACATCAAGGAGACTGGAGACGGCTTTTTTTTTCCTTTCTCCTTATCTCTCACACACATTCACACACACACCTAGGTTCAGTTCATCTCAGCTCTGCACTTTCTGTCACACACCATTAAGCACTATCTCTCACCTCTTACCGTCTGACTCTCCCTTTCACACACAAGCACTCACACACACACACAGATGTACTTCAGATTTTAGACGCTCATCAGTTGCTTCATTTCAGTCTGTATCTCAGATGGGTCAAATTTAACTCACATTTGCTCGCACTTGTTTTACTTGCAACATTTCTTGACCATCTACTTCGGGCATAACCTGATGTTTACAGTTTCAGACAGCGAACTCCAATAAAATGCCTCATCTAAACCAGCAATCAATATGCCTACTGTTCTGTTTATGTGCTTCCTGCCCTTTTTGTGGACATTTTTATCTGTCTTTAGTTGCGACACGATGTAAGAACATGCATGCGTTCGCCCATTTGGTCTGCGTGTATGACAGAGGGGGAACGACGGCGTACGTGAGCACAAAAGCATCAACAAACTTGCAAACCAGTGTGTGTAGGTATAGATTGGTTTGTGGAGGGGACCGTGCAAGTTGCAGTGTTAACATGATTGCAAATGACAAAATGTCAACCTGGGTTTGTTAGCAACATAATGGGGAATCAATAGACACAAGAAAGATGTCAATACTACATGCTTTATTGCATTAAGCTACCGCTCTCCTTCTCTATAGCTCTCTCTCTCTCTCTCCTCTTCTTTTCCCTTTCCCTCCCTCTCTCTGCTCTCTGTCACAATACGAGTCCCTCTCTCTTCCTCCGCTTTTCTCTCCCTGTGGTAGTGGAATTAGATTGCAGCATATGAGGCAGCCACAGAGTCCTGAACGTAGCACGCTGATGGCAGAATGCTTCAGAAGCTAATGGGCTATCAGTTCCTCTACTTAGACCCACGCAAATACCCCCCAACGCTGTCTGACAGTGCGACAAGACTCGCAGGAGCCACAGCGGTGGCATCTTGTGTTGAACTGATCCCTCTATGTCACGGATCAACCCCCGGAAAGCATTACTGGATCTAATTCTGGAAACATAAAAACTCTTTCCATGGTAATATGAGCTTATTGTTGTACCTTGTCTTATTAGGGTGACACTAGTCCTTTAAAAAAAAACAAAAAAAAAACGTACTGGGGAAATTAGGAATTAAGCCTATTACTTGGTTATGGATTAATCTAAGCAAATCCAGTCTGTAAGTGTATAATGATAACATTATTACCGCTGCATTATTGTGTTACAGGAGGGTTTTAAAATTCCCTTTAATCCTATTAACTGTTTACCTTATTATTGGATTTGCACAGGTGTGCACATGCCGCAGTAGGCAGTATTTATATGCAGCTGGTCGATTTGTGTGTGTGTGCGCTGATGTGTGTACTGGTTGAGACTAATGTAGTATTAATGCTGATGAGGTCCCACAGCTCATTAGCAGCACTGAGTGGTATTGAGTTTCACCAGGGAACAGGCGAGACCAAAACACACATATATACAGTACATCTTCATCATCTGTTGCTTCTTAGCAACCATTACTTAGACACACATTCATGTACCTTCGCACATGCCCTGGCACCAAGAAAGTGACCTTTACAGGCTTGCTTTTAAATATTGATACTCCAACAAAGACACTTTGAAGCAGACGCAGCAGGATGCAGCAAGAAAATCATTCAGAGACTTTGACGAGTAGCATTTACTGGACGCCGGTTTTATGAACTGGTCTGTTGGACTGGTGTACATCAAGAGTCACACTTGTTGGGATTACTTAGTTTGGTTTGGTCAGTGTGTCCAGTAAAATACAGCTTGGCATTAGTCCTGACCAGAGTCTTGGTGAGCGGGTCATTTAATCAGGCCCAGGGACCTTAATCACAGAGAACACACACAGCGAGGGAAAGCTGGACCATGTGTGGCACATGTGAATGTGTGTGTGTGTGTGTGGGCACTTAATCAACACATCAGAAGGAGTAAACACATATGTACCACCTCCATCCTTGATAATGATTGATACTTCCTTATGTGGTTTTAGTTTTCTCATCCCTCTGTCTGTAACATACAGATGACGCAAAAACACAAGACTTGACCTCTACACAGTGGACATCCCACTCTGAGAGAGCGTGGATGCTAAGTCAGGGCCTGGCTGTGATCAGGACTGAAGTGGACATCTCCACATGCTGCCAATCACCCACAACAAACTTTCAGGCATTAAATCTTGCTTTGAACTCCCAGTGATTATATCAGCACTTTATTTACTGATTTTAGGGGTTATTTTTCCTGAGATAGCCAGATTTATTCCATCATTTCTCCAAAGTCTTGGTGGCAGACTCCCAAGAATTCCCCTGGTCTGTGAGACCAAAGCCTCATACTTTATTTATTCATTTATTTTGGCAGGATATGTAAAGTCTAGTAGGTCTATTTGCTGAGATGACTGTGGTCTAATTTAAAGACCACGGCAGTGTTTTCAAAAGCACCTGTCTTTTTGTGGTTGATTGCTTCAGGCTGTCACCTCTGCCACCAGGCTCAAGTGCCGGTACATTTAGATAATAAAAGAGACCAATAAAATCTAGGGGTTTGATTGGGTCTCTCCCTTTTAGCCCAGCAGAACGACTGCCTAAATCAGGGGTCCTTTTCTCCATTTCATTTAGCTGATAAGATTTATGGTAATGAAGAGGTCTTATTAACCTTTGGGGTTCAGCCGCTGTCCTTCACACTCAGAGTGGATGAGAGTGCTTGCTGGTCAGGTTTTTCAGGTGGAGGCACTGAACATATCTGCTGTAAGTAATGTCACATCTTTGCATATACATACACAAACAAACACATTCACACACTGAAGAGCAGATACTTCCCAAAAGCACTGCAGTCCTTTTTAAGGGTTGAATACACATTCATTTTCCCTTCTTTCATTTTCCTCCCTGTATTTACCTTTTTGTTTATCCCTTCAATCCTTACTGCACTGGTCTTTCTCTCAGCAGGACTAGTCTGTTCTGAAATTAATCTGTTTTACTCCAACACCTCATCTCCCGCTCATTTCTAGCCATGCGATCCCTCCTTTTTCTGGAAATGCGCGATCACGCTCATTTTCTCAGCAAAATGAGTCAACAAAGAATTCTATGAGTATTAAACTTTAAATACAGTATATGATAGGTTTGATCTTTTTTTGACAAATATAGTGGTTTCATGTGTATTTATGTCCCGATAAAAAGATTATTATTTTGGTCTAAATTAAAACATTAGATCCTGAGAGGTCTTAGGAGTCTGACCAATTACTCAGTGAGGATGTACTTTCTACTCCCATTTATCCTCACCTACAATATCAGCCGACTATTTTTAAATGTTAGGGGGAAGACAGAAAGGGGGATGACAATGTGGAGGCAAAACTCCTCCCTATTCTGTACAAGGGCTGCCACCCTCTGTCCCTTTGTCTGCTTGTAAAGGGGACAAGGCAGGACATGCAGAGCAGGGGGTGCTGAAGGAGTGACTAAGTGACCCCTCTCTCCCCTTTCTTTTGACGCTTCCATGTTCTGTCCATTTTGTTGTACACGTCCCTCTCCCTCCCTCCTCTTTCATCTTCTTTCGTTCCCCCTTTTTTCAGCCTGGTTAAGTCGCCATGGCTGTTGGCCTCACGTGTCCTGTCCTTACCCACCCTCCACTCTCACATCTTCTGCTGCAGCTGCCTGGTTGCCAAAGTGTCTGTAGGACACATTAAGGCCCATAAAAGCCCAGTCTGCCGTCACACTCTTCACCACCAGTCAGAGGTAGTGTACAAAAGTGACTTTAAATGAGTCTGTGATTACCTTGGAACATGGGAGGTACTAAAGCAGCCAAGAGAGTGTGAGACAAGGCCAGAATGTTGGTAAAAGCTCAAGAAAGTGCTCCCGGTGAGATTCTCTTTAATTCCCTGGGGGGAAATTGAACAGAAATTAATATTTGTTTCTCTCACAGCTAAGAGCTGAAAGGGCTACCTGAGTGGAACAAGTTATGACAAGTTGGAACCCAGATTTCTTCCCCCTCATCTCAACCTGCTTGCCCCTCCCCTCCCCATCACCTCTTTTCCTAATTGGCCACATGCTGCCATGAGTGACAAGTGTAATCATCAGTCAAATTAGGACTGTGGAGATTGGGGGAGGCGGAGACCAAGGGAGGTGGAGGTGGAGGTGGAGGAGAAGAACAGCAGAAGGTAGTTGGGACAGAGAGAGGGAGGGGGTTCGAATGGATGTGCTTTGATCAGAGACAGAGAGGGGGTGAGTGGGCAAACAGACAGAGCGACATGGAAACCTGCTGTCCACACACCTGCTGCTTCATGGATGGGCAACATTAGCGCCCTAAGCATCACACACAAGCTTTTCAGCAGCACTTTTAGAGAAGATGATTATTGACTGTGGTGACAATGTAATTAACACTGAATTTGCTCTTGGATATTCTCGCCCCCTGCCTTTTCATTCCCACCTAAATAGAAAAAGAAAAGAAGAAAGAAAAATCTCTTTTAGAGTCATACTAATGGAAACGCAAAGTAGAGCAATGACATCAGAGGATCTGGTAGTAATGCAGTCTTTGCATTTAACTTGGACATATCAGACCAGAGCAGTGTTATATTTCGATCTACTTTGTAACTGAGAGCAGATGTTGGCTTTCCAGCTGGCTAACAAGGTTCTGAGTAATTAGGAGTGCTGATGAAGCGCTTTGATTCCCCGGCTATGGCGGTCCTCTCATTAGCGGTTAGCTATAGCTGGTGCTGCAGCAGGCGCTCCAGTCACATCCTATTAGGCGGCTCAGTGTACACTCTGAATTAAGAGCAGGAGATTAAGAGGAGATGAAAACTGTCTGCGTATATAGACACAGATGCGTATGCACACATGTACGCATCCACAGAGACACACAAATACTCAGAAAAATAAAAAGATCAGCAAAGTCCAGATATGATCACTGTTGTGATGAGGTTGTTAAAAGAGGCACTGATGTACTAATAGGTGATGTTCAAGCTTGTGTATGCATATGCCAAGACTTTTATTTATTTGGTATGAAATCAAGTTAATAAAATAACAATTTGAGCATACTGGAATGTGTGGGTGAGTGTTTGCATATGTGTGTATATATGTGTGTATATATATATATATATATATATATATATATATATATATATATATATATATATATATAT
>JAOWBL010000008.1:13142451-13161740 GCA_028564865.1 Zenarchopterus dispar
AAGTGAGAAGAGAGGTGGACATCACCTCAGGAGGATGGCAGATTTGGATAAATAAAGGGCTTTCCAGTGATCCAGCAGATACTAAACTCCTTCAAGCCTGTTTAGTCCTTCTTACATTTTCGCCTTCCTTCCAGAATAAGATGGAGGAATGTACCGAAATGTCCCCAGGCCTTTCTCCCTCTCACGGCCCGACCCCGTCACAGACAGCCCTGCAACATACACAGCTCATGCTGACCGGCTCCCAACTAGCAGGGGTAACATGGACTCGCTATATATATATATATACATATATATACATATATAATACACACACACACAGATGCACACTTTGCTTCGCTTATACCTTGCTTGCTTCTCTTGTGCTGCTTTTTGAACACTTCCTTCCTCTTTCTTTCTTCATTTCTCCTCTATTCTCCTGTTTTTCTTCTTTCTTTCTTCTCTCTTCTCCTGCAGTTGACAGCTCTATTGCCAGCACAGCAGCAGCTGCTGCTGCAGCAGGCCCAGGCACAGCTCCTGGCCGCCGCTGTCCAGCAGTCCAATGCAGCCCATGCAGCTCACGCTGCCCATGCAGCCGCCCAAGCCAATCAGCAAGCTCAGGCAGCTGCAGCAGCAAATCAGCAAGCTCAGCAGCAACAGCAGCAGCAGCAGCAGCAGCAGCAGCAGCAGCAAGCAGGACAAACAGGGCTGCAGACCCACTCGCAGCCCCAGGGACAGGGGCAGAGCACACAGGAACAGAGCACCCAAAGCGTCCCTGTCCCACCTCCTCCACCCCAGCTTGCCCTCTCCCAGCCAATCCAGCTCACCGCCCAGGTACTGACCGCCAATCACGGCCGATTTCCAGAAGAACGGCTTGATTGAGGAATCTTTATCAGTCCACTAAGCCATTCTCCTTACATGTGATTTGCACAGTTCATCAATCACAGTTTCTGTCCTGGTTTGATGCACTTATGACCCTTTCATTTTCACTGACATTTAACACAGGTTTTTTTCTGCCGCATGTGTGTTTTTGTTCTTCCTTGCCTGCTCTTTTCCTCTGGTGGAAATATAGTATATAGCATACTTGCACATTTCTGTGTGACTAAGTCCTCTGTTTGTTTGTGGCCGGGGGCGGCTGTGAATCAGGAGGTAGAGCAGTTATGTTCCAGTCGGGAGGTTTGTGCTTTGATCCCTGGCCTCAAAAGTGCAAATAACAGTGAACCCCACTTTGAAACAAAAAGCACTGCACTGAAAAAAAAAATGCATAGACTAATAAAGTGCTGTGTGGGTGAATGAGTGAATGAAAGACTAGAAAAGCACAATGTAAATGCAGTCCATTAAAAGAAAAAGGTAGACTCTTGCCATCTTTAAGAGATACTTGTTTTCTCTCCATTAAAATAGGACATTCAACAGTTTCTGCAGCTTCAGCAGTTGGTGTTGGTGCCGGGACACCCACTACCATCTCCGGCCCAGTTTCTTCTCCCACAGGCACAGCAGTGCCAGCAAGGTATATAAAGTTAATGACACAAGGACAATCTGCTTTTTAGAAGTACAGGCTGATAATGAGCTAAAGATGAACTTTTTTTTTTCTTTTACTTTTTTAATTTTGCTCAGGACTTTTATCGACACAAAATCTTATACCGCTACCTCAGCAAAACCAAGGGAGCCTCCTCTCTGCTCCAACTAGAATGGGTCTCCAAGCACAGGTAGGAGGAAACTTTCATGTTATAGTCAGTGGAAAAGAAAACCCAGGCCTTGCTCTTTGGTTTCTACTTCTCTCTCATTCTCACTTTCACATGTCTGCTGTCATATCTGGTGCAGCGAGATAAGAGCGTGGACGTGAGCGGTGGTGGAGGTGTGACTACAGTGCCCTCTGTAACCTCTCATCCTGAGGAGCCCAGTGACCTGGAGGAGCTGGAACAGTTTGCCCGCACTTTCAAGCAGAGACGCATCAAACTGGGCTTCACTCAGGTAGGGAGATAACAGCCACCAGATCAGCATTCAGAATGCCCGGATGTGTTTGGACTCTGTTCAAGCTGTATTTTCTTGGCTTAGGGAGATGTTGGCTTGGCCATGGGGAAGCTGTATGGCAACGACTTCAGTCAGACCACCATCTCCCGCTTTGAAGCTCTCAACCTGAGCTTTAAGAACATGTGCAAGCTGAAGCCACTGCTGGAGAAGTGGCTCAACGACGCAGGTGAGCTCTCCCTGAAACGACAGCGCTTTGTGCTCACTTACGAACTGTAGCTCAAATGAATAAGATGAACATCTCAGTGTGGTTTTTCTTGTTCAACTAGTCCACTTTTGACTTTGTATGTCCTTCAGAGACCATGTCCATAGACAGCACCCTGCCCAGCCCCAGCTCCCTGTCCTCCCCCTCTCTGGGCTTCGAGGGGATCCCTGGTCGTCGCAGAAAGAAGAGAACCAGCATAGAAACGAATGTACGTGTGGCCCTGGAGCGTTCATTTATGACGGTAAGAGGTGTTTTAATGTCTTTTGCATGTCATGTAAAGCACTTTTCATAGATGTATTGTTTAAAGATACCATGAACTTGATTTACTGTTTTTCTCTCCTTTTTTCTGACAACGAGGGAGTTTCTGTGTAATTACTTTGTTAGATTTGTGTGTGTGTGTTTGTAATGTATGGCCTCAGGGCATACCGTTAGTAATGCTTCAGTGTCTCCGTCCATTCCTTCAGAACCAGAAGCCTACCTCAGAAGAGATCCTGCTGATTGCAGAGCAACTCAACATGGAGAAGGAGGTGATCCGGGTCTGGTTCTGCAACCGCCGGCAAAAAGAAAAGCGCATAAATCCCACCAGTGCCACCCCTCCCCTGCCCAGCCAGCCCTCCACTGCCCCACAAGCACACAAACCACCCTGCTACAGCCCTCATGTGGTAAGTTTAAAACCTCCACATCCTCGCTGCACAGAGGCGCCACCGTCCTGCAGCATCTTTTCAGAGACTCCTCTCTCCGGCAGATGTCCAGCCAGCTGTCACAGGCAGCCGTGACCAGTCTCAGCAGCACAACGGTGACCACCATGTCCTCCGTCTGCCCCCTGACTGCCAGCCTCACCTCCACTCACCCCTCTATCAGCTCAACCCACCCCCCTCTCAGCTCCACGCCGTCCCCGGCGACTCCTCCGCCTCCTCCCCGCAGCACAGCCAGCCCTGCGACTCCCAGCCACAGCACACTCAACCTTAACACGGGGTAAGAGGATGCCAGATGTTGACAGCAAACAGCCAGGGTTTGTGAGGGCGAATAAGTTCAGTCGCCCAGGAATAAGTATCATGTCAGTCTTAAAACTGGAAACTCTCCTCTTCCTCTTTTTCTTTTTGTTCCCTGTGTTTTTTTGTTTTTGTTTTTTTGGGCAGGAGTTTCCAGTTTGAGAACATACTGGGTTTAGTGGTTTTTACTTTTATTCTGTCACTAGAACTGACTTATCTTGAGTGTATTTGTGCAGTTTTTTGTTTTGTTTTTTTTTATTTTTATTTTTTTTCACTCAGCGCTCTAACAATGTGAAGTTGAATGGAAATTCATGTTTGGACATTAAAATATTTTCAACTTACATTTAAAAAAAATCAAGTGCACGATGATAAGAGCCAAATTAATGCCCAGCTTGCTCTGAACGATCCGCAGAAAACATCAACAATAACATGCACATGGACATGCTGCTGCGGATATTTTCAAAATGTTTTTTTTTTTTTTCTGGTATCGGTATAAAAATAAATCTTTCACCAGATATTCCAGGATTTTTCAAAAATATGTCAATCATTAACATAAAACAGCAACAAATGAAATCGTAAATAATCATTTATAAACATTGTGTCTTTGTCCACTTTATGCACCACATATGTAAAACCTTTAAGATCCTACAACCATAGTCAACCTTGCATTTTCATAAAAATAATCATCTTGGTTTCTGCAGCTGCAGCGAACTTGCTTCACCTGCAGGTTGTAGTTAAATGGCTGATTTCTATCAATCATATACACATATCAACAAAAAGGCAATGACATCCTAGTGATACCGCTGGCCACCAGTTATTCAACTTTGAAAAAGCAAAACTTAACCATGTGTGTGTGTGTGTGTGTGTGTGTCTTCTGTTCACAGCTTATGGCGTATGGGTAAAAAGAACGGCGAAATGTCCAACTACATCACCGATTTTGCTGCAAACTTGAGGTGAATACGACACGTTACACACAAAACGAAGCCATTCAAATTCTGCAAAAGTGTTTGTTAAATCATCTACGGTCTCTGATGAAGCATTACTATCAAACGAGGATTCACCTGTTTTTATAACATTTTCCAAGACGCTCTTTTTCTTTCTCACATTTCCAAAAATCTGTCTGCAAACTGCTGCTCCTCACATGTGCAGGGATGAATTTACGCTCTGCTTTATCCTTGCTACTAACGCTGCTTTTTTTTCCTCACTTTTTTTTCTCTCTCCTCTGTCTGTGTTCGTGTACACGCTTGCACGTGTGCGGTGCCGCATGCGTGTGCCACAACAGGAACAATGTGATGGGAGTTAACACAGGGATGAACCAAGCCCTCCTCGGTAACAATCCCCTGGCCACTATCCAAGGTGTGTGTGTGTGTGTGAGAGAGAGAGAGAGAGATGCTGAAAGGCAGATAGGTTTATTAAAGGAAGCAGAGAAAGAAAAATATGATGTTTAACCTCAGGCTCAAGGCTGACGGGAGTATTAGTATTTCATTTCTGAAATAAAACCTCACTGTTGCAGAGTACAAGAGGAAAAAAAACAGCAAAGGTGTATATTTTCGTATATTTTTCTCCTCTTTGGCAGTTACAGAAACCTCCCACACACACACTAACCCTCAACCTCACACACTGTACATGACACATCCCTTCATACACCTTCCTACACACGACAACAAGACGAGAATAGAAAAATAAAATCAGGCATGGCGTCCCGCCGCAGTGACCACCCAGCAGTCTCGACCACCTTCAGTTTCGCGCTGATTGTTTTTAGTCGTTCTTTGTGTGGTAATAATAATTGGAGGGCAGGTGGGGGTTGCATTGAAAAGAGAAGTGTGATGATGAGTAATACAGTTACACATGGTGGGTGACTCAAGTCGCACTGGCTGAGTACCGAGTGGAGACACGGATGAATTGGCAGCCAAGTGTGTTTGCTCATCCACGGTGAGAAACGACTGAGACAGTGAGAGGCTGTAGACAAGAAAAATAACTTATTTTTCATAAGTTGTTCATCCCATCCACAAAAGCATCTCATCAAGAGTCTGTGTGTGAGTGACGGCGCTGAGGTTAATGTTTGGGCTTCTTGTTCAGTTCACCTTTTGTGCATGTGTGCATGTGCTGTGTCCTTCATCTTTAGCCTTTCATCTATTCTTTTTATTTCTAACTCAGATACATTAAATCTAAATAAGAAAGTCGCCAATAACCTTTTTGAGCCAGTAAGCCAAATGTTTGGGAACTTAATTTTGAGGTGGTTTACACGTAAATATTATTTTTGACATCACAAAGCTTTAACTCCTCTTGGCTTAACATCAGATTTTGTTTTCAGCCTTTATTTTGGACTCAGATTAACTACAACAGTCATCAAACGATCAATTACTGATTATTATAAGAGGCGTTCTGCAGGGATACCTACAAGTTTATCTGTTGCTATGACAAAAGTGATCAGCCTGTATAGATGAGTTGCATTCAGCGCGTACGAGAAGCTCTGCATGAAGGTGAAAACATGCTTCGTGGAAAACAGCCAAACATGTACCCTGTTTCCATAACAACACATCTCTGGTGTCAGCTAAACTCTTGCAGCGCTGTGTCTGATCTGCTATGATTGGCTCGGTGAAGATATTAGATTGTGTTCCATATATTAGATCAAGATTTTATCTTTACTGGGCGTTGATTAAAATAAGAACTGACATTAACACATTCATTTGAGGAGGTTTTTTTTTTTTGTGGGAAAGGGGAAAGAACAGAATACCATCTTGATGTCATCTAGTTTTAAAGACATCACAAAGAACATGTGGCGTCTTTTGGCTTCTCCCTTCAAGTTTCATTTAAAGTAGGATGTTACTTTTCACTCATTTCCACAGAAAGCATTGATGTCAAGCACTTTTCTCTAGTTTAACTCTGTGAAAAGTTGAGAAGATTACCATATTAGGAAGGGGGATTTTTTTTCTATTGTAGATGTCATTTTTACAATTCAAAAATAAACATAGACTGAAGTTTTATGAAATTAATATGAGAAAAAAAAGAAAAATAAGCTCTATTATTTTTACTCCAGTTTTAATTGGTTTCTATGTGCTCTCACCTCACGCAGAGCTACCATTAGTTGCCAACGTGAATGCCGGCAAGCTGTACTGGCACAGCGGAAGATCTCAGTGGCCGTGAACCCACCAAAATTGCTGTGGATCAAAAGAGCCCACGTTTGAGACAGCTACTGCCAAAAAAAGAAAAAAAAAAAACACTGGATGGTGAAAGATTTAAAATGAGATTTAATATTGGTGTGGCATTTCAGTCAGCGGTGATGGCATGGTGCATTTGTTTCTACGTGTTACATGTGATTTGGTGCCTTGTCACATGAGGAAAACCCTGTTTATCTTAAGCTTGAAGTTAGTCTACCTGCCTGCATTGCACACCAACATGGACTCGAAGCATGACCAGCAAACTATCGTAGGTAGCGTTCTCATATGCTGGAGCTGTGATTTTTGGAGAATGAAAGTTTTTTGATGGAACTTGGAAAGTATACTTTCAAAAATTCATCTAATTCTTGTGCATTTTGCAGGCATTAACGTGTAATATTTAGAGGATGTGGATTTTCTTTTCTAACCCGACACCCCCTTCTCCTTTTCTCCGTCAGCTCTAGCAGCCAGTGGTGGTCAGATACCGCTTACCACTCTTGAGGGCGGTGGCAAGGTTATGCTGGGGGCCACCGGGGGCCAAGGAGGGGGCCTTCCCACCTCGCTCTTCCTCAACCACCCCACCCTCCTCCACATGGGCCAGAACCCCAACGCCGGATTGATCAGCGCCGCCGTAGCCAAAGTCTCCCAGCCCTCACCCTTCCCCTCAGCCAGCAGCATCAGCCCCACACCCTGCTCCCCTTCTCCCTGCTCAAGCCCCGCCTCCTCCTGCTCCTCCAGCGAAATGGCACATAGCCCGCCATCCCTGGGCGGGGCCAAAATTGAGTGACCACGCCGGGGGTCAGTTGCAGAGGAGGAGAAAGGAGGAAACGAGAACCTCGCCTTTCACACCAAAGCTATCTCTTTCTCTCTCTTATGCTCTTCTTCCATTTTTTTTCCTTTTTTTGCAATGGCTCTCCGTCTTTCTCTCCCAGTCTTTCGATGCCAAAAATACACAGAATGAAAGTGGAGAGAAGAAGGGAAAGAAGTGAAAGAGGAGGAAAGGAGGGGGGAAGAGGAAGATTGAAACCAAAAATCTTTATCTATCCAAACAGATGAAAAGGAGACAGCATGGGACCTTTTTGTCTATAACGTGTGATATCGACATGGCACCTCTCCACTCTTTCTCTCTGAAGGAAAACAGACCAGTGACTCTTTGACCAAGAGATGCAAGAGCCGGCAGAGAAGCATGTTGAAGCGCATAAACCAAAAATGACGAAAGATTACTTTACTATGTGACAAAAGGAAGGACAAAAAATATGAAAAGAAGGACTGTTCTTACATATTCTTTTTTTTATGATTATGATTATTATTTTTGAAAAGCTGCGGGTCTGAAGGAAGAGGAGTGGGGAGGATACATTTAAACCAAAAATTTACCAAAGGAGGAGGTGGAGGAAGAATACACAATGACAAAAAAAAAAGAAAAAAAGACAACCATACCAAAATCACAAATACCAAAAAACCAAAAATACGGAGAGAAAAGCTTTATTCAAAGGACGTGTAAATAATGAAGCTATCCAGGACCAGTACTCTACTGCTACACACACACGGACACCACACACACACACACACACACACCTGCACACACCAAACGCCATCCTGTCATTGACGCACCCTGTCCTTGTCCGCTCACGTGTCTCCCATTGCTCTTCATTCCTGATACGTTTTGTATTTTGTAAAATATTGTTACTTCATGTGTCACGTATGAATGTTTGCTAGAACTGCTGTCTCTTTACCTACCTCTGGTCTTAAGAGCATAGAACAGCATCCGTCTCTCTTCTCCATTCTGAACATGATTTCTAATTTTTTACAGAGGTATAGTTTGAGGTCATTTTTTTTTTTTTTTTTTATTATTGTTATTTATTTGTGTCACTATACAATGTAGCTCCTATTTATTGTTGCGCGCTATTGTAGTCTTAACTCTGGGTTGTTTTTAATCATGGTCAGTGTCATCACCTTTGTCCTCATCGTGAATGTTTGTGTCATCGTCATGCGTTTTGTTTTTTTAGTGTGACTCCTCTGCAGGAACGCAGACGACAAAAGTGAAAAAGATGCTCATCTCAGTCCTCACCAAGTGCCAATAGATCACTGATAGAGTTGACGCACGTTGATTTCAAGGTGTGAAAGAATTCATTAAGACTTAAACATTTGACATTTTGTGCACTTAATGAGACTGCTCTTCCCTCACTCTTAAAGATAACCCATTATCAGAGACTCCATGGCTAAATGAACATACCCTGGAAACTTCACACACTGAAAATGATGTTTTGTTAAGTGTGGCGAGCGTTTTAAAAGGATGAAATAGGGCTGTGATTGGAGATTTCAAGAAAAAGCCGTTGACACTGAAGGCTAAACAAGTCAATAAAGCCGAGTTTAGTCACACATGGCTCTCGTTCCTGCCTCGTCAATCAGCACAGATGCCCCCGACACCTGTATGTCTAGACATGTTTACTGACATTTGTCTGTTTCCATCATCACTCCATCAATCACATTTCACTGTCATTTTCCACCGCGCGCTGCCATTAATTCTCAAATGGATACCAAAGCATTCTCAAGGCCGGGCTCTTCTTTAAGAGCTTCAGCCAAGGCATGAACACAATAAAGTAACACTGGTGGTGGTGGCGGTGGGGGGGGGGAGAACAGGATGTTACCACTGCAAAAGCCCCCACCACTCCCCTGTTGGAATCCCCTCCACCTGGCCAGTCCCAAAACCTGCGAGGGGGAAGCTTTATTTCGGGGAATGATCCTTAACTCTAAAACCCCACCCCACCCCCCTCTACAAACAAAGGTATGCTGGGACACACTGTAGTGAGGGGAGACGGCATCACACCTTTTGTAAAAGGATACCAAAAATAAACCCAAACCAAAAAAACAAACAAAAACACAACCTAAGGAGTGACGAGCAAACCAAAAAGAACCAAAAACCAAATGTGGCTGGAGGGAGGAGGGGAGGAGGACAAAGTGCAGGTACTGGAAGAGGCCACGCCCTTTCGTCTACCTGTCCCCGCCCTGAAACTTGTGGATGGAGGGACGAGTAGTCAGGCAGACTGACAGGTGAGCAGAAGAAGGACAAACGGCTCCTCCCCTCCTCTGCCTCCCTCTCTCCAGCTCAGTTCTCTGGTCCTGGATGGAGCTAAACGCAAATGACCTCACTGAACTGAAATCTTATTTCCAAAAAAATTGGTTTTTATTTTTCTGTTGGTCGGTTCTGATTGTTTTATCTCTGCTGTGTCTCTTGATGCCGTTTTATGTACTGTACTTTAGTGCTTATTACTTATTTGGAATAACATACTCGCTTACTTACTACAAGAGCTCCTTATTTTATTTCATTCTTTTCGTAGTCGTGCTAGAAATTTTTTATCAGGTGGTTGGAAAAAATACTGTGAAAATTTAGCTTCCAGATTTTTATTAGATAAAGAAACAGACTGTCTTGGCAGGAGAAAAAAAAAAGACCACACAAAAAGCCAAAAACAAAGAGCTGAACGGCGAACCTTGAAACTGTCAAACCAAATACCGAACCAAAACCAAAACAGCTGGCAGGAAGGCTGCTGCTCTCTGCAGGAGGGCAGAGCGCCGGGTCGATTCATCTGAGGACTGTCACTGTGCGGTTTCTGTACGTGAGCTGTAGTTAGAGTCAGAACAAAAACAGAACTCTGAGTAGCAATTTTAACCCCAAAGACAGCAATGCAAACTAGGCTTCAGCCTACAGAGGAACCCGTGCAGCGACGGCCTCGGTGAAGCTGACAGGTTGGGAGTTGGACGCTAACTTATCCAAAGAATATTTGGTTTGATCCACACCAGGCAAACAGTCGACACGCGAGAATCGTTTCACGAACCAAACTTTAGATGTGGGGTTTGCGCCTCAAAGGTGAAACCTTTCCTCCACATTGACTCTTAGACGGAATGTATCTGTTAGTGCTTCTATAGATTTTGTAGAAAAAAAAGATCTATGTTCTACTGCTTACTTATCACTAATGTATTGAAAAGAAAAAAAAACCTACAAAAAGACTGAGAAAAAAAAAAAAGATCCTAAAAACGTTGATGATAATAACTTGATTTTAGACCAAAAATTTAAACTATCTCTCTTTGGGCTTCTTATTTCTTCTTATCAATCATGATTTAGACTTTTGATTGTACTATTTATTCAGGGTAGGGTGGTTTTACTGACCTCTTATTTTTATTCTTTTTTTTTTCCTTGTCTTGCTATTTATTTGTTTATTTATTACTAGAGGTGCTTTTTCATATTGTAATTGTGATGGATTCTTTGTTTTTTGCCTCCTGCTGATGTTCTTCCTTACTTCTTTAAGCCAAATAAGACCACAAATGCAACCAAAAAAATAAAAAAAAGAGAGAAAGAGAGAATATGTCTAATTGACATGAGGTCATGACGATATTTTTCCCTCATTGAAGCCACCCGACTTTTAAAGGTGGAGGGGAGCTCGAAGCACTGTGTGGGCAAAGACCTCGTGATTTACTAGATTTAAAGGTGGGAGTTGTCCGTTTTCTGGATAAACGTTTTGATAAATGTCTCCTTGGAGTTCGACAAAGATGAAATTCGGTTTCAGATAAGGAGACGGAGGTGCAATTTAGACCTTAGTACATGAGGTGTTCTTTGAGACACGGCGCTGCTTCCCTTTCTCTGTTTTATTTTTCTTCAAAAAGGAAAACTTTACAGCTGCACAGCCAAAAAACACAAAAGAGGAAGATCAAGTGGGGGCAAAAGATAAAGGTGTTTTTACATGACAGAGACAAAAGAAGGAGGCAAAAGATAAAGGTGATTTTGGGTTCCCGGGTTGTAAATTGCCCTCTGACTTCTTTTTCTGTATCTCCTTTTGTTTCTGCTTTCCTGTATGTTGGTTTTAACTTATTTCTTCATCCCCTGTAGGATGTAAAAGAGAGATAGTTCATCATATACCTCATATTCTTTGATGATAAACCAAATAGATGAATGCTTTAAAATACGGGGTTCAAGTGGGGATCAGGGTGCCGGGATGGTACGTGTGTGGGGTGGTGTGCTTTTATTAGCTGGGAGCAGACGCAGTAACGTCCGACGTTTAACGGAAGTAAACGCAGAGGTTTGGGATTGATCTGGGATGTAACAGGTCACTAAAGAGGTCGCGGGTTTACTCCGTTAGATTCAGATGGTGCCATATAAAGTCATAAGACCGTACTGGTGTATGCTCCTGTCTACGTACACGCGCAAAACACACGCACACCTTGTTCCCTGAAAAATACCCCGCTGTGTGTGTTGAGCTTTGAACATGGCCCTCTCCGCACATCTGACCCTCTCTGCTTCCTCCCTGTCAAACATTGACTGTGGGCTTCAGTTTGCTCTTTGGCACAGATCTAAAATCAAATCTGGATCTGGTTTTGGCTCAAAAAAAAAGCTTCTTGGGTTCGTGCCTCTGAGCAGCTTCATCACCAAAGCCGCCCTCTCTGACCTTTTAGCTTCTTTTTGCCTGATGAGGGGGCATGATGATGAATTGATGTCCACGTGTATCAGGGAGCGCCGCAGGGCAGGTAACCGGGGAGCGGCTGAGGCCGAGGTTGCTAGGTGACATGTCCAGACAGTTCTTTGTGTGTGTGTGTGTGTTTGTGTTGAGCAAGTGGAAGTTGGAGGGAGAGGTGTGCACACGGTCTGAACATCTGGATTCCTGCCGGGAGTCCATGCACTTTCTCACTTTGCTCATTTTGTCTCCGTCTTGTGTATTGACAGGACATGGAGGCTGAGTGCTGTGAAGCTCAGGGTTTGAGGGAGCTGGTACAAAGTGTGGATCCCTGTGGTGGGGATACCCCCCCACGTGAATGATACCAAAGTCAATGCCCTGCCATGGGATCCAACACCATGTACATGCAGCCTGTAATCCTGATGTTCACTCCAGAGACTCCATTTAACTCACACTACAGAAAAAGTAGGATTTTAAAAAAAAAATCTTTACAAAATGACACTAACAAGATTTTACAGCAGCTTCCAGGTGAGTAACTTGAGGACAGCTGAGTTTCTCACAGAAATGTATTCATGCACAAAAGCTAGAAGCAGCATGAGGTTTGCTGAGCACAAAGACTGGAAGAGGCTCCTAGAAGTTATTTGAAGAGGCCGTTCCCCTAGAGCCCACATAATTATATCTGATTATGTTGCTGAACTTTAGGTGTGCTCTTAGGTGAATTTTTGTTAAGTGGATTAGAGGAGCGACCTCTCTGGTGAGGTATGAAAATTAATAACCTGTGGAGTCATTTTAACATAATTTTTTGGCTTCTTTTTTTTTTTTACTGAAAAAAGCAGAATATTTGAGATCTATTGAATTATTTGTTTTGTAAAACTGGCCTTGGAGATTTTTCTCACCGTTTTTAACGCAAGTTGACGGGCTGTCAACAAGGGAAGTGAGCGTGAGCACACAAGTAAGACTTTCCGCTGAGCTGTATTTTCCTCTCTTCCAAAATCACAGCAAATGTACAAAGTTTGACAATGGTCAATTTTCTTGCTGCTGCATGCAGCAGCATGAAACTGGTAGTCCACAGAGCTGCCATCTTGACTTTGAGATCATTTTTTCACTCTGAGGCGGCAGGAATGGACCTCCCCAGGCTCATGACTGAAAGTAGATGTGATTCATTATTTCCAGCTCATTTGGGCAGAGCAAAACTATGTTTCCCACTTCTGTTTCCAGTGTTTATGCTAAGCAAAGGTAACCGACATCTGGCTGCTAGTTCTCACGGGTAGAAAATATTGTCCCATTTGTTTTGTGCAGCTCAAATTCCCACAGACACTTTCTACAAATTGATGAAAATCCTACGTATCTCAGGAGGCCATGAAGCCACGAGATAATATGAGCTTCTGTGGAATGAGAGACAAAGTGAGCTGAGACAGTAAAACCTTAACAAAACTGCTACATCTCCCTCCACCCACTCTCATCGACATGCACACGCTCTTCCTCTCCCTCTTCTCTCTCTGTCTCTCTTTCTCTCTTTTCTACAATAGCTTTAGTCCAAAGGTTCTCCAGCAACACAGCAAAGCAAGTCAGACGTTAAAAGAATAAAACCAAAGAGCTCTATCTTGATCTTCTCTCTAACTCGAACCCTCCACTGCACCTCTCACCCCCCTCCCTGTTGTCACCTAACGAGCCGGTCTTTGAAGCATTAACCTCAGCTATCCAAAGGGAAATAATAATGATGAGAATTAAGATGATGATGAAATGTATATTTTTAAGTATTTGTCATTGGAAAAAAAAAATCTTAAGCTTCTCATAATTATGGTGATCACGACGGTGACAACAATGATGATGATGACGATGATGATGATAATGAAGTTTCTCTTGGTATCTTTGTAGCTGTTTGGATCCTTCTTGAGTTTGTGTCTTTTCTGCTCGTGCTGCCAGAGTACCGCTTAACTCCCATCATCCCACCCTTCCCCACCCCGCCACTTTTTTTTTTTTTTTGTTTTTTTTGTTTTTTTAGAAAAATTTGGTTCACCTTGCTGTTTGGACCCCAACGGCTACCTGTCTGCCCTTTGCCCCTGGATGTTTGTCTGCACCTGTGTTCGCCTGTGTGTGCGTTTGTGCAGGAGAGGCTGAGCTGTAAAACATTCACAAGGGGAAGTTTGAGATTTTCTCTGGATGCAGTTTCTTGTTTGCTTGCTGTTAAAGAGGCGAGGGCATCAGTCTGTTGCACTTGTGAATGTTTCTGTGAGTGTGCATGACTGGGTGGGGTTTTGGTTGTTGGAGGACAAAAAGATCCTTTGTTCTTCTTGTACCCCGACACAACATGTGTCCCGTCGACTGTAACGTACTGTTTACCAACTTCCTAGTACATGTAGCGTTAATCCCCCCAACCCCCACGCCCCAGTCACTGCATTTCCTTATTTTGTATGAGTGAATGTGTGTGTGTGTAGGTACGGTTGTGTTACCGTCATTCTTCCTTTTGTGTTTGCCATCCTGTGAGCGGTCTTCCCCTCCCACCCCCAACCCTGTCTGCGCCCTTTTCTCCTCCCTGTGGTAGCAATTTAGCCTTTTAGTGTATTTATCTTGAAAGCCAAAAAAAGAAGAAAAATAACTCTGCTTGTTCATTGTACAGTGTTGTTCATTTTAAGTAATTTTTGTAACTGAACGTGTTTCATTCATCCAAATAAAACAGGAGACAAAAACTGTACAGATGATCCATGAGTTCCTCTTGTCTCTTTTTTTAAAATGAGTATTTCCTAATATTGTGTGTGTGCCTGCGTAGCTCTGATTTGGGTTTCATTTTTTTTATCTTGGACCACAGGTTTCATTTGGTTTGCAGAAACCTCATCTCTGAAACCGGAAATAAACGTCAAGATGTTGTACCTCGGTTTAGCCAGAAGAGGGTGCTGTTAGACTATGAATTTCCGCCTTCAGAGGCGGGATGAACAACCATTCTTCACTGTTAGTGTTATTCTCCAAATAAAGACGGTCAGTAACGAGAAAAGAACATTTTAAAATATTTAAATATCAGTTAATTAAATGTTTACAGTTAATTCCCTCTATTAATGCTGTTATTTTCCCATTCTCAGTTTTTTTTTTATTATCTACACTCAATGTCAACATAAGAAAAGTTCTGATGGAAGAGAGACCCACCTGTGCACTTAAAAATATTGACTCTGTTGAAACAGCTTCATTAAATTATAATAAATAAAGGTTATTGCTCAGTTTGTTAAAAAAAATTCTGTAACTGCATAGTGAATGAGTTAGTAAAGTTTAAGTTTTTCTTTAATATCTGAAGCAATATTAAATAACATGAAAAGGATCAAGTCTGATTTAGCCTAACCTTTGATAAGTAAAACTCTTAAATATTTTTTAAACAGATAAGCATCATGTTCGTCTTTTCATTAGGTGAATTTTTGCTCTTTCTTCCAGCAAAAGACTTTGTGAAACAGTCTTGGACAGCCTTTGCAAGCTGATGCCATAAAGTTTTCAAGATGTTTATTTTAGAGGACTTTGAGGTTTTCAGCTTCCACCTCATTTGATGCAAAACCATTGTTTTTTTTATGCTCACCATGTTTACACATGATGTTTAAGACCAGAATTAATATTCAACTGAACCATTTCTTGCTTTTATCAGTGAAACGTTGCCCGAGCCACCATTACAACACAAATCAAAAGCACAACGGTGCACCTCCTGTGTTTAACACCTGTTGAGCTGTTCGTTTGTAGCAATTCTGCACTTTTTTTGTTTTTTTAAATATAAATTTGCTCATTTGATCACCAGAGTTCTGTTTAAACACCACCAGTCCACAGGGCTTGATTTCAAACGGCATCAGGCTTGTTTGATCGAAGACGCTGAAGTTTGAGATGAGCCCACAAGACAGATTTCTTTCTAATGACTCTGCTAGGACGTACATGTGTGTCTACACAGTAAACCGGTGCCACCACCATTCCTGCATTTGTCATTTCTTGTTCCTTTTAAACATTCATCTTACAGTTCCTAATATTTTGAATGGTGTGAATTGTTTTGTACAATTTAGAGTGAATTTTTGACTTTCATTATGAAATTATGCTTTTGTTAAAAACATAATTTAGGACTGCTTATTATCTTCCAAATCAAAAAATGGTAATTAAAAATACTAATAATGCTAATATTATTAGCAAATTTAGTAGAATACAAGGTGAGGTTCAGTTCACCGTTCATGTTTTGTCACATAAGTTCAAAACTGCAAAATCTCAGCCTTGCTTGGAGTTTGTTGGTCTGATACGAATAATAAATATGTGTATGATTTGAATTTAAGACGATTTACAATGTCTTAAAAAGTTTCAATAAATAATCTTTTTGCCATGGAGCAGAGTATATATCTGGACATACTCTGTCTTGTGTCAAACTTGCGTCCGTGGTAAAGTGAGTCGACGCTGCAGTGTCTCATCCTGTGTCTCCATACCACAGAGACAAGTTCCCACACTGCCCACTTGTAAGTGGAGAGGAGTAATCACCTCTCATCTTTGCCTCCATCTCCTCCTCTTCTCTCTCGCTATTTAAATCCTCTCAACTGAGTCAAGGGACAATTGCAACATGACAAACACCATCCCTAACAATTTATCTAACCTTCATTTTCTTCATCCAGAAGTGTTTGTCCCCTTGTCTGAGAGATTGGTTTTCGCTCTGCACGTTCTCTTCCTCCTCCTACAGCTCATCGCTCTTCCTCTCTTACGAATGGCCTCTCCTTCAGTCTGTCTCCTGTTCCCTCCTGCTGTGTGGCACAGTAGGTGGATGATTAGGTAGGATGCTGGAGTGTGTAAATGTGACAGCTTTCAGACACCCACCTCCGAGTTGAGTCACGGACGGCGGTGGAGAGCATGTGATCCTATCACCAGGGTGATTCGGGTAGATTTGTGTTGCTCTTTTGTTGCTTTTTTTTTGTAATTTTTTTTTTTTTTCAAAATGTTGATGTCTTAGAGAACTCTGGAAATCATCTTAAGAATGAAAACACTGTCACTGCTCATCCATCACCTACACTCAGTGGTGCAGTGGGCTATTTTGCAGTGCTTGTACTTTATTGGACTGTTTTATTTTATATACATTTGTGCATCACCTTTTGAAAAAGGAGCAAACGATGAGCTTGACGATGCAGTCAACTGGTCTCCACCCTCAAACTGTCAAAAGTCATGCAGGATTCAAGCTCAAAAAGGTGAAAAGGCCTTCCAGTATTGGTCAGTGGCTCTTCTGTGCATGTAGATGTCATGATCAAGTGCACCAGGATCCTTGGCTTTTTCTTTCTCTGAGAATTTTTTAGTGTTGATAACTCAACTTGGTCATGAGCATGTCTTATCTCTTGACGTTTGACATAAGTGGGATGACATCAGGTCTGATCACCCTCAAAGAATGGCTTTGTTTTACATTTTCTTTTAAAAATTATGATGTGAAAAGAATAATAATAATTTTAAAAAATCTAAACTAAAAGTAGAAACAGTTCTTTCTTAATTCAAATTTGAGTAATTGCAGAATTTCCGGCCACATTTCTCCAACTTTCTTCTGAAGTAAACAGTCCAAAATTAGAAAAGCAACATACTTTTTCTCAGATCAAATGTTGTTGCTATGTAACAGCATAAAAGCCAAATGTCCCTTCTCATAGTCATTAACAACGAGCTCTGTACTGTAACAGTAACTGGCTGCATGCCGTCGCTGAAGAACTACACACTATTAATGATGCCCGTGAAGTCACTCACTGTGACTTTAGCCGCAGACTTTGGCATGAAGTGAGTAACCAGAGAGCTACATATCTGGTTAGGTGAGGAGTCGGTTAACACAGCAGTCATTCTGGGGCTTGGAAGAATCCCAGTAAAGGGGGTACTGGCTACAAAAAAGAGCTGGTCAGAGCTACGGACGGCAGAGCACCAGCTGTCACTTTAACAAGGAACGCTGCCAGAGTGTGGCGTACTCGTTCAGCTACCTTAGTGAGGACCAGAGTAAGTCGTAGTACCATCACTCTGAGGACGTTAGGGGTTACTGACCACACTTTACCTCAAAAAAAGTTCGTTGAGGACCGGGGTCTCAGTTTTAGACTTATATTTGTCCCTGTAGTTTTGTATGTCAAGTTTAGGGAAAGAAGCTAAAGAATGCGTAATGGCAAGGAGTGTGCCCACAAAGATAGTCGCATGAACACCTGAGTGTGTCGGTGAGAGCAGTGCCACTGTACAGATCTGGTTTCCCCCCCCATGTGTGTGCATGTGTGGTGTGTAGGTGACAGCGTTTTGTGCGTTGGCTTCGGCTATTGTTGCCTCTCACTTTAACCTTCTGCCCGCCACCAAAGACACAAAAACAAGACGTACCAGTGTTTTTTTTTATTAGTGTAAGTAATCAACAAGATAGTTTTTAGCAGATCTTTTTCATTCACTTCTGACATGTATTTAGTCAAAACTGGTGGAAAGTATATTAATGATGTCTTTTTCAGTGTGTGACTTTATACTTTCAGTCCAACTTCAGGGAGAAATGTATTGGGTTTTTTTCCCTCCAAGTATCTGCACACAAAACATATGAAAAATGATTAAAAGTTAATGCTGTAATCATAAAGGCAAAAGAAGCGGTCAGTTAATCAGAAAGTTAATCCACTTAAAATTATGTCACGCCGTTTTCATGATTTTAAGTTTAGCCATTTAACTCCTTTGATCATGATTTCAAATGCTTCAGTAATGGTAAAATATGCTTGGGTTCTAGTGTCTAAACCCTGATCAGTCTCCATTTTTGATGCTTAATTAGAGATATTTAGGGCTGATAAAGTCAAATGTGATCTCTATCCACAGAGCAGGAGCTCACAGGTGGAAACTGGAGGAGGAGGTGGCAGGTTTGAGCGTGGCAGAGGGTGAGGCGGGTGAGACACATCAGAGGGCACGTGAAAACAAGCGTCCTGGAGGTGTTGTAGGTGGAAATTTTAGGTTTTGGATAACTGTGACAGCCTTTCTCGTTGTCTTCAGAATTTTTACAAAACAAGTGATTTGCAGAGAAAATATTCAACTCCTTCATCCTGGAAGAAAATGTCTACTGCTTACAGTTGAGCTGTAAAAGAAGAATCAGCTCCACTTTAACCAAATGCAATAATGAAATCTTGCTTTTACTTTAACCTCCTAAGACCTGACGTACACATAATGTCATAATATTTATTTTCTTAACTCGAGCCCAAATCAACAAGAAAAAAAATTGCATCAGGTCTCAGGAGGTTAATGGATGAGTAAAAATATGTTTAACATATTATAATATTTTCCATGTGAGTCAAACAGGAACACATTTCTGCGCTGATACATTTCGCTTTTGATCCCTCAGCTACATTTTACCGACTGTACTTTTACTAAAGAAGAATTTTCAATGCAATACTTTTACCTTGCTTTCTTTTTTTCTCTTTTTCTTGCCTTTGTCTCCTTTTTCTTTTGTGGTCATTACCTTTTGAGAACAAATCTAAGAAATGTCAGTCTTGCACACACACACACACACTCACAC
>JAOWBL010000008.1:13162226-13178388 GCA_028564865.1 Zenarchopterus dispar
TTTTCTTTTGTGGTCATTACCTTTTGAGAACAAATCTAAGAAATGTCAGTCTTGCACACACACACACACACTCACACACACGTATGCAGCCAAGTTTTGTCAAGTGAGACAAGGACATTGTCATTGTTTGCAATGCTTTTACTAAGTTTTGTTTTGCCTACTTTTGCAGAAACCATATAAGAGCACTTTTTCACTTGAAGTCCTTTTTTTATCACAACAAAATACAAAAAGATAATTTCACATTTTACAGTTCAACTTTTGAATCTCTTGGAAACTTTGTATGATTACATTTTCTTCCATTAACCCAACGAATTTCTTTGAATACATCAAAGACGTACATGGCCTTGTCTTGTCAGTCGCATGGTTATTCAGAAGTTCAAGATGTGTGTTATTTAGTACAAGAAGAAAAAGCTTCCTAAAGCTTTAGGCCTGATGAACTCTCATTTTTATCCTGCTGCTCTTTGATCTTGAACAGAAATGATTTTAAATCTTTTCTGTTCAACGAATTCTTCACGATAAATCGTGAATAATAGTTTAATCAGCATCAAATAAACACACCACGGTGAGACTGAGGGGGGTTTTTTTGTGGTATGACTCCACTCATCTTATCTTCCTTGTCATTCCCTCTGTTTTCACCCTGTCAATAAACTGAATGAAGGCAGGATGCCGACACTTCACGGAAATTAACATCAGAGCGCTTTTGGAGAGATAAGGATGTGACAGTCATTTATTGCCTCCTCCTTTCCTTAATCACAGCACTTTTATGAATGTCTAAACAAACACATGAGGGTACATATAGTGGGCACAACAGGGAACGCATCCACCTCCCTGAATGACGCATCATTCAAAGCCCCCCACTGCCCTGAGAAAGCCGCCATAAAACTCATAGCTCCTCTTAGCACAGCTCCCCACAGCTCAGCTAATGATGTTTTTTTTCCTCTCTTTTACACTTATTTAAAGCTCAGACAACATAGCAATAAACAAACTCATTAGACCTTTAATAATGAGAGTTCAAGACCACTTTAGTTTAATTCACTTGCTGTTTCTTTCATGTTCACTTGCAGCTTGGATGGATTCCGGCACGAAAGGTTTTTGGTTTGTTTCCTGGTTAAGTGTAGGCACCAAACTTCATAATTAAGGTTGAATTAGGATTTCTGTTTATCCTGAAATAAACGCCACGTCGCAGTTTCACAAATTTTATAACACATCCTGACAGCTGAAGCTGAAGGTGTCCCTCGGCATTAATTAGCAAAAACAATGAAATGAGAAAGGGGTCCTGACATGAAACCTCAATAACGTAGCCCGCCGTACCATCGCGTGTGTTTTGGTTTTGAGGTGTGATCTTGGGGTTTTTGAGTCTTTCGCTGGTTCTCTTGTTCGGTTATGCTTCAGTCTCGTTTCCGGTATTTTGTTTCTGTTCTTCTGTTTTGAGTTGAGTTTGCTTGCTTGACTTCCTGTTTTACTCTGAAAGTGTTATTCTTTGTGAGCAAGTCTTCTTTTGATTTCCATGTTCGCCTGTTAACACCTGTGTCTCCTCAGCCTTGTCCTGCGTCTCCTTCTTTAGCTCCTGGTTTCTCGGTATTCTCTTCTGTTCTAAGCCCCATTGTGCCTCACCATGTTGTTTTCTCCCCCCTGTTCATGTTTTAGCATTTTGAATGATTTTTTAAAATTATATATATCCTGCATTGTCCAGTGTTTATTTTCTTTCTTTCTGTATTTCTTTCTTTCTCTTTTTACCTGAATGACTTTGATTACTTCTGCCTCCTGGTCTCCTGCTTTTGGGTCCTACTCCTGCAAACCTGCCGCTTTGTAATTAAAGCCTTCGTCATTCCCTGTTGTCAAATGTTGTTTTTGTTTAGAAGGGAAAAAAAGCAGTTAGTAGTTCTTAGACACACAAGGTGTCCTTTGCCAAAAGTGGCTAAATTTAAATCCAGGGCCAAAACGCCCCCTCCTGAAGGGCTAACAAAGTTTGCAAAACAAAGTAGGAGAAGTGCAAGTGGTATAAATTGGGGGTGGGGGGGGTTGTTAAATCATGGATACCTTGGTTTTACTTTGATCTGATACAACTGTTTTTCACTTAGTCATGCAACGGGCTTCAATCATAACGTCACTGCAAAAGCAACGTCCTTCCACTTTTGCTCTCGCAAGCTGCTTGGTTCACTTCAAGCAACAATATTACACAAGCTTCTTGGTGAGAGGTCAAGAGAAGGTCAGGATTTCACTCAGAATTCACTACCTCACACAGTTTTTATAATAAATGCTGTGAAATGATCACAAAGGGTGATAAGTACATTTGGGAATGAGTTCAGGTTTGATCTCTTGTGTGCAGATCATTCTGACATGATCCATCCATCTAAATGGATCAGATGACCACTGTTGCCAACTTGATGATTTTGTCTCTAGTTTAAGCAACTTTGATGATTTTATTTCTTTATTTTCTTCAGATACATTTTGTGAAATCCAGTGAATATCAGAGATCTTTCTCTCACACACACACTTCAGATTCGCCTCTCAGCTTCTCGTCTGCTCAGTTAGAGGCGCAGAGCAGCAGCAGCAACACCTGTAAACTGCTTTCACATGTGCGGTGTTGTCCTTGTGCTTTGTCACACACAGGGACGCTGACGCTGGCCTTTTTGAAAGGCAAAAGAAGAGAGAGTCTGTTTCATCTCATTTACTAATAGCATTCAGTGAAAATGTATATCTGACTAATATCTCCAGGACAAATGCTGAATGGTAAATCATACGCGTATTTAACCTTTTCACGGTTCTACAAAGTCCTTTACAATATGTCTCATTCACCGATTCCCACGCTGGTTTTTTGATGGAAAAAAATAACAGAAAATGTGTGACATGAGCAACTTTCTGGAGATTTATGGAATATTTAACTGTATAAAAACAGGCTATTTGAGTGTAGAGCTCAGGAAAGAAACAGACAAAAAAACAGAAGGCTTTTTTAGCTTTTAAATTTGAATCCACAGTGATGTTAAAGTCCTCTGAAAACAGCAGCATTGGAAATATGAAGTTGTTGGTAAAGCTGGAGGAAGTGTGTCAATGCACCAAGAAGAGTAATAAGGAACATAAAACTAAACCCTGTTCAGGGAAGATGAGTCATGGCTATCTAATCCAGAGGCGTCATTCGAACTAAATGCAAGTAACAAGAGTGGCTGGTAAATTTAGCACAAAACCTAATTTGTTAAATTGCATAAAAATATCAACTAATAGTTATTAGAATTTTACATAAGCTTTTTAATCATTCTGAATCACGCATGTAAAAATGGACCAATAATTCTGCAGCTGTCCCTTTTGAAAAAAAAAAAAAAAAACACATTGGTGGTTGGCGATGCTTTCATAAAAGCCTTAATGGCGAATTTGGTTCTCTTAAGAGATCTGAAGGTCAGCTCGCAAAGGGGCTGTTGTAGCTCATCTGTATTTGGCATAAAGATGTGCAACATGCCGGTAACTCTTAATGATGCTTTGTCTTGAGTGCTTTTGATCTATTGATGGAACGATTCTCAGCAGAAGAAAAGACGGCTCTCTCTCACAGAAACAAAGTTAATGAATATTGGTAACCATGAGCGCTTAATACACCTGAGCTTGGTTGATTTGATATGTCTCATCCACTACCAGCCAGCCACGGAGAGGGGAGATGTAGTAACGTATGACTAATAATCCCCAACAATGTGAGCAATGTGGAAGGCAGCTACGGCATTAAATCACTCCTCAGAGTTCAGTCTTCAGTGTGGAAACTGAATTTTGACATCATTTTAGCTTTCAAACAAATTCCACTGTCCTCATAAGCAAACAGAGTTCATTCAAAACAAAATAAGACGTGGCTGAGAGAGACCTTGTAAGAAGCTGAGGTGGCCGAGTTACAACTTCTAAACAACAAAAGCCATTTGTAGCTCATTCTGTCATGAATTGGGTTTAGCTGTGTCATATCTGCTTTTTAAATGAGCTGTGATGAACGAGACCCCAGCAGTGGGCCGGCTACAAATGATCTGTTAAGGACATGGATGATGTAAAACCTGAGCCATAACAACAGCACACATGGGTCAGAAGAAATGAATCAGTGGCACTGCATAACAACAGCTCCCACACTGTGAATGAGCCCACTGCGCGGCACCTCCACAAAAGGACCAAGAGTATAGTAACGCAAAAAAAAAAAAAACCACAAAAAAACAAGGCGCTCACGTATGTGGAGAAATCCGACAAAGCAAAGAATGATGGTGATTATGACACATAGCTATGCCACCCACAGTGGGTGCCTGTGCGAGGGCAGAGCACATCAAACTGAGCAAGTGTAACACATGCTCTGTGTCAGTCCTCCTCCCCTGCACTGGCATGTAATGCATGACACATAACTGAACCACCTACAGGCCTGCTGTCTCCATGCCCAGCTGATGATGAGGGGAGGGGGACACTGAGGGTACTGGCCAAGGATATGGATTTTGCAGGATTGTCCTGTGGATAATAGAAGGGATATCATGAGTGTTTCCAAAACTGAAGCAACAGTGTGTCATGAAGACAGCATGAAGAAGTGCTCTACTCTGTGCTTCAAGTGTTTGTTTTTGACATCCACAAATGTCACTTGTAGCTGAGCGCATGAATGTACTTCCGAATGTCGTCTGCTGCTGCTTCCCACCACCAGCTAAACATGTGAAAACATGTTGGAAACGGGCCTTTGGGTGCCACCTCCCCTGAGCTCGTCTGTGGTGTGTGTGTGTGTGTGTGTGTGTGTGTGTGTGTGTGTGTGTGTGTGTGTGTGTGTGTGTGTGTGTTGTTGTTGTTGTTGTTGTTGGAATGGGGGAGTGGGGGGATTTTGATGGCTTGTAGCCAGACACTTCCAGGTGATCTAATCTAAGTGACCCTGACTTAGCTTGGCGCGAAGATGACAAACTGAAGCTGTGAGAGGGCGACGAAGCAAAAAGCTGTTACTGGATCTGGCCCAGGCCTCCTCCACATACGCGATATGTGCATAATTAACACGTACATATGCGCACACGTAAGACTGGGTATGATCGAGTAACCTATACTAATTCTGGACGTGCTGTGACACATAAGGATGAATGAGAGGTGGCAAGAGGAACAGTTGTTATGAACGAAGGTGAAAGGTGAAGAGTATGATAAACTGTTTGGTTCAGTCTATTTATATTTCATCCAGTCTTTTTATATTTGGTCCATGTTCCCATTTTTATTCTGGGGATTCAATCTGCCGTTTTTACAACCGCAACGCAGATAAACATTATTGTGATCACTTCCCCCCACGTGCTTGACTGGCATACCTTTTAAACTTGAAGAGAAACTGAAATCTTGGCAGCAGTTTCAAACATTGATCTTTTAATTTCAAAGGGGCGCAAACTCTTTTTCTCTTGTTTTTTTTCTTTAGCTCCACCATTGCGTTATACTTTCTCCTTCAGCACAAGCCACAAACTCAACATATACACTCCCTACATCCGTGCTAATCCTGGTTACCTACCTTCCTCAGTCACTGTCAGATCATTTGTGTGGAGGGAACAAAGTAAACAAGATTCTTATGTAGACTTTTAAAAAATGTAATATTTGAAGCAAACTAAACAGTCAAAATCACAAGGTTTTTGTGATTTTACTGGACATCAAAGATGTTGGACAAGGGCATCGATATCACCGATGTCAGCTGGGTTCAGTCCAGACAATGTGCTACCTATTCCCTCGTACAGTTCCTCCAGGTTATGTCTCGAAAACTTCAAGGGTGTAATTTGAGTGTAATAATGTCAATATGTTCTCTAACTTTAAATTGACATGATGAATGCTTCAACAAGTAGTCACCTATTTATACATCCAGAAAATACAGAAAAACATGTTACTTTGGAGTGGCATAATCACTCAGATTACACTAATATGTTTGATTAGTGTAATTATCCATAATCATTCTCCTTTCAGCTCTTACTTTGGAAGTGTGAGGTTCTTTAGCAGCTAAATACATGAAAACACCCATGCTCATGGTACAACACAATCTCATAGAAGTTTGGAAAACTCTCACAAACCTGAATGTATTGATTTACATCTTTGGATGCCAGTTTCTACTCTTTTTTTTCCCGTTTCATTTATTTGTTTTGTCTTGATGGTTTAACAGGTGACTCTGGAGGTCCACAACACGTTTAAGTGATTCCCCCCCCCCACGCCCCACCCCACCCTACACTTTCATGTTCAATTTTCTTTTTTTTTTTTTTAAGAAATGTAAAATGTCGTGGTTGGATTAAGTCATTTGAAAATTTAAAATACTGATTAGAGTTAAGAAGCCGTCATGGCTGTAAAACAATCTTAAAAAGACACTATAATAACTCTGCATAAAGATCTAGTTTTCCAGGTTAAACAAATCTCACACTTAAATGCATTACTTTGAAAACTGTACAGAGAAATGAATACACACACTCTCAGTCCTTCTGTACAAAGACAGAGAGTTTAGTATGGTCACTATTTCACATTTTGCTGTGAGACTAAGCTGTTATTCAGGCAGCTGGCCATGAATTTATTCTTTTGTATCAGTAACACATTTTGTTTTGTTTGAAGGGAGAGCAGGACTGAACACTCGGTAGGCTAAAAAGAAGACATGAGGTCTATTTCAAAGTACCTTTAGCAGTTTTTGATGCCTAAACCTAAAACGTAGAGTTTGAAATAAAATAAAAATATAAAACATACTGGCTGAGACAGGGATCGAGCTAAGCCCTTATTATCATTAAAGTCAAAGAAAAAAGTTCTTATACAAAGCTGCCTCATTTTAAAAGGAAAAAGAAACTTAACTGAAATCAACTGACAGAGAAAGAGGAAGAAGATATAAATGAACACTGAGCTGAGGCGTTTAAGGTGACTATTGGGAGCAGGAACAGATGATAGTAAGACAGACGTAGTGGTGAGACTAAGATAAGGGGAAAAAATAGAGGGGATGTGTGGAGACAGAGAGATTGCACTTTGTTCACTGAGGGGTGGAGAGGAGTAAAGAGGGGAAGAGGAAGCTCTGCACTGTGCCAATAGGAAGAGTTTGTTCCTCTGTGAGATACAGGAGACAGTGTCAACACACACGCTGTGCTCAATATAGCCACTGTCACAGAGCCAGGCATACCTCTGTCTCCTTTCCAGCCTGACACCTGCACCTTCCTTAACACCCCTCCAGCCTCGCTCACGTTCTCCTGTCTCCACGTCATATATGAACAAGTTACGTTCTTCCTCATCCTTTCCTTCCCCAGCGCCCCGTCCATCAACGTCACATTCTCGGAGTTAAGTCTACTGATCTCCCTCTCTCTTCTCTTTCTTCCCCCTTCCCTCCCCTCTCCTTCATCATACTGTATATGTTACAGACTTGACACTGGGCCAGACGCTGGTTTAATATAACACACTTTCTCTGTGCCTCCCAACTGCTCCCACATTACCCCATCTTTCCAACTCCCACCATCCCGCTTTCATATGTGCACTGGCCACTTCCTTTTTCCCTACTATACCCACTGCAAAAAGGAGCTTTTTGTTCTTGAATAGCTCCCTCATTGCCATGGTAATCCGGCTGAAAGCGAGTGTGGTTTCTCTGTCTAGGGCCTCTCAGATGAATGTAGTACGCCATAGTGTATTTTTTTTAAGTGACTCTCAAATCCAAGAAATCTGTCATAAAAACATCTAAACATGGCAGACATTCATTTAAATTGTGTATAAATGTCAAAGTTGACCAAATTCAATTAATTTTCCCTGTTTGTCTGCATCTTCTTCTCCCAGGTGAACCCCCCCGCCCCCCACCCAGTGTCTGGCCTCCTGCAGATCCCCTCTTCCTCTGTCTCTCTTGTCCTCCAACATCATCCAACCCCTTCCTTCCCTTCTGAGCCACCTCACTACTTGCTGTGGTAATCCGATTACTCATGTGCGAATACCAGCTGGGGGAGAGAGGGGAAGGCGGGAGGGTGCATGTGTACAGAGGATAACTGTGTGGAGGCCTCGCATCTCAACTAGACTGTTGGATCCTGGCCATCTTTTTTTCCCAACCACTTGTTCCAAGTAGAATAAGACATTTATTGACATTTTAGATAGTTTGTTTTATACCTGAGAGAATATTTAGATTTTTTATTACTATCATAACAAAAATTTCCCATCCCATAAGGGTCCCAGCACAGACATCAAGACTGGTTTATAAAAAAAAAAAAGAAATCAAAATTTCATACAAGCACTCATACTCTGTTTATGAAGAACTCCATCGTTATGATGATAAAAGCACCTATCACAGTCCAAACAAAAGCTTCTTCAGTCTCATGGCAGTGTGTTGCACTGTAAATACATAAACTATAGATTTATATCTTTTGAAATATTATTAAACGGTTTGACTAAATACTGGCTGGTCTACAAATTGATTTTTTTTTTTTTAGGTTTAGACATCTAATCCAGGTGAACATTCAAACTAAATTACATATTAGGTTTAGGAAACATCAAATATTTGCCTTAAAGTGGACTCTCTAAGAGCATCTACAACATGGATGAAAACTACCTTTACTTATTTACTGAAAAGACCAGTCCTTTCAAATGTGGTGTAATCAAAGTAAATAAATGGCACATGTGGTAAGTTTCAAAACAGTGTTATTTTTCATCATCTGTCAAGTCTTTTACATCAAACTATGAATTTTGTCTGAGCCCAGCATGGGGGTATTTTTCTAACCAATGAGTGACAAAAAAAATTAAAAAGATCAAATGATAATAATAAAGATGAACAACTATTGCTGAACACAGGTCTCAGAAGAGACTAGAATATGACTAACCTCTTTTAACTATTAATTGTCTATCTGTTGACAAAGTGTTTTCTGTAAAACGTTAATTAATGTAAACTTCAAGAAGTGTGAAACAGAAATGTCTAACATTTGCCATGGGGTTGTGAGCAAGGAAAGAGTTTGAAAAGTTGAAACTGTCTTGATGCAAATATTGAAGATGAACAACAACCTTTCGTGGCCATGAAAGTCTGTAATCTTACTGCTTTTGTAATCATGCCTATCACTTGTGCCAACGTGAGAATATTTCATTTTGCATTCATTCGTCTATTCTTAATCATTTCTTGTATCTTGGTATTCATAGCTGTAATCCTATGCTTCAGAAGAAGAGCAAGACAGACGGACACGAGGAGTGATGTGCGATAGCGTGTCTTGACTGTTGGACTCGCAAGCTTGAAAATAAACAAGTTCTCTGAAGACAAAGAACCCATTGACTTATTTGGTCTCCGTCTCCCACTCCTTATTCTCTGCAGCTTTGCTCTCTTTTCCTGTCTCTCCTTCTCTGTCTTTTCTTCCTCTTGCCGTTTCAAAGTGGTGAGGTCGGAGAGGAGGAGGAGTGTTAACCGCCACTCTGCTGCACTTGTTGTCCCCTCAGCTGCCGACTTTTTCTCGTTTTCTTTTTTCCTGTCTTCTCTCACCCTAGTAACCCATCTTTGTTTTGTAGCCTGAGGACTTAAGCCTTCTTCTCTTCACACTGTCTTCTCCCGATGATGAACTAAAGCTAAACAAGGACTGAACTCCACTGATTTTGTATGATGTGGTATGAAGTTGATCATGCCAGTTAATTCCCAGTAAATACAGTCAAAGATATTTGTTTCAGTCAAAAAAACAACAACAAACCACTAAAGGTAGCATGTCTACATGTGTGTCCACTTACTCACTCGCTACTTGTGGCATGAATCCTCAGATACAGTTTGTACATACTTCATTTCACCACCTTTATCACTTCAACGCCCTGTCCAGGAATTATAATCCGGCCTCGCTCCACTGAAATCAGGTTCTGCATGTACATGTATTATGCATATATGTGTGTATGTGAGTGTCTGCTTGTCTGAAGTGCCTGTGGTGGCACTGGTTAGTGGGCTACCACACCCATTGTCCACGATAATTACACAGATTCAGGCCATCTGTGTTGCTGAACCACAGTCGAGAGGAAACCTGTGTGTGTTGTGACTGGATGGTCTACAGACCAACTGCACCGCAGATTTCCACTGAGAAAAGTTTGCAAAGATTCTGACTTCCTAGATAATCATACTCTGAAATGAATCTTGGTTCATGAGCAACTGGCTGAGATCCCATTTTCTTTAGATGACGCATCACTCCATTTGTCTAAGATGAAGAGTGGTGAGGTTGGGGGTGGGTGGGGTAAGGGTTTGTATCTAAAGGAAAGATGTCTGGGGACGTTCACACCCGCCCAACTGTGAGCATTCACATACACACAAACACTTGAGTGGCAAAATCTCAGCTCTCCCTTTCATTCTCTCTTTCTTTCTCTGCAGAGCGTCTGTCTGTCATTGCGATTAGGAACGGACAGAGTCACATAAAGCTGAGAGGGGATGAAAAAGGGCGGGATGAGAGATAGAGGGACTTAGGGATGATGTGAAACCAATAAGACAAGGCTTCTCTGTGATACATTGTTTGTCAAACACATGATCAAGTTCACTTCCCAGCATCATCTGTAATGGCTCGAAATTTGAATTCAATTTAAAACTGTAATGTGATCCATTTTCACTGTGGAAATAAATTCTTAAAACATCTTTTCACACACAAGTAACCTACTGACCACCCAAATAGCTAAGAAATTATACAAGCTAAAAATGCATTTAGATTTTTTTTTATTTTTTTTTTAGGCATGACATATAAGCTGTACAATTATACATTTTTCCACCTTTAGAATCGCAATAAAACATCAAAAGTTGTGAAATGACACTTTATTGCTGTTTGATATAGGCCTTTGTGACATAATAGAAAACTTAGTCATCTGTTTTTTTAAATTCTAAACTCAGTAAATGTAAAATAATAGCCCCTTATGTACAATACTTTCAAGGTTAGATATTTGCATAAATATTTTATATTGCTGTACTGTGTGATACGTATCGGGGGAAAGGCCTTGTTACATTTCCCTATGTCACCATTCCACCTTGAACGGTAGTAACAGAGGACAAAACAGAGCAGGGAAGAGCTGTGTGTATAAGAGGAAGCTACGAAACACAGCATGACACTCCTGTCGCTCAGATGACTCTGTGACACAATATAAAGCTACTTTTAAGTAAAAAAGGCAAATCAAGTGGAAAAGTGAAGGAACTTTAGAGAATGTTTGTTACGGTTTCATGGTTTTGACGTTGTGTTTTTGTTTTATTTTTTAGTTTTGTTAAGTTTTCCTGTTCTCTTAATTTTGGTCTTGTTTCCTAGCTTCCATCGCTGAGGTACCTTTGTTTTGTTTGTTTGCCTAACTTCCTGTTTTATTTGAAAGTCCTTTCCCTGGTGTGTGCTGGTTTGGTCTTTTCTAATTAGCCCCACCTCTTCCTTATAAACCCCTGAGTGTCTTGTCAGCTTGTGTGTCCATATATACTCCTGTGTTTTGTTCTGTCACCAGTCGTGATCTCTGTGGTATTGTCCTCTTCCCCTTATGTCCTTGTGTTTGGAAGTTTTGGATTTACCGCTTGTGGTGGCGCTTTTTGTAAAATAAGGGACTTTGTCACCTTCCTGGTCTCCTGCGTTTGGGTCCTCTGTAAATTAGCATCCGCCCCCTTAAACTCTTTGGACCTCCATTGAAAACTGCTATGAGTTTGTGGATCAATGTAGGTCATTTCTTTTCTAAAGGTATCTGTACGTGAGTGCATTAAAAGGAGATTAGGGTGTGCCAGGTCAAGCATCCCAATTCGCCCCAGCAATCCATGTTGGTCCCAGGAGGTCACATGACCCCAGGCCAGCAGCGTAGGTATTACACAAATGATTAAACACAAGTAAATTTCAGTCTACGGAAAGGTTATGCACAAATTTGTTCTGCTCACATTTATTAAATGAAGACCAATGTCTTTTTCAGAGAAGGTCCTGCTACTTTCAGCAAGATAATACCATCACAATAATACAATGTGGCTATATTAAAAGGGTTCAGCTAGGCAGTGTGTCTGTTCAGGTTCTAGTATAAAATTACTAAGTGAAAATACAGTGCAATCTCAGTGGTGATTTATGATAATATTAGCAGTACCACAGTTTTTTTTAATGAAACATGTTCTTGCCTCCAACCAAGTGTCACGCTTCTTTAAATGAGGAGTGCACATAAATATTGTTTGTCATTGTCAGAGTTAATGGGTATAATGGACTGTTATTTTCACAATAGGCAGATACCTTTACAAAACATGTTTTAGACATTAAAATGTGTGTTAACAGCAGTACTTCCCCTGGCTGCCGCAATACATAGCAATGTGAATTATAGTATAAGTTTACCTTTGAGGCTTGCTGTCAACTCCTGTGGAGGGATGTCAGTATGATTATAGAAAATATCTAATTTTTTTTTGTTTATATCAAATTAAATCATTTTAAAATGGTTTGATATGCTTTGATATGCATTGTCTTTGTTGGACAGAAGACAATGCATTAATATTTGCATAAGTCACCTTCTTCCAGGCTCATGACTTGGCAGTTCATCCCACAGCTGTAATAACATAATAAATTGAAATGTTTTTTCTTTGCTCCACAAAATGACCTGTCTCCGTGCCTGAATTTTTCTCTCATGTCCCTCTCCCTTAACATGCACCATGTCCACAGGAAGACATCTAGGTTAAGGATGCACTTTTACACCTCCTGGTGGTACTTGGGTGATGATATGTGCTAATTAATGGGCATCAGGAACGTGCTCATGATCTGTGATCAGTTGGCATTCATGATGATACACACATTCTTATGATCAAATCTGAGTTTTAAATGGTGTTCATAAAGCCAGAGGTGATTTATGTACAAAGATTTACAAAGAGTCTTTTTAGGCATTCTCAACACACAAGTAGAAAAGGAGAAAAAAACAGGAAATAAGTAAAGATAATAAGATACATCACATCAGCATCAACAAAAGTATGAGCATCAGCTTGAAATGAAACATACACATACCGAAACATACTGTTTCATTCATGTGCCCTACTATGTAAAGGACAACAGGATCTCATTAATGCCTGATTAAGAGTAAAACCATGAGCTGAAAATGAGCACAGTTACTGACTTCAGAAAGCCTTCTGATTGAGCAGTCAAGTGTAATTACACAAAACATTACTAATTGTGCAGGTCCTTTGAGCTTTAGCCTGAAACAATGACCTGAGAAGAAAAGGTGGGAGATGAAAGGTGGGAGGGAAATAGATGCAGGCACAGAGAGGTGGCAGCGGGAGGAGGAAAAGAAGAGGTGTTAGAGTGAGGGAGGTAGGATGGACAGACGTTATGTATGTATGGGTGGTAAAAGATGACAGAGCAATGTAAAGAGGCAGTGGGGGAGAGAGAAAACAGGAACATTCAGCCTGTACTAGGAGGAGGTTGATGAGGAGGAGGTGGAGGAGAAAAACTTGGTTGATAAAGATGGAGGGTGTTGACTGAAGCACCATGTTTATCAGTGATCAGAATGTACTGTCCTGTACATTTGTCTGTAAATGTCAGCTCTTGTACGTGGCTTACAGGATGTTCACACAGTTTACAGACAAGCACACATACATATGAAAAAAAAAATAGTCATGGAAACATCAAACAAGCGAAGCTGCTGGTCCACAAATCACTTCTATTTGACTGTCAGTGTTATTCTCTATATTATTCTTAAGGCTTTCCTCTTAGTCTTGACTCTTTCTCTTCCCTCAACCCTACTTCAGGGTGAAATGTGTGAAGGAATATTGAAGAGATCTTAATCTGAACCAGAGATACAGACATCAGAAAAAAAAAACGTTATAGATGAGTGCCAGAGCAGGTGACAATACAAGAGACAGCGAGAAAAAGAAAGAAAAGGGAATTGTGTTATGGTTTTGTTCCCAGCTGATTGCCCTATTGTCAGCTGCAGCGTGAGAAAATGTCATGCAGGTCTGTTCATGTTGTCTTCCTGCCTCTGAAGAAGACAGAGCAGGATAGCAGTTCCTGAACCCAATTTGATGGTTTTCTTTTAGTCCAGTTTGTTATCAGGCACAGCAGAGTTGGTTTCCTGTGACTGTCAAAGAATGGGCAGCGAAGGGAGGAGAAATCCTGTTTGTAAATCACTCTGCTGGGACGATGCAGCTGTCAGGGGACTCTGTTTACCTTGTTTTACTACTACCGTCTTATCCTGTTGACAAGGCAGGGCAGTGGTGTGTATCACTGATGTAACAGAGCGGTCAAAAACGTACAAACACACACACTAACACACAAAACTCTATCCTGTGCACCAGGTGTCAGGCTACAAGAAAGCAAAAAAAGGAGATGCACTTCACCTCCCCTGTTTGACGCCTCACCCACTCCCTATCAGCTCAGGAGGAAGCAGAAGGTCAGTGTGTTTGAGGTGACAGGAAACATCATGACACCAGTCGTCTCAATCAAGCAGGTCATGCTGAGAATCTGATCATGTGAAAGAAATCATAAATTACATGTCCATGATCTGAGGACACTTGATGTGCACTTATAGCATATGCTAATTCACACTCTGGGTCACTGGGCTAAGGTTTGAGCCTGGTTGAGTCAAACCTTGGCCATGGCTTGTTGGCTACATCTTTAAGAAAAGGAAATGGGAGTTCATGCTACATGACAGACACAACTGATTAGAAAGAGAAGAGTAAACTGCAAGGGTTTTTTCTCTGCGTAAAAGTGGTTGTTGTTGTTGTGGGCACTAAAATCACAAACAATTCTTTTTTTTTCCCACAGTAATCGATCGATTTCTATGATTGTCTGCAACTTGACTTTCTTATCACAGATAAGAAATTCTTTAATCAGAATTGATCATGCATGACTTTTACCCAACTATCATTACAGTCCTTTTAGTTGAAGTATCTTACCTATATGTAGTAATACATGTGATAAATTTATTCAGTAAGAAGTAAGATGATTTAAAATGGCTTTAGAATTGTATGATAAATGTTATTTTATAGTATTCTACACTGTCCTTTTCTGTAAAAAGATTTCTGTACAAACATTAAGTACATATCCCAGCACTATTACTAAAGTTACTGTGATCAAATCCAATACATATGTCATTAAAGGAAAATATGTCGCTTCTAAACAAAGGAGGGTAACACGTTTGGTAGAATTCATGCTGATTTCATTGGCAAAAGCAGTAAATCTGTGAAAAACTGAGAAAAATTAACTTTATATAAATTGGCTTTTAATCATGGTCTCAGCTGTTTGTTGTTAGGAAGCACAAAATGAGACATATGGTAAATGTTTATGTTAAAGAAAATGAAGGAAGAAACAATTATACATTTCAATTACAAGGCAATTTACTGAAAAATGTAGTCAGAGCTGATACGGCATGTTCCACTCTGGCTTCGAAACACTTTAAATCCTGCTGAACAAACGTACTATAACATACTCATTTTGCTTTTTAAACTAAAAGCTTTTTATTTACAAATAAGGAAATATCTACCCTAATTTTAAAATTTTAATTGCAGGACACAAAATGTTTCTTACTGTGAATGGACCTGTCATCTCTCAGAGAAGCATTCACAAGACTCAAGTTAGATTGACTTCATCCTATTTGAAGTATACTTAAAAAGATATCCATTCCCTGAAGATGAATTTGAAAACATCCTTCAGTCTCCCATTCTGCACACAAAAGAAAAAGGCTAAATTCTACAAGCAGCAATAAAAAAACACATTTGACTGAATGAAAGTAAATGTCTATGTTCAGCTTTTTTTTCCCCCTTCAACTGTCACATTTAAAACGTGGCTCACGTTGTAAAATATGCACCAATAATGTATTTAAATTTCCTGTTTTCAGAATTAATCACCATCTGACGCTTTCATGTAATTTTCGATAGTTTAACAAGTGTAATTATCCTGATATGAAAAGATCTAATTATCCCTGACTGACGCAAACGAGCTCCGCGAGCAGTCGCGCCGCTCCTGCGCCTCTCTTGATTCGGATGTGATGTCAGCACGGCAGCGCGCGCTTGGGCTGAGACTGTCTCCTCGGTAACGCCGCGTGCGGCAGTGACGCCAGCGCAGGCCCCGGCTCGTGGAGAGTGGGCGTGACTCGCCACGTTAACCCCCCCCCTCCTCCTCCTCCTCCTTCTTCTTCTCTTGTCTCCCGTCAGTGGGGGCGGGCCCCAGTCAGAAGAGAGCGAGCGAAACACGACACCCCGAGGAATGAGGCGCGGGGGGAGGGGGGAGGAGTGTAGCGTTGAGTGGTGTGAGAGTGAGTGGAGGACTGAAAAAGTCTGTGAAGAAAGAAA
>JAOWBL010000008.1:13178488-13197378 GCA_028564865.1 Zenarchopterus dispar
GGGGGGAGGGGGGAGGAGTGTAGCGTTGAGTGGTGTGAGAGTGAGTGGAGGACTGAAAAAGTCTGTGAAGAAAGAAAGAGAGGTCGCTTTCTAACGTTCGTTTCTGTCAAAGAAGTCACAGAGGTTTGCGGCGGAGAGATGCCAAACACTGACGAAGATGCGGTTGAAACGGAGTAAACAGCTACCGGACAGTTAGCGAAAGAACTTGAAGAGGACAAGAAAAAAAAAAAACAAAACCCACAACAGAACAGCTTTTTTTTTTTTTTTTTACGGCTGGTTCGAGTCGGGACGGTTGGCCGTTTCCTCCCCGCAAGTTGAGCAGATTTAAACGCTGCGAGTTACGGGACGAGTAGCAAGGAGCAGACAGGTATTGGTGGGAAACCCGGTCCTTCATTCGGTTTTGATTAGTTAGGAAAAGAGAACCAGAGAGTCGGGCGGGAGAGCAGTTGAAACGGTCGCTACAAAAAAAAAAAAAGTTTGCCGTGTATCCTCACCTAGTTTTTTTTTTTTTTTTTTCTCCCCCAGATTGGAAACCAAGAGCGGGAGGAAGAGGCCGACAGGCTGACTTTTCTTTCCTGAAACAACTTCGTGGAATTCCTCCGATCTAGTTTTCCATTTTCTGTTCCGCTGAAAGGCAGAAAGAATGAAAACACCTGGAGATACTGGTAAGTTTGTTTGTTTCGTACCATTGTCTTTCTTGTTTACTTATCGTAGGTAAAGCTAACAATCTGTTCACGACCAGATAACTAACTTACAACACCAAACATATAATAATACATTAAAATAAAACCCACGACGGAAACCTGTTGATTTCAGTTGCTGTGAGTAGCGCAGCGGTCCGGCTTTCACTTGATAAGTAAGTAAAATCTGGTGCAGGTTTAGTACAGTACTCCGGTTTAGGAGGAAGTGGTTAAACTACTGTACAGTTAAAGCGACATCATCCGTGTCACCGTGACACTTTTTTTTTTTTTTTTTTTTGTCATTGTTCAGCAACTTCCAGAAAACTGTGTGAAAATCCTGGAACTACCGAGAACTATGATCAGAGACACAAGTGTTGATGATTTACTCGAGGACTTGCTCTTATAGCAGTGACGTTGAGGTGATTGGATCTAGGCAGGTAAACAGTGAGGAAGTTGATATTAACCTAGGAACCGAGCCTACATTTGTCAGGTACTTAGCCTGTCAGCGTAATGAACTAAAGGGGTGAGGGGTGGGGATTCCCAGCAGTCAGCTGAGATCTGTGTGTGTGAGTGTGTCTTTGTCTAATTCCTGAAATGCTTGCATAAGTTTGTTCTTGCTCCCCTTTCTTGAAGCCGTTCACATTTTGTCCAGAAAGGAGGAAGTGGAAGTACTGTCATGTGTGCCATATGTAGACGTTATCATTTCTTATTGTCATTTATTAGCTGCCTGCTTGTCATGAATCATTAGCCTAAAAAAAAAAAAAATTAAAGTCCTAACTGTGTAAAATAGACATACACTAAGTAGATTTTTTCTTTCCTGCAGGAAAGCAAAATGATGACCTTCTAAGTAGTTACTAAGAAGCGTTTGGCACAAGGCCTGTGTTTGTGTGTGTGTGTGTCAGACAGAGAGTGAGTGAGTGTGATGGACAAACTGTGCAGGACCTTTTCCACTCAGGACAGTCCCCTCACCTCCCCCACCCTGTCCCCTCTTGACTCCCACTGCACCCAGCCTCGGCCCCTCGGCCCTCCACATTCCTGCACACACACCCACACGCTGCAGGCCCTGAGGAGGCTGCCATGACATCACACCACATCCCACCACTCGTAACCCTTTTACAACAAGGAACTCTTGTTTTTTTTGTGTGTGTCTGTGGCAGTAGATTGTTGAGGTCCCTCTTGGAAGGAGCTAAAATTGATTTTAATGTATGTAATTGATGTGTATCTGTGCAGTCGTCAACTATTCATCCTCTTTGATCGCTGTGAAGCTTGTTTACAGGTAGTTGTTTAATATGATCTGCTTTGATAGTTTTTGATAGTACAACTATTAGGCTCCACATTGAGTTTTGGTATTTCTTACTGACAAGGATCAGAGGCAGACAAACTTAAAAGCCAAAGACGGATGGATTAGTAAACGTCTGGGAAACTAAGACATAAAATACTTTATTATTCTATGCTGACTTCTGACTTTTTAATATTCTACTAATGGTAATTAAGTAGTTGATTAATATTGTTGCCTCTGACTGAAAATTAAAAAAAAAAAACTGGCTGAAAGTCATTAGCACTAAAATAAATTTGACTATATTGCAGCACTTTTTTTTAAATAGTTGAATTATTGTATGGGCTCATCTTTGGTGTTATCCTGATCTGTCTGATCTCCTGGAGCATCTGGATGGATTTATCACAACAGAACCTTTAACCCACGAGCATTTAATGTCATGTGGATGGACTACAGTTGTAGGATGTGGATGAACAATCTGTGAAAATGCGCAGGATTTAAAAAAAATTAATCATTCCTTTCTTGGATGTTTGATGTTGGATTATGTCTCATGTGATAAGCTGCAGCGTCTGTGGTGTTTACCTCCTTTCTCTTTAGCGACCTAAACTTCCTTTGCACAACAAACTGATAGGATTTGTCTAAATCAAATGAATGGATGTGATTAAATATGTCATTTGTGTACCTCAAGAGTTAAGTCAAAAGTGATTTAAGTTCTGCTGATGAGGACTTTTAGAAACACAGTCATGACTATTATAAACCCCCCCAGCATACAAGCATGAACTGCACTCTAAAACATCCACTCTTCTTGATGTTCTTCCTCTTGCCACCTCCATCATTCTTTTTCCTCTCAGATAGGATAAAGACTGGTGTGTGTCTTTGTGTGATGGAATTGCAAAGTGGAACCCATGGCTCTAGCGTGGCCATTGTACGTGTGTGTGGTGTGTGGGACAATAGTGGGAGTGGGGCAGGGCCAGGGTCTGATTGTGTGTGAACTTGTGGGGCCAGGGATCTCTCATTGTGGTAATAATGGTGCAGAGTGGCTCATAGTTTGATGGTGCTTTTGACACATGAAGAGACCCCACTTCTGGACGTGTGAGAGAGATTGTGTGCAAAAGAGGGAGAGGTGAAAGGGAAAAAGTGGGACTATTTTTCACTGTGTTCAACCACGTAGGTGCAATGATTCATGTATGTCACACAACGTCACAGTAATGTGACCTCTCCCTGCTTCTTGGGAGTGATTGGTGTTTAGTGAGTGATTGATATTTATTTAATAATTTGTTACATTTATTCTAGATGCACATAGATTACAGAAAACAAAAGATTAGCCTATGAGCAATAAATTCAGAGGAAATATTTCACTTTTTCTCTGTGTAGGTTTATGTGTCTGACTGCCACAGTATTCTTTTCAGTTTCAACAACTGCTGTGATAAGCGCAGTGATTAGCCTTATCTCTGAAAACTCCCTTGCTGTGCTGACCACAGCAAAATCACTGCCTCCTACTATCTCAATGTGGTTTTATGACCAGGTTTATGATGAGACTCAACTGAACATATTTAAAACCTGAAACAGATAACCACTTCTCCTATGGTACACTATCTTCCTTCTGGAAAAGCTCCTAAACTACTGGAGGTTTTGAAAAAGAGGGGGTGGGGGGCAACAACTTTTTAACATGTTAGCTGTTCAGTAGTTTTAAAACCAACTTTTTTTTTTTTTTTTTTTTTTTTTAAATAACTTTGGAGAAAAAACAGTTTTTATATACACTAAAGACACTTAAGTGCCATAAAATAGCTATTTCTACAGAAAATGAAAACAAGAATTTTCAGTACCAGCATTGTCGTCTTTCACTTGTCATAACACTTAATAAAAAAAAAAAGTTGATGTTTGTCTTTGACTCTAAGTTGATAAATTATTTCTGTTGGAAGGGGGCTTCAGTTGTGGAAGTGTCTGTATTTATCCAGGAATGTGACCAAAGGGAACAATGTGCTCAGCCAGTCAACACTAATGGATCTCCTCACCATTAGTCCTGTGTTGCCCTTGACCAGATAGACCACAGCCAGCGAGGGAGCATTACCCTTGAGGGCCCAGATGTTTCTGGCTGCTCTCCATCAATGCTCCATGCCCATTCACACCCCTTCCTATCCCAGAGACTGAGACAATGACCTCCATTGACCTTATCTGCCCATCGAGCCCTATATATTATCAACCTCATTTGATCAGATGTATGGCTGTGAAGTTAGATGCTAAAAACTTAAATTTAAAATGTACTTTTAACCCAGTATAGACCTAGTTGAATGCATTTTCAGCCCTCGTGTATTTCTGTGATGTGTGGGTGAGACCTAGTTTTATTTTGATAACATTGGTGGTGCCCGGTATGACCCACATTGATTTTTATTGGTTATTTTTCAGAGATAGTGATGGGGTGGGTCTGTCTGTCTGAATAGGATGGACTGTTGACAGATTACCGTAACACTTTTGAAGAATATGTTCATGACTACATGCACAAACACACACAGACTGCTACTTTTTATTGCAATACTTGGACCTCCCTCATTCCTGCTTAGAAGGTTGCCGAATGTTGCCAGCTGTGTTAGATTATAAACATAGAAGAAAAGCACAACAGCTACTAACTCCTGACAACATCCATAACCATATGCAAAGACATGAAAGCATCATACATATGTTTTATTAATGTATCGTAAAGACAGTTTAAAATCTGATTTGCATATTTAATCAAAAACAAAAGTATGGAAACACTGTCACTTAAGGAGGATCAGAATGCACACTTCTTCACCGTGAAAAGACACAAGCATCTCTTTTCAAGTTGGTATCAAAATTCACGTTGAGAATGTAGGGTGGTGTTTAGGTGTGCATGAATTGGCCTGTACTGTTAAGCAGCTGTTTGTGTTTGCACATACATGTGCGCTGTAATGTAATATGGGGAGTTTACAGAGTTTCTCTGTGCATTCTTCACTCGAAGTGACTCTGAGCTGTGGGGAAGGAATGTTGTCCTTAAACAATAGGAATTAGGCTCATGCATAAGGAAGAGGCCACTCTTTAAAGGTATTACTTGTGAACAAAGCTTATATTTCTGAGCTTGTGGGCGTATATAACAGCTTCTTGGTGGCGCCAGTGAAACTGATCTGAGTCTGACGACAAGCGCACACAAAGATCGGGTAGCTATTCCTCTGATCCTTTCAGATGAAAGGTTTTTATTATGGATCTGCATAATATGATGACCTCTCCTTTTAGGTGAGAGCTGGACTGTCACGTTACTACTTGTTAAAACGTATTCAGGGTGTAAAGTATCCAGATCACGACAGCAGTTAGTCAAAGCTACTTCTTCCTTCACCCCAGTGTCCAGTAGCAGGCCATCGCCACGTCCACCCAAGCTGCAACTGCTGGGCTTCACTTATAGATTCCCTCAGAGTTTTTTTTTTTTCTAAGCCTCTGTTGAGGGTGTTGCTCACAGTGGTTGCTGTTTTCGTTAATGGTAGGGCTTGGCCCAAGCGGTGTTGTAATCTACACTTCTAATCTTCTGAGATTAACCCCAATAATATTGGTCATGCTGAGGGCTTCTTTACAGTACGAGATCAGCGCACAGTGTGGCTGCTGACATTCATACCAGTCAAGATCAGAGTAATAGGACTCAATCTTCTTAATTTACAACTTAAAAAAGAAATTTAAACTTTTATATGGCTTCTGTGTAGTTTGTTTTTTTTACACGTAAACCAAGTATTCTGTTTTTACAAAGTCCTCCAAATAGTGTGTTAATGTAGGTTTTAGTGCATTATAAACTGTAAAGGTGTGAGTCTCTCTTTAAAAAGAGATTCACAAAAACAGATAACTGCCGGGTATCTAGATTTAAGCAGAACAGGTTAGTTGAGTTTGATTTAAATTCAAATTGATGTTGCACAGTATGGTTTACATTGTCTTTTATATTACTTTAACACAGGTTTTGAGCTTTCATTGGAAATGAAATCAAAACACTATTATTAAACACTATTATTATTACTCTGTTATTGGTTGGGTATAGTGAACCAGATATCTTTACTGGCATATTTATTAATTAATCAGGGAATCACAATTACTTTTAATGCATCATAGCACACAAAAAATGCATTGGAAAGCTATTTTCACTTTGTTCTTTTCTTCAATTAAGTTTGACAACATTTAAAATGGTGTCTGGTTGGTGTCTTTTACTCTGCTCTTTGTACTGTGGATTAATCTGATTTCAAATAGAGAATTGGTTCCAGGCTCTCTGATTTAGAGAAGTGGTGAGAGGAGACCCTAACCCTTCTCTAACCCCTTAAGTCCAGCGCAGTCAGCAGACACTCCCTTCAGAAAGGCAGCGGTGTTTGAATAGTTCCTCTGGCTATTTTTATCTGGGAATCTGCCTCTGTGTTGGACCCAGGGAGTAGGCCTCGAGGGCAAATATCTAATCTAATTTTGGGTGATGGGAAGTCACCAAAAGGACTTGTGTGACACTTGCAGTGTCGATATTTGGTGAGTGTGTCTCTGTGGTTGGCTGTCAGGTCTTGGAAATGCTGTCTGGCGCCAAGTTAAAATTTCTCCCTTGTCACCCTCCTCCCCTCTCTCATTGTTCCCCTCCCCCATTCCTCCCTCCCTTTTCCTCACTTTTTTCTCCTTCCCTTCACCCCATGTAAGGAATGCAAGATCACATTAAGAGTTTTCTTTCTAACCAGTTATCGCTCTTCCTTTGCCTATCAGTCTTTCACTGCACTGGTTCTCTGTCTTTACCTTGATCCTGTCTCCATCCAGCATCGTGTTAAGACTTGCTCTGTTCTTTACATAAGAGTTCATTTTAAACTTTGAGTTTACTCGTAACCGCGTATGTATGTCAGTAAGAAAGGTGTGTGTGTGGATTCAGAAGGTACTGGAATGTCATGTTAGCGGTAGAAAAACGTTTTAACTGTCCAAGGGTGTTAACAAAGATTAGAGTCTGTACAAGCCTAGTAACATGTATTAACATTTCCTTTACGAAAGGAATCTCTTGTGTCTTTTATTTATTTTATCCAAAGCAAATATTACAAGTTAACAACTGGATTGTTAACAGGTGTTGGTAATTACACGGCAAGTATATGCTAACAAAATGGCACTCTGTATGGTAGCAGTAACAAGCTGTATTTGTGTGAGGGGAAGGGACAAGTCAAGAGAGAACATCCTCTGTCCTTTTATCAGCTGTTACTGCTTAATCTAATTTCATCTTTCTGGTCAACCCCATGCGCAAGCACTGCCTGCAAGATTTAAAACCACAAACCCACGTTTTCAGACAAATTAGACCAATAACTGCTAATATACGTTTTGCTGGAATCAAAGGCCTGTTTGTTGAATGCCGCTTTTTAGCAAGAGTCCTGACTCTTCAGCCATATGGGCCATTTTGTAAAGTGTGTCTCTCTCTGTGTGTGTGTGTGTTCAAACAGACTCTTGTGTTTGTCTGCACACAGATGCACATGTCCCTTTAGGGGAGTCAAACCTTTTTAGGTATCAATTGACTCCTCTCATCCCACCATCCTCTCCTCCCTCTCACCATCATTTCTGTGTCACCAATCTATGGACTAATACCCCAGTGGCAGCTCCTTTTCCATTAGCCTTCTCCTCCTCTTCCCCTTTCTCCGATTCATGTCACCCTACCCTGCCTCTTTTTCTTTCCCGGGACACCCTGATTTACCAACCAACATAAGTCAGTAAATATACACTTCATGGTTTTCTGCCAACATTGGCTCAAATAGTATAAAATGAACTTGTCAGTCACTGTAAGATTGTATCAGCAAAAGGTAGATGATGGCTGGTGTTGCCTTTCCCAAGTCTCCCTGAAAACTCAAAATAAAAGTTTAAAGTTTAATGTGTTGATAGTCAAGTTTAGGTGGATGTAACGGTTAGATGTATGTGTGTGTGGATGGACATATGACCTGAGACCTGCCCAAGAATTATTGTAGTGGGTATAATGTAATGTGCTGGATTTTACTCTCTGGAGGCTGAGCATATGACTATTTTTTGCTCACAGGCTATCTACCTTTTAAATGTCCACAAGACTTTCTTTCTCTGGGACATTGGCTTTTCTTTCGGGGGGTTGAAGTTGGGGGGTCTCCAGGTGTATGTTTTACTTGTGCATGTTTCTCTGCCACTGTATTTGTGTGTATGCTTGCTTAAGAGAAACTGAATAATGCATTGGATCATTGGAAAGGTATTTATAGGAAAGCACAATGATTAAACTTTAATGAGAAAGATGGTCATCAGTGCTGCACATTTATATAGCATACCTTCTTCCTACACACACACACACACACTTTGCTGGAAACTGTTTCAGATCATCTAGTATTTCTCAAAGTTCACCCACAAGTGAGTGCATTTGCCAGTTTTATATGTTGTACCACTTTCCACTCTTTTAGTGTTGTGACCCAAACACATACTCTTTTTAGATAGATGTGTTTGTTGGGGTTTTTTTGCTGATGTTCAAGTAAATAATTAATACCACAGAAGTGTTACACTTACTCAAGGACAGTGATTTTGGGGACATCTCTGTAGTCTGCAGTTCCTGCAGAGGACCAGTTCAGCACGGTTGGTTTCTCTTTTAACAACCCTCTTCTGCAACATAATCCATTGCAAAGCATTTATACCAATTTTTTCAAATACTTGATACAGTTATAACGAACTCACTGGATGAAACTTATTTTGACTAAGTTTTCTTTTACCTAAAAGGTGCATCACACTGGTGGTCTGTCCCAGGTGTACCTCTGTGAACCTGATTAGAGTTAAAGTGGATTTTATCTGCATAATGCACTGTTTACTTAAGTCAACTATGCCTTTGAACACAAAGAGAACCCATATTCATTAATGAAATTGTGTAGTTTGTATCAATCTAAATCTTCAAAAAAGCCCTTAAAAATTATTTTATTGAAAACATTCATGATTTGGGTTTAATTAAGCACATGGCTCAAGATGCACATTTTCAGTTCATGGTTAAGCAACTGAAACAGCTACTTGCTTATATGTATACATATGTGCATGTGTGCTGGTTGCACAGCACTTCAGTACAGTTAGGTCTGGCCTTGGTCATAATGGTTTCATCCATGTCCATTTTTAGCATCAGATTTGGCCCAGTGAAATTACATAACAACCAGGCACCGAGTGGGTGCACACACACACACACACTCATACGTAACCCGGCCATACAAATGCACACAGTGATTGTTGTTTCATGAGATTTAAGCTTTTGAGAGCAGTGAGCTAGATCCCCCGACCAGTCACAGGTTGAGAGAGGAAAGCTAAGTAGAGTAGAATAGATCAGGAGCAGCAGAAGGATTTTCAAAGCAATGGGGAATCACTTAATTTATTGGCAGAAGACAAAATGGGTAAAAGATGGGAGATCATAAGGTTTGGACCATAGAGAATTAATAGGGGAACACTTCACGCCAATAGTTAAGGCAGCGTTAAGACATAACTCAAGTAGAGACTTTATTTGAGAAATCACAACGTTAATCTTGAGCAACAATTTTTGTACTGTGGATACTGTCACACAGTGGTTAATTTCATGTTATTTTATGTGGGATGTGCATGTCTGGTTTTCTGCTGCAAAGATGTGAATTTGTGGTAAGCTGTAGTATTTTGTATACATGTGGTTACCTTGGAAACAAGACCTAAATGTAGCATCTGGAACCTACCTTGAGATGCTAGTCGAAATATTAGATCCTCGATGCAAGAGTACAGAAGGAGTGAAGGAAATGAATTCGAAGTGGTGCAATTTAGTGAACTGTTTTTCATCATACACACACAAATATACAAAGGCTCTTTGTAGGCTTTCACACACACACTCTTGAGCTGGCTTCCCACCGAGTATCCTTCAGTCTAAGTGTGTGGGTTCTGTGTTAGAGGATTTTTTTATTTTATTTTTTTTTTTTTATGATCGTCTGGCCCAAGAATTAGCCAGGTCATGGGCAAAGGCACACTCTGTCTCTCTGGTCAGTTGTTGAAGGACAGAGTGTGCAAAAGTGTGTGTGTGTGTGCGCGCGTGTGTGTGAGAGAGAGAAAACTTAGGATCTGTTTGTGAGTGTGTCTGTGTATTTGACTCATTATCACTGTTGTGTATACATAAATTTGCTCTCTGTCCTGTTTAATATTCCATGTTAATGATTTTTGCCTTATATAATATTCCTCAGTACAGCGAGTGTGCACAAATTGAAGCCCTTTTACTCATGTATCTCACATGCTGTTCCATGGCACAACAAATTAAAGGTTGAAATTTAGCCTGCTTTAGCTGCTGACTTACCTTTTGCAAAGACTATAATCTCACTTTTTTGCTTTTTTTTTTTTTTTGTTTGCAAATACGGTTAAAGCTATTTGGGACATTTAGATTTTTTTTAAAAATTAAAACAGTCCTTTTTATTATAAAGTGTATGTGAATAAATTAAGCTTTTGTTGCATAGAGGGGTAGTGTGAAGGTTGTCGTCGTAACCTGTGTGCAGCTGTCACTTCATGGGGAACCCTACTGCTACATTATCCTTTGGATGTGTCATCTGAGCTGTTTGAATCAGTTCTTAGGACAGTAACGGTGTACAATAGGTGGATAATATGTGTATTTAGTCTTTGTGCATGACATGTAACTGAGAGGGATTGCCTTTGTATGTTGGTACACATGTCCTCACATACACACATCAGCAGTTGCATGCTATAGAAACATGAACTGTGACATAGTGTCTCATGTTATGAGTTCCACTCAGCAGAGGTAATCTGTGTGTACTCGACTCTTGCATAAGACCATCCAAGCAGTATCCTAACAGAGAGGAGAAAGTTAGCTGCTCTCACCCTCTCTGCCAGTTGTTCTTTTATCTTAAAGATCTAGTTGCTTCCTTCCTCATTGTTCATTCATTTCTCTTTTTTTTTGCTTCCTTCCTCATTGGTTTTTGTTCTTACTTTCATGACACCTGTTACTTTTGTTTTTAACTTGATATACATCTAAAATACCATATAAACATTTCTGGTCTCTATGATATAAACATTTTTGCTGGCACATAGAAATATATTAAATTAATTTGATAAGCAGCAAACATCATTCTTCAGCTGGTTTTCTGATCAGCAGCTGTAGTCGCATAAGAGAGGTCAATGGAAGACAAGTTTGTGTAACCTTAAGCCAAGTTCCTTTTAAATTATGGGAAGGTTTATTTCTCTTTTTGTGATGGGAGATTTGCTTTGACAGGGATCAGTGGTTTTATGTAAACATGTAACTATATAAATACTGAATACTACTACAACTCTGAGTCTTGGTGACCCTTGCTCTTAACTTTTAGTTTTGTAAGAATACATTTTCATCATGAGTATCCTATTAACTAAAGAGCACCATTGTGTAAATTATTCAAACCAACAACCCTAAATCTAGCCTGCATCTGTGTACCTTTTGTTTTTGTTGCTTTTTAATAATTTTGTTTTTTTAAAGCAACTCAAGGTGAAGACCAGTTTTTGTTTTTTTTTTCTTTTAACCCCTTCCTCAATATCGTTTTTCAATTTCCCCCCATCTACTGAAATTAGTATTTGCAGCAGTTTAATATACATTAACAATATATAGTTTATTTTATAGTTTACTGAAGTTGTGTTACTTGCACTGCGCCATAGTCCTATTCGTGGTCATGCTAGTCAAAATCACTCTATATGTGAATGCAGCCTGTTTATACAGCATTTAAATCACGGAGGCCAAAATGCAACCAGGTAAACGCTGAGAATGACTCTTCGTTATATAATCTGGTTTCGTGTGTGGCTGGGACAAGGACACAAGAGACCGAGGAGGCTTAGTCTCTGCCAGAGCATGACTGCTGTGGGTTTGAAGCTGAGTTAACTGTCTTGTGGTGCAAATCAGTCACCTTTACTTAAGATGGGGTAATGGCGCCGTTTGGTGCAACAGGGTACATATCGCAGGCTGCGGAGCGGCTTTGTAATCGTGTAATGGTATGTGCGTCGAGAAATTTTGTCACACATTTCTGTGGCTATTTTTTTTTCTTCTTTCTTGATCTTTATCTATGTATTTTGCCCTCCTCTGAAGTTACATCATCGTCGTCAGTCTTTCTCTTTTCCTCCCTCTATCTCACTCTTGCATAATGTTCAGCTTTATTTGCTCCAGCTGAGGATTCTAATCTTTCCCACGAGGCAGAGCGTGAGGGCAAATTGGGAGAGGAAAGAAGAAGAATTGGGGGAGGTGACCTATCTAACCTGCCTCTGTGCATTGCCTTTATTAGCTCAATCATTCTCCCAGTTAATTTGGACTGAGGGCTGTCTTTATAGGCTCCACCAGCACACTCCTTTTATTAAAATCTGTGTATGGTTACAATTGCAGAAATGACTTTTCTCATTGTCAGTGCCATCAGTCTGTGTGTCCCTGCTGTTGCTTCATTATATTAGGTGGGTTGTCTCATTTGGTACCCCGATTGTAACTTTGTGATAACTAGTCTACACATTCTCCAGCATTAGTAAATGCACATGCTTTTAAGTAGACTGCTGTGCACATTTCACCACTGTAGCCCAATATGCACTTGTCAGGGAGACTATGCATTGCAGTACTGCATGCAAAGAGGCTCGCATATGTGTACGTCTGTGTGTATGTGTGTGTGTGTGTGTGTCACAACTGCAAATACTTGGAAAGCAATGTTCATTTCAGTAGAGTTTCCTCCTCTGATTTCTCTAAATCCCTTTTGCACACACGCATAGAGTATGTTGACTGTCTGGCAGTGAAGTCTATGTGAGGTGAGTGTTATGTAAGGCTGATCAACACTACTTAATCAGCTTTGGGAGACATGTTTAACAAGCTGACCAAGTGGGCTGGGGGTTAGGAGAGACGAGGGAGGAAAGGGAGAAGGCAAAGAGGTGCAGGACAGGAGCAATGGCGATGTGAAAAGGGGTTGAGGAAGAGTGGGGAGGATAGTCGGGAGGATCAAAAATGGTGGCGGAAGAAGAGACAGTGGTGACAGGCGGTGACACGGCATGTGTCTCTTGTCCCTGTTTACGATGGGATAAACACACACATAAACACGCTGTGCTCTGCCCTCTGTGTCCCCCTCATAGTCCACTGTGACGCACAGTGGTGATTGCCAGAATCCTGTTTATGAGCACAGTATGCATTTCCATGCCTGTGTGCACGTGTGTGTTAGTGTGTTTGCTTTTTCTAAACACTTGCTCTGTCCATTTTTGGTACTGTAAATGACCCTATCCATCACGTGGTTGCCTAAAAAACAAAAAGTGTTTGTTGGGGGTTGTATTTTGCAGCAAATACTTGTAGCTGTCCATGGGTAGAACTGATAATTTTATAATCTTTAATGATAACATTACAAAAGTTAAATCAACCAAAATGACCAGCATGTGCTGTTGCAGTTTCCCTGACCTAACATCATAAATGCCAAACTTGTAGAGTGTCTGTGTTGTGTAAAAAGAATAGCAAATAATTTAGCATTAATAATGCTCTAATTATTGTTTGGTATTGATAGAGACCTATGAACTGATTAACTGTATAAAAATAACACTAATTTCTGGGCATGACATTTCTTCACTTGAAATTTGGCTTTTCTTGGTCGCAAGACAAAACCAGAGGATGTTTGTTTATTTTGGACCACAAATTATTCCAATTGAGAGAGTTTGTTTGTTAAAGAGAAGACCATGTTCAAGCACTTTGCCTTTACATTTGTGTGTGTGTTTTTGTGGTAAATTGAGCTTAATTATCATGTTTTGTTTATTTCACATATTCTTTACTCACGATGGCAGTTTGTTACACTTGTGGTTAACCTCCACCGCATAAATGTAGAGGAAAGCAATCCAAAACTAAATAGTAGTAGTTCACTCATGATGGACATTTGTTCTGGCTGTGGCAGTTAGTCTGTCTTTATCCTAGTTGTTTTATATATTTCCTTTTATTTGCTCCTTTGCGCTCGTTACACCAACTCCTCTTTCTTCTTTGCTTTTCCCTTTGACCTTTTCCTGGTTTTTCTTCTCTCTCTTCTCAGTCCCAAGTGTTTACAGACGCACACATGCGCGCGCGCAGGGAATGACTAGCAGATGTGGACAAAGCTTTTTCCTTCATCTAAAATTAGCTGCAACAGAAGAATTGCAGGAAAGCGCACGGGGCTGGATTGCCAAAAGGGAGGGATTCAGCGGCTGTGGATGGTTAAGGGTGGGAGGGATCGGTTGATTGGATCAAGTGCAGTAATATGTATTTTTGGTGGCGTTGAGACACAATGCTGACGTACAGGAATCACTAAGTACTTAAAAAGTCTGCCTGCATCAGAAATATTATGTTATTTTGTTGCTAAGTAATGCAGTCTTTGTTTTAAGTGTGTGAACCAGTGTGACAAAATGTAACTCTGAAAGAAGCAGAGGTAATTAAGGGGGATGGTTAAAGACATGCTTTTTTGTTAAACCTTTGTTGGACCTTTCCACTATCAGAGACTCTTTATAGGACTGTAAATTTTTAAGTATCACATGTTTCAATTCTTATTCTTGAAGAGACAGTTCAATTGCTTGTGTAGAGTCCAAATGGCTCCCAAAAGCTTTCCTTGACTGAAAAGGGTTTTTGGTTCACTTACTGGCACTCCACATTGAATAGCAACTCTAAAAGCAGACTCAAAAATCCTTAATAGACCAAAAATTTCGGAAGCCAAAACTTTCCAACAGCCTCTGGCAAACTTTAGCAGCAACTAATCTCACTGCTTCCACAGTATTCAGCATCCACCAGTGTAGAGCTCAGACACATGCCGAGTCAGTCAGTTAAAATGTATTTTAAGAAATATTGAATCAGTTCTGGATCTAACAAAGCAGGATGCTCAATTCTTGTTTTGTTTTAGTACCCTTTATATTTTATTATAGACATTTGTATGAAGTTTATATATATTGTTTTGCAGCACTAGCAGGACTGTTTTGCTTACAGAAAGTTAAACCAGTCCTTGATTCTGGCTTCTTTTTGTTTTGTTTTTTTAACATCTTAACATCATTATGATATAAATTTCCCATCTCTAACTTTTGTAATCACCCTGGTGCTTTCCCCAAAGAACAGAGGAAGTGTAGAGGGCGGTCCAATGCTAGTTGACAATCCCATTGTCCCCCATTCACTCAACCCCCGAGGCCTTTTTAGAATATCAGGCCACAAGCACTCGGCTTTATATGTAAATTACACTTATTTCTCCCCTGATATTTCATAAGGGAGTGCACTTTCTACTTGTGTGTGGGATGAAACTATTCTGAACTTGTTCAACAAACTATACTTGAGTGTTGTTTTTCTGCATACAAGCTCCAATATCATGCACTCGTTTTTAGAAAACCTGCAAAACTACCATGTTGTAGTTGCTTTCGAGAAACCTAGCAGTATGTGCATGTTTTTATCATACTTATTCACTGTGAACTATGTACCATGTTAATGCAAGTCATCATCATCATCATGGTCACAGTTAGTTACAGCAGAGCAGTGAGAAAAACATAATTCCCTTGGGCCCATCACGTACTCCACTCTCACCTCTAGTCTGAACAACATGCAGCTCAGAACAAACACTCACACATGTCATACAGCTATCAGCTTACCATTAAGTCTCTCAAAAATAAGTTTTGTTTTTGTTTTTTTTGTTTTTGTTTTTTGTCTCTTTCTTTCTGTGTGTGTGCTTGAGTAATAGAAAAAAAAAAAAAAGATTATTTCTTCATATGTGCATTATTAGAAACAGTGCCAAGAATGTTTGTGCTAAGTATAACTTTAGGTAGATTTATTGTAGTGAAAAATATCCATTAAAAATACTCTGTACAGTAGGAAATGGCAAAACATTTGAATATCCGAACATTTGTTACGTTTGAATAAAAAGTTCATACATCTAATGATTTTTTTTTTTCTCAAGTGATTTCTGTCATGCCCTCCATGGAAATCTCTATAATCTTACAGTGAAAAGACAGCTTTGTATCGCAGCTCACACACATGGTTTACCACTGGTGCATAGACTGTGGGACAGAAGATGGCTGACATGGCTGGGCATCTCAAGCCCTCACTGGCATCACCAGCGTTTCACGGGTCGCTAAGAAGCTGCACCAGATATGTGTGCTATGACCTTAGGTTCTAATGATTTACAACTAAAAAGAAACATGCAGCGATCACAAAGTCCTATGTCAAACTCCCTAATGAAGATGGGGAAAAAATGAAATGGAAAAATTAAGTCCAGTCTAAACTTTGCAAAGTAAATCTAGATTATCATAACTCTTCAATGGACTGAAAATTTACAGAGAAGGCACCCCCAGATGTCAGCAGCTGTGGGAAAGCTGTATCACGTTTTCTGCGTCTGAAGCACAAACACATGAGGTTCACAAGTGATAAAGTATGTCATATTGTACAAGAAATGTAGGCCTTTGGCATCATTTTTCAAGTATCTCCAGTGGTGTAGAGTCACAGCTCTGTCACATTAACTGAACTACCTCCCACTGCTGTCATTCAGCTATGTTTGTGTATGCTTGCAATCGTGTTATGGCCTAACTATGGTTAACACAATGTAAGGAAAAGTTTATTATACAAATACCTTTTGAGCCTGTTATTTGTAGAATTGTATCACTAAGTAATAGGATAGTCAAATGTCTCATTTTTGTTCTACATTGATTTATAAGAGCTTTTTCACTTTGCCCGGATATTGTAATGAAATTAAGTTGTAGGCAGGCAGCACATTGGTGTGGCAGTTTGCGGTGTTTTCCTTGCAGTTTAAAGGTTCCCAGTTCGACTGTTGTTTGAGAACCCCCTCTGTATTGAGTTTGCATGTTCTCCCTGTTCTTGCATGTTTGTGGGTGTTCTCCAGGTACTCTGGTTTCCCCCTCCAGTCCTAAAACACATGTTAAGTTTAGTTAGGATTCACCATTTTCTTTAGAAGTGAAGGCATATGGTCGTTTGTCTCTCTATGGCCTTGTGATGGACTGAAGACCTGCCCAGATTTTGCACCTCCTCTGGCCCAGTAACGGCTCGGACTGGGTTCATACTCCTCACTAGGATCAAATTGACGATAGAAAGTTAGTTTGTAGTAAAAAAGAACACAGAGGTCTAAGTAGTCTTCACAACTGAAGTAGTATGCAATAATATGAAGTGAGTTGTACTGTGGGATGCAACTTGTGTCTCAGCAAGATACCCTTTAACTCTGCCTTATGTGTTAATACGTGGTGAGGTGTATCAGTGGGGTGTATGGCAGCTTATGCTAAAAACGTAATGTACTCTGAAGTGGAACATATTTGAAATAAAATATCAAAACATGTAAAAGCACAATGTTGTTACCATTCAGCTCTCTTAAAAAATAAAGGAGTAAAAAAGGCATTAGAGCATGGACAGAGAGAGTCTCTTCCCTCTTTTGTCTTCGAGTCAGAAAATGCCTAAGCTGTTTGTTACCGAGGAGCATTCTCATGAGAGGTGTCTCAGAAGAAGGAGAACCTTGCGTAGTCTAAAACGGAAACCAATTAACCTAAAGCATTTTTTATACTGACCAAAAGATGGACAAGCAATGTTAAATTTCTTTATCTAAAAGTATCTTGACGCTGTTAATAATTTCCCTATTGCTTTCTTGCATGGCAGTGTGTTGGTTTACAAAGCTGATAATGACCAGTTGTCATGTTCCTTTGCATGATCTCGATTTTAGTTAAGCCAGATCATGAAAAGATAACCTGGATTTTATGATTGCTTTGTAGTCAACATTTAGAAAGTGATGGTATCATCAATGTGTAAATGGCAATTTTCACGGAAGGTATATTTAGATCTATTATGCTTATATAAATGCTGGATAATGGTCCCAGTGCTGTTCCCTGGAACCGACCTTACCTGTACACCACCATCCCAGGGCATTACTGTACATTCAGGACAAATCGCCCACTTATCTGATTAATAATCTCCCACCAGAGTTTCTCATATTTACTGTGCAAAGCAATACTTAAATATACATTATTTCATAGTGCGCTGTCTCAAAAAAGCTTTGTAGGTTCAAAAAATATGTTTAATGATGCCTAAAATCTTGAGCTTCAATAGCTAAATCACAATTAGTGAGGTAAGGACTTGTTTCCATCAAGATTTGCTATTTACAAGTACATCTACATGCTACTGCATGGGGACGTGAGGGGAAAAAAAAAGTGGATGCCAAGCTCTTTGAATACTGAATGATTTGAGGTTTTACTACTTAGCTGTCATCATCCGACACCTGAATTGTGACACTTTTCAGCACACCAGAGATGCAGTTCTCAACATTTTTTTTGTTTGTGTGGAGCATTTTGAAAGCTAGACCCATTAGGTTTGTGGCAAAACTGTTTATTTGTAACTCAGTCTTTCCCCTGATTGAGTTTTTTTTATTTCTTTTAATTTTCACGTTGAAGTTCCTGATGTCCCTTTGAGAAACTTTAACGTCTCCAGATGCATAAGCAACTTTTCCATCAACATTTGCATGATTTTTAATTGCTTAGTCTACCCAGAAATACCTATCACTCTACATTAAGTTAAATATGGAAATGTGTTCGTTGCACAATGTAAAAAGTCTGCAAACATAAGTACGGATTGCAAGTTCTTCATGCAAAACCTTGCAGGAAAGAGGATGTAATGAGGTTCTAACTAACACTTTAACAAGTTTAAAAGTATTTGCTTTCTAATGGAACATTAATTTGAAAAATGTTTGATTTGAACAATGTCAAGCATTTATATTTATCAACCATTTGTATCTATAAACCATTCACATTTGGGGGATTTTTTTTCTTTTTCTTGAAGTGCAATTAATATCCTGTTGAATATCTTTGGGTTTTGCAAGGTTGTTTTATACTGTTTTATAAAATTGTTTTCCTTGGGCTCTGGAAGGTTGTCCTGTATAAGGCTGCAAAACCTTGCATTTCTAAATCAAAAGTTTTGTAGAGTATTTAAGATAAAGAACTGATGTAACGTGTGTGTGTGTGTGTGTGTG
>JAOWBL010000008.1:13197478-13211962 GCA_028564865.1 Zenarchopterus dispar
TTGCATTTCTAAATCAAAAGTTTTGTAGAGTATTTAAGATAAAGAACTGATGTAACGTGTGTGTGTGTGTGTGTGTGTGTGTGTGTGTGTACACACGAGAGATGGAGTGAGACAGAGGAAGGCGCTGCACGAAGCACACGGCAGTAATAGATTTCAGTATTTTGGATAGTAGAAAATAAAAATATGTGAGTGGGTTGCCAAACATTTTTGGGCAGCTGCTAATAGACACAGATGAGACAGCCTGCCCAAGTTTTAATGTTCTCTGGAAACTGATCTAGTTGGATACAGCACCAATTTAAAGGTGTTTTATTAAATTATCTTCATGAGTTTGAATATGAAAAGTAATAGTTTTCTTTTTTGGTGTTTCTGTTCACCCATTAATACATACATTTTTTTTTTTTTTTTCCTAAGGAAGTTATTTGAAACCCATTTTACCATCCTTTGCCTGTTAGACTCTGAGTGGACATTTTGTTATGGCTAAGGCTTATATAAATGTTATGAGTCATGCCTGTTTTTCTAAAATTGGCATTAGACTTAATTCAGTTACAACACTGACAAGTCTTTTTTTTTTTCTTTTTAAAAAGTCTTATTTCTGTTCTCCAGGTGAAGCAATATTAAGATGTTTGAGCCAAGTGTACCAGAAACAATCTCTTAGATTTGTACTTTTGTGGACATTTATATTACTAATATATGTAATAATGTTAGAAAATACAATGTATCGTGGGCTGGCATTTGTGTCATGCAGGTCAGTTTGTTATTAGATTCATTTTGAACTTTAAAAAAAAAAAAAAAAAAAAAGTTAATGAACCAGCATTTGTGCTTACATGTGGGGGAAAAAACCAACCTGATTATATCCCTTTTCCTGCTGTGTCACCCATGTATCCCTTCAGAAGGCGGTGACTTTGATCCTTCTACTAATTTGGTGTTAGATTTGTAAAATATTTCCAGAGACTTGAGTTTCTCACACCAAATGTTTTAAATCATGGTGACAATATCAGAAGTAGCTAAGAGCAACCTCAGTGCAGGGGCTTATGAATAAGCAGCACTCTTTCTATGGATATTCTTATCAACCAATCAAAAGAAGTTAAGCTTTAGAAATACTTGATGGTAAGTAATAAATAGCTCTGAAGCTATAAGTAAACTCTGTAGCAGATAAGCGTATGAAAAATCATTTAATTGTCGATGGTGGAGGCTGTGCTTTATAGTCACCACCTCCAGTGTGTGGCACATGTTGCTTACATATGTTCCCTTTTATTCTTCTCAAATTCTTTGCCACAGATTTTGTTTCCATCTTTTTTTGCAGGGCGATATGGTTTCTTTATACTAGACTTTTTGTTTGCCTTGAACTCAGACACACAGTGTCATGTAGTGCAGAGCTCTGTCTCCTGACGGCTACCTGTTGCTGGCAGATTCAACTCCCACGCTTTTTTTTTTTTTTTCCCTTCCTGTGTCCCTTCAGCGCTCAATGCCTTACTCCTGCCCTGCTCTTTTCCTCTGTAATACCTGGCCTATTTGCGTCGGTGTTCCAAGCTTGAAGGGATTAATTGCCATTTATGCTTTATTTTTTTGTTCTGCTCATTTCTGGGAGGTTATTTTTAGGTCCTAAGTGTCTGGTTGCTAGGAGACAGTGAGAGAGAAAGAGAGAGAGAGAGAGAGAGTGAGAAAGAGAAGAAGAAGAGAGAGGCAGGAGAATGGAGGAGAGTTTGCGTTGTGAAGGCTGAATTACAAACACATTCACACACTGAGTCAGCACTGACGCACACTCGCACACATAAATATACACACACTGAGTGTCTTGGTCTGTGGCTGTTATTCTGGACTTGTTTTTCTGGTTTTGTCATTTTTGTTTAATTTCTGGCTTCTCTATACCTGCCCTATCACGTGCAAACGGAAACATGAGCATGAATCAATCAGCCACAACATGAAAATCACTGACGGGTACAATTAATAATATTAGAATGAAATATTCTGCTAAATCGTACTTTGACACTTGTTACACCCACCTCAATACCAACGGCCTCAATACCCTGCAGTAGTAACGCTCCTCTAGCAGGTCAGCAGTGGGTGCTGCAAAAATTAGGGATGGGTCAACTGACGTGACGAGGTGTTTGACTTGTTCATTTGGCTTCCAAGCTGCCCAGATACCAGTCTGGTGGGTTTTGAGGAAGCAGGTTCAATCAACAGAGATCCCACCCCACAAGCCACAGTGCCAAAATGATTTATTGCTAATATTAAGGTAGCATGCATCCCAGCACAGCCTCAGATGATGTTTTGTCCATTCTCCAACTATCAGAGCTGTTTTAAGTGCTATAGATGGCCCCAAACAGTAGTGGGTATTCTTATTGTCCTGACTGATTAGTGGTTGGTTGGTATACTTTATTATCCCCATGCTGCAGTTTCTTATACAGTCACCAGGACTTGCCAGCTTAAATTCATACATACACAGAATCACACAGTTACATGTGATAATGCATTTTAGGACTCCAATGGTGGCAGATGATTGAGTTTTTAAACCAATTTGTCCTATTTGTGCAAACCTATTTGTATCATACCTCTATCAAATTCAAGGGAAAAAAAAGAGAATTTGGTGGTTTTACTAGGATTGTTCATATCTCATATCACGCTAAAGCCTTTTATCTTTTTTTTTTTTTTAAGGAATTTATTTTTGGGGAAGATTTCCAGTGATGGAGAGAGTTTTTGAATGGTCTTTTTTTTTTTTTTTTTTTTTTTTTTTTTTTTTCAATTACAGTTTAAAAAAAACAAAACTGTAAAATTGGTTTTGAATATGGTTGACTAGGTGGTTCCCTACCCCTCCAGCAAAAGCTTGAGATTTTAAGAGTAAATGAAGTGTATCAAATGTGTTCTGGTTCCACATGACAGCCCAACACGAGTAAGATGATTTCAGACCAGTATAACGTGTATGGGTTGCCAGTTAGCTAGTTGCATATGTCAGATCTGTTCATTGTCCATCAGTATTGTATTGTTTTCTTTCCTTCTTTTTTTTTGTTAAATCCTTTGTCATTGTGCACTTTTTAAAAAAAAACATTATCATAGTCATTTCCCACAGACAAAATTATTGCGTAATGTTGCTGGCAAAGGAGTTTTGATTCCTGCCAGATTTCACTGTTTATCACAAATGACATGCATACACACACAGGAAACAGCTCTGTTATTGTGGCGCACATACAACAGTCGCAACATCCTGTCTCACTATAGTGGCACATTCCAGGAAACCAACCTCCAAAAGTGCCACCTATCTCTTAGTCACACTCATTAGTTTCATGGTTTGATTGTTCCACAAGTAATTTTCTCCAATGTGGCAAAGTATTTGACCCACTGACCTTATTCATCACATAAGCTATGTTGACAAATGAACAGTAGTTATCTCAGAAGTTTGCTCAGAACCAGTGGTTTACTGCCAGGGTAGAGTCCACTCGAAAGTGGACGTGGAGTATGAACTCAGTAGACATTAAAATATTGTTTTGTTTACGATACTTCAAAGAATGGCAGATGAGGCTCTATGTACCAAAGGTTTAATGGGGTAGAAAAAACCCCAAAAAACTATTGATTAAACTTTTATCAAAATTCTTGGGAATCCATGAAATTACTAATTAATTTTCAAAAGGTTCAATATACTAATAAATTCATCACTAGCCTATAAGAGTTTGACCTTTGCTGTTTTGAAGAGAATTCAAGAGGATTCATGTCATAAAAATACTGAACATGACTGAAATATTTTTAACATTTTTAATCGTTGACCCCAAACTCTCCTACACATGAAGGTGCGCACATCATTACAGGCTTTAGGACTAGCGAGTGTAGGCAGTGTGTTGTTGAACTAGAGGTCAAGTGTCAACTGGCAGCTCTCTGCCAAACTGTTGGCTGCAGAAGTACATTAACACCATGCTGAGAGGTAGGTAGTCTGAGGGAAGGAGAGGAGAGACGCCTGTGGCTAGTAACATGGTTGTGCGAGGGCTTGGAACTTTAGAAAGTTAACTTTGAAGGATATTATTAGCCTTATGAGTTTAAATTAACATGTTTTTTTAGTTTAGATACACAGACATACTTTTTAGTGGTCCATTTAACAGTAGAGCAGTTTCTTTGTGCTCCACAACTCCATGACAGAGCCACTTCCCCTTTGATTGTAAAAGTGTTTGTTCTGCCAAACACCTTCATACATCTCCCAAATAACAAAAAAAAAAAAAAAAAAATTGACTAGAAAGAGTTTATAACAGGTTTTACATCCAAAAAGGTACACATGCTCTACTGGGGACAGTTCAGGATGGCAAGCAGAAAAGTCCAGCACCCATATCCTCTTCATCCTCAGCCATGTCTTCATGATGTCCAGAATGGTTTTGATTTCTGGAAAATGCACAGACATCACTGGAAAAGAAGTATTAAAGATGGCACATGCTGCTCTAAAAATCTCAATGTATGTTTCTGCATTCATGTTGCCGTGACAGAAGTGTATGTCCTTGTGGTTGTATCAACTGTTGTTGAATGAAAAGTCACAGCGAGATCGGAGATAACTAGTATCCAGCTAAAGCTCACACCTTAACCTTTATGCACTGAAATTTCTGCAGACCCATTGCACACCTTGACAGTATTATTCACTGTAGAAAAAGAAACATGCAAATCCCTTTCAAGTTTTCTTTCAGCAGCCAAGTTTTTTTTTTCATTTACCTTGCAAGATTTTTTTAATTTTAATTTTGTCACACATTTTCTGCCAGTCTTTGCTTCAGACTTTAACAAATAGTGCATGTACCAATTAACGAGTGGATCACAGTTTTGAAACAAAATCTTTTTTTAAATTTTCATTAACCTTTTTACTAACATTAAATTGTCCAACATACCAACTCTTCAAAATATGTTGTAAGAATAAGAACTAAAAATGGAAGCATATTATTACACTGCTGAGGCCTTTGGCACGTTGTCTTACTTTTACTTAAAAAGTGGATGTGACCTCAGGTGTGACTGCGGTTGATCTTCACAGCTGCCAGTAAGTGAAAGGATTATCAGCTTGTGGCCGGGTGATGACTTCATGATGTAATTATACTCATATTTTAACAGTGCAGTTCAGTCATTTGCAAAAGCGCAAAAAAAAAAAAAAAAAAATCTGGAAATCAAAACTGAAAGCTGACGTCCACCTAATAAAGGAGTATCCAGATTTATTTTGAGATGTGATGCATGCAGAAAAACCAGTTAAAGATATGGTTATGTCCAAGCCTCACTCTTCTCTATAACTTTAACATCAAATCATCAATCATGTTATTGATTGTAGCATTTGTTCATCAAAGTGATATTCAGTTAATGTGTGCTGCTTGTTGCTTGTTTTCTGATTTCACTCTATATTTGGCAAGAAGCATCTTAAGTTGAATTAATATGATCTACTCTTCAAGGATTAGTTTTCCTCTGTTTCTCTCTAACTGAACTTTTTTACTGTATGAATCAATATAAATAATTTACTGGAGAATTGCAGTCCAGAAAGGAACAACGTAAACTATCCAAACTATAAAATAAAGAAAAAATGTGTTTGTAATAGTTGATTTTCTGAACTTCTGAAATAATGATGCAGTTTTGATCCAGATCCCCTTCACCTCTGCCGTTGTGCCAATGCTCTGCATAGTAGCTGTGTGTTTGCATGCGAGCTCACAGTTAATGTCCTGGGAGTAGTGTGTCACTTTGGTGAGAGTAAATATACCTGACAGCTCCCTGAGATCAACAGGACTTTCCTCCCGCTGACACAATATTATTCTGCTGTTCTCAACGCTCTCCAGAGAGCACACACACACACAAACACATGTTCTCCCACCAGGCTTGTTTATGAGTGTGATTACACAGAAAGAAGTCCACTTGTCCACCTGAGAGCACCTCAGGAGCAGTGTCTTGGGGGGTTTGTGCATGACTGTGGCTGGACAGAGCTTTGTATTTCTCCCCACAAGGTGCTTGTTCTGCATTCTTCTATGTAGTTCCCATGTGGGACATCAAACAGGCGTGTACTGGTGGGGAGGTGTGTTTTTGCCTTTCACTGCCTTGTGACTGCAAGGACTGCCTATTATGTTTATATGTTGCTAGTTATGGGCTCATGTGCAGTGTTTAGGTGTCCCACATGGCTATATGCTGAGCCACTTGATCCCTACTGTCTAAATTAAAGCTCTCACCAACAAATTCAGCACCTTTAGGAACCAGAACTTCCCTAAGGTGATCAAATATTTACTGCTTTAGTTCTACTGCTCTTTATTCAGTTGAGATGGAGTACATTTTGTTCAGAAATTTTACTTTCTTAAAAAAAATTAAGTGACCTCCCATCCTTTTGCTGTTGGTTACATGTGTGAAAACTGGCGGTGCGCTCATAAATTTAGGTGATGTTGTGACTTTACAAGCCTTTTTACGGTCTAGTTGTCCACCCTGTAAACTGAATGTGGAGGGCTACAGGAAAGGATTTTTTTTTTTTTTCTGGTATAAATGGTCCCAGTGGAGGCCTTTTTTCCTTTTTTCTTTTTATTTTTTATCTGTTCCTTCCTTCGGTTTCCTGGAAAAGACATCTGTCTGTTTGCTGGAAGACACGCTGTACAGCTCTGAAGTGAAAGAAGCTGAGGGACCAAATTGTTCATCTTACATCATGTCCTTCTCGTTCTCTGTCCCACTTGTCCCCCCTCGCCTCCTCCTCCTCTTCCTTCAGAGCTTCTGTACTTTCCCTCTCTCCCCATCTATGTTGTGTATTCTCGCTTGCTCTCTCTGTTGAACAATAACCCCAGTGTGTGTAAGTGTGTGTGTGTAAGTGTGTATGTGTGGTGTGCTATTTTTGGCCCCTCTAGGGCCACAAAGAACTCTCTTCTCTGTAGCTCTTTTTTTTTTTAACTCTGATTCTTCACTGTATAGCTCTGTGGTTGCACATAAGATCCTATAGAAAACATAGACTGTGGTGATCTCTAAAAATAGTTAAGCAGCCTCATAGGCTTACATGTTTTAGTGTGTTTAACCCCTCATGGCACCCAGGTGAGGCTCAGTGCATGAGTGTTCTTGGCTAATCAGAGACCTCCAGCAAGAGCAAGTATTTCAAGGTAAATCTTGATTATTTATGACAAGCTGCCTTTCTTAATAAAGATTTGATTTCAACAACAGTCTTCTCAGCAAACTGCCACAAATTGTTGAATTTAAATTAAAGCTAAAATAATCTCATGAACAAGTATTCGTAACAGTTGTGCTCTACATCTCTTGACTTTCCTACCCCTGGCAGCTTTGTGTGCATTACCAAGTTTTTATAACCATTATTTAAACACAAGAGACTCATTGAAATCAAAGATCTCTTTTGCAAGAGCATCTTGGTCCAAGAGGGCATGAGCAGCGCAGTTACACAACAGCCACACATGCACATTGGACAAATGTTTAAAGGGTACATATTATGAAAATGATCTCTTTCCCCCCCCCCTGTGATTTAGTGTTAGTTGTACTGAAGTCACAATTGACTTGAAAAGAAAGAAATAAGTATTTGCAGGGGATTGGTACATCGACTAGAATAGAGTGATTGATTGAACTTCCCAATCTTTATCGCCTCCTATAATCTACCCCCAGGTTGAACTTCTCACAACCCCATGAAGAGAGATGTGCAGTTGATATAATAAAGTCAGTTGTTACAAAAAAAGATGTGATTTGATAGTTGAAAAGGGAGTCATTGGACTGTCTCTGTTCAGACCTCGAGAAATTGTGTTGTTTTTGATAACATACCAAGGTGAAAATCAGACGTTTCTTCTTCATTAAACATGAGCCACCAGTGAATATGACCAAAAACAGTTTTTCTCTCTCGTGGTTTAGATTTTTATATATATATATATATATATATATATATATATATATATAAAAAAAATCAACCACTCATCTCTGCGTATTAATACGCAGTTGGAAAAAATGTTTGTATTCAGAGCAGAAGCATTAGGGAGAGTGATAAAACATGAGCATTTTATCAGGTTGCCAACTTTCTTCTTCAGTCTGTATATCTGTGTGTCTCATTCTTCCTCTACTATTGGCCTCATAAATTTTTAATGGACCTGGTGGGAAGAGCCCAGACACTTTGGGATTTAGGCATATGGGCTCTGATTACCCTCCTACAGATTACCCTCCCTCTTTTCACTCTTACTTTCTGTCTCAAACTACTAGTCTTTCATTATCCTTCTTTCTCGCCCATCCACCTCATGGTCTTGTGTTTCTGGCTTCTCTATAAAACCCTCCTCAGTGCCTTAGGCTATTTCACTCATCAAAGAAGCTGTGACAAAGACAAAGCTGTGTATACTTGTGTATGAATGTGCTTCAGGCAATTACTGACTTGTCTCTTAACTTTTAGGGCTTTTACAGACTCGTAGCAGACAGTGACCTCATCTCCCTTGTCCACACACACACCAACACGCTTGTAGTGTTCATTTCCCACAACCATGCTAAAGCAGAGTGGGGTTAAAGTAGTACAGTGCCAACCAGCTGCCGCTAATGGCTGTTCAGAGGCCCTGGCCCTGTATAAAAAGCTTGAGTCTGCAACTTTTCTGTTAGTTTGGCACAGGACTGTCAGTTGATTTGATGCTGAGTCGGACTCGCAGCTCTGAAATCTCTTCTCATGTCTCTTCTCACTCTAATACTTGGTCTGACTGTCTGTCTGTTTCTGCCTCCTTCCCATAAGTTCTTGCCCTCTTTGACACGTAAGTGCCAGCTTTGTGATCCTGATCTCTTTTTTTTTTTTTTTTTTTTTTTTTTTTTTTTTTTTTTTTTTTTTTTTTTTTTTTTTTTTTTTTTTTTTTTGGCTGGTATAAATTAAAAATTAATTTACGCATTAAGTGCCAGAGAACAGTCTGACAAAATCCAAAGCTGAGCTAGTGGTGGTGTTAGATGAGCATTTAATTCAGAGGAGAGGGAATGAGAGGATAAGAGGTGTGTGAGTGTGTGTGTGTGTCACGCGGTTCATTGAATGTTACCAAGGGAAATCTTTTTCTTACGATTGAATTTTTGTATGTCCCCCCTTTTTTATTTATTTATTTATTTCTACTTCCAGAAGGCGAGGTAATGCTGCCCAGTGTTACACCAGCATCCTCAGAGGCTCATTTTAATGTTTTGATCAAATATCTGAAAATAAACTTGCAGATACTTGCAATTAAAATGGCATTAATAACAGAAGAATGGTGGGACTAAATCTATCACACCAGTAATGTCATCATGCACAAAGCAGCATCTTTTCCACACACATTTATAATGCAAACTAATTTTCTTGTTGCAAATGGGACTTGCAGGTTGCACTATGCTGTTCTGCCACAGGGTATCTTAAATTGCAGTGTTATAACAACAAAAAGTAGCAAATTTGCTTATTTTAGGTGGTGAGACTTCATAATAAATATTTTTGCTGTTGTTTCAGCTCTTAGAAATAGGCCAAAAATAATATTTTCAGAAAGGCTTTTGAAGTGACACGAGAGAGATGAGATACAAATTAAGCATGATCTAAACTGCAATGACAGATTAAATTTGTTATGAACTCCAGGAAATTATTCACATGTGGAATCTAAATACAGCAGGCATCCACAATCAAATTAGAGTAACACTCTACTGGAGTTGACTGACAAATTACCCAAGATGCCTAGTATTTTAGCTTAGTTGATAGTGTTGTATCTCTTTCTTCTTGTTTGCTGATCAGTCTCTGCTGGGAAATTCCATAGCCAAAACATTCGCTGGCACCAAAGATAAGTTCATTTGTGTATTTTATATAGCTATAGTTCTGCAACTACCTGGATACTTCAGTCTTTGGAGAAGATGGTAATTTCAACCACTGATGGTCCGTACATACTTCCTTTTCTTTACAAAACATTTGCCCCTTTTCCCGTCTCTGTGCCTGTATTTCAGAGCCCCTTTCTGGAAAAGGTATAAAATTTGACCCCCTCGCTTTTCCACCACCTGGAGTAGACAAAGGGGCTTAAAAAAAGAGAGACCACTTGTGTATGTAAGGGCCATTCCTCCATTCAATAACAGAGTGAGAAGTGTCAGCTTCTAACAACTTTCTGATCATGTTGATTGTACATGTGCAGCACCTTCACAGAGACATGGAAGATGATAGAAGAAACTTCTGTGTGTACCATCACTGATTTTTTTTAATCAAAATTTAATCATATCATATTATTAATAATATTAATTTAATAATTTAATCAAAATCAAAATGTGCCAATGTTGAATTAGGGAGATACAGAAATTAAAAAATGTCTGAATTTTTGAGAAGTTGAAGTCACATTATTAATGGTCTGATTTTACAACTGAAGAAGCAGTTTAATGAACCCAACTGGACCCTTTTATGTTAAGCAAGGAACGTCACCCGTCATCAGGCCAAAGAATCAGTCACAATTATTCAGTATGACACTAACATGGTAAGGAAACGCTGTTTAAATTTGCACAAACTGATGTGAATATAAATTGTTTTGATTTACCGGCACACAGATGTGCAATGGATGTTATGCCATGTGCTGGTTTCGTGTATGTAAGGACACGTGTTTTCAGCATTTTTCTATTTTGTTTGGGCCAGTATGTAAAAATCAGTTGGGTAAAATTGCTGACACACTTACACGAATATTACAGAACGCCACTATGCAAGCTCCTAATAACACCTTTTGTACAAGACAAGAAACACACTTTGAAGGCCAGACTTTTGAGTAGATCTCATTTTGTATGTGTTCAGCCTTGGGAGGTAGAAACAGAGGCGTAACTATGGGGAAACATGATCAGTGTGGAAGGGTAACCAGTCTCATTGACCCAGAGCAATGTCACCTTTGACTACTGGTTAGAGGTCTGATTTCACATGCTGACCCGGGATTATGCCATTTTTGGCTGATTTGTATAAACAGGACAAAGTGGTACATTAGCTAATCTTCTCTCTTTCCATCTTCCTTTTTCGTCAGCAGCCTGTCCTGCTGTAGTGGTGAGCAGCACACATAGCTGGAATCCCAGCAGCTTTCAAAGTCTGAGCAGGGCCTGCTCAGACTTTTCCTGTGCCACTAAGATGCAGGAAAAGTGTCATCCGCAATCCTAGAGAGAGGAGGAGAACAGGAGTGGGAATGAGAGAAGCATGGAGCAAAGGAGGGAGGGGGTGCTAAGCAATCTGACCTGGATGACAACAGACTACCAGATGAGCTATGATCTCATCGCTCCCTTAATCCCCCTCACTCCCATCCACCCCCTCTCCCACACAAGCCATTGTCTCTTTCTCCCTCCTCTCCTTTTCGCACTCTTGTTTCCCAGATTCCCCCTCCCTATCTCTTCTTCGTCCACTTTTTCTCTTTTTTTTACTTGCACTAGAGATTCATCCCATCTCGTCTTTACTTTTTCACTTCTGCCCCTCTCCCTCCCTCCGTTCTCCCCCTTCCTGCTCTCTTTACAATACTTTCTAACACCTGCCCCTCAATAGTCCCAACTCATAATACACAAACTCTCACACATGCTTTTTGAGACACTTGCACTCTCTCTAGTGTCCCAGGGCAGAGATTAGGCTCACCCCTATCGTCAACCCTCCACACCAGTTTCTACATTATTGATGCAGAGTCTATGCTTATGTGTGTGTGAGTTTGAGGCTTGTGTATGCATGCTGTAATGGCTATCTTGTGTCTCCCCTGGGAGGGAGGTGGGGTGCGGGAGGAAAAGAGCCAAATAGAAGGATAGTGGAGGTCAGAAAAGGTTAAGTGTGATGATAGGGGTTATGTTGAGCTCTGTACTTCAGCTCTGCTTCTGCTATACATCCCGCTCCACAGCTTCATACATGCTGTCTGCTTAGTAAACACACAAATTCCAAAAATTCCCTAACAAAATTCTCCTTTTGGGTGTATTTGATGAAATGGATCAGAGTGCATGTGTTGTGTGTGATAGTTGATCCAGTGTGAGTCAGGGCAGCTCAGCCTGGGTTGGACTCTGGGTGGTTAGAAGGACAAAGACACCTGTTCTTTCTCTCAGCATTCTTTTGAACATAATCCTTACCATCTCTGTTGCACGCATAGCTCACACACCAGGGGTGTAATGGTGCACAAAATTACTGGCTTATTATGAACCTTGGTCTAAGGAGGAATCTTCTGTTTTGGTATGGAAACAGGTATAAAAAACATCAAATATTTAATTTTTTTTCTCCCCCATTATCATAGAGGATACCACAAATGTTACCTGCTACAACAGGTAAAGGCTATACTTATAAATTTGAAGTCTTAAATTGTCGAAAGAAATTTTCCAGAAATGCTGTTTAATCAAAAGCAGCAGCAAGTTAACTAATCTGAGAAGTCATCCAGTGGTTTGTAGGCAACTATGGGTTTGTAATTTTATATGTTAGAATTTGGCATTTTAATACCAAACATTGCGAAGGAGGTGAAAATATGCACATCTATGGGGTAACAATTTACCAATCACATGTTGCCCTTGTTCAAAAGTTTTCCAAGCTTTCACACTTTTTATCTAAATAGAACATTAAATTACCAAAGCAGCATCATGCAAAATAAAAGGTTGACAACTTGTGACTGGTTTCTTGACAGAAATGTTTAATGAGGCTATAAATCAAGGACCAATGTGATTATTTGCATAGACTTGTATACAGTTTGTTTCTGCAGGAGTTGCCATCTTCAGGGCAATAAAAATAATACAAGTTTAAGGTCGGTTGTGTTAGTTTCAGTTTTCAGACTTAGGTTATGTCCACCTTTATATACAATCTTTGGTTGTACTCTTCTTTTTCTTTATCACATGCGCACAGGTTATTTATGGGAGTTGCTCAGCATGGAACATATATCATGTGTCTATTAAGTTGCACAAAGTACACAACACCTGTGCACTGTACTTTACTGTTTTTGATATATACTGTTGCTCATGGCAAAGACTCATCAGGGCTCCAGTTTATTTTTAGGGACGCTGATGCCACTAAATTTGGTGGAAAAACATTTTTCTTTCACCGAAGTAGAATTTTGCAGCCACCTGTATCTTCGTTCATTACTGGCTTAATGAGAACATTTTTGCATTCAAATGGAGCTTTTAAATGTAAAAAAGGAGATATTTTTGAGAATTTTGTGTTTTGCTTATTTAATCTAAATGTGTTCAGAATACTTCAGCAAATTATAACTATTTCACATGAAGCTGAGACTATTTAATTCATTCTTGCAGATGTAAAATAAGCAGTGATTAAAAAATGTAATCTAACACTTCACATTGTAAAACCTGATGTATAAGAAGCGTTGTTTCGAAACAAATAATTGTTACTACACATAGTAAAACTGAATTTAAACCATACCACACACTGTAAAGATGAATGTATAATCAGGGGGAAATATATATCAAAGCCTGATTTTATATTTAAATATTTAATGAAATGACTGTTGCATGTGAAACATCTTCATTTTCCTGTTTGCCAAAAAAAAATGTCAGTTCTGAAAGTTGATCTGTTTTATGCTTGATGTCAAGCGTTTCAAGGATTCAGAGATCAGCTGATGTTTCTGCTCGAACAGAGTCCTGTCTTTATATTGCTGTTAGACCCACTAACAAATACTTGACTGTTCATTTTGCAGAGCAGTTTTTCTTATACAGTCTGGTTTAGATTGGACAGCAGTTGTGTTCTACTTTTTTGTTTCCTGCCATCCTGGATTATCACAAACATGATATGACCAAAGTTTCACTGTAGTGGCCCGCTAATCAAAAGTTACCTGCCATCTTTATCTCCATTTTTGCATGCAACTACAAGTACCAGTTAAAGCTGGAAGGAACTTCTTGAATGTTGTGTATTCTGAGCTTTGCTCATCAGAGTTGTCACACGTCTCACTTTTGTAGCCCCGATCATGTGTCATTTCAAGTAGAAAATGTCCTCCTGCTTCACAGCCAGACTACTGCTCCTCCAAGTATCTGCTCAGGATCGGTTTCATTCAGTGACCTGAAATGTTATCAGTGCATAGTGACCTCTGGCAAAGTCAAAAACGATCATTACAAAGAGATCTGCACGGCCAAACACGTGCACAAAAGGCCAACTCACTACACTATTTGTGGTATTGCAGCTTAAGAACTGCGATGCTGTTTACACTTTATTTTAATATTCATGTAATGTTTGTTTGATGAGCTTTGCTCACTTCTTACTAGCAGCTCCCGACTTTGCATGCAGACGGTTACATACCAGTCCAGTCATCCAACGTTGGTCACGGAGCAGCTTCAGTGGAGCAGCTGTGTTGTTTGACAGCCACACGTCAGGCTAAGGCTGGTTAAGATGTAGTCAGCACTAATCACTTATTTATTTATTTATTTCAGCCAGATGGAGAGTGGATCAGTCACCTCAGTTTGACTTGTTCTGGCAGTAGTGAAAGTTGTTTTCATTGTACGAGGAAAAACAAAATGTGTTGGACTTTGCGGTCGAGGTGTGTGGAGGGTAAACTCTTTTTTTTTTCTTCTTCCTTTTTTTCATATTTCAGCCCTAAAGCCTATCATCAGCTAGTTTAATATGAACCATATTCTCTT
>JAOWBL010000008.1:13212062-13226275 GCA_028564865.1 Zenarchopterus dispar
TGCTTTGGCGTTTGCGGTCGAGGTCTGAGGCGGCTAAACACCTTCGTTTTTTTTTTTTTTTTTTTTTTTTGGTATGTATTTATCCTTTCTGTTAAGTTCTGACGCATGGATCTGGGATGCATGATTAAGACAATCAGTCTGTTGCCCTGTGAGTGGTGTTCATGCAACATTTGGTCATGTCACAAGAATTTATCTGGATGTTTGTAAAAAGAAGAGTGTGAGAAGGAAACAAAATGACACTGTCATTAACCAGTTAACTGCCACCTACATATGTAGGCCTGGAAAGTCTGAGAAATTACAGGCACTGATAACTAAGTTTGCCCTTTCTTGTATTTTTTCACATATAGAAATGCTTGTTAGAAAGTGAAGTCGATGACTATACACTTTGCCGTCGGCCTCCTACTGTCTGAATCATATATAGATCTGATCATTTGTTTTTCTGGAATTTGGAGATGGAAAATGTGTGGGCATCTCGTACATAGTCTGAAAAAAAAATTCTGAATATCACTCAATCACAATATAACTTCTGAGTAGGTGAGAGTGATTCATTGACCATGGCTCATAAAGATATTACTGTGGAGGAAAACCACCAACAAGTGGTGAGAAATGGCTGCTTAACACGCAGGACACAGAGGAGACAAACAGGAATTAAACTTTCCTTTCGGTCTATTTTAACTAAACACCGAAAACCTTAATGAACATGTTAAGTAGCTATTTAACATGACTTGGTAGACAAGTGCAGAAGAGCTCATCGGGGCTCTTCATCTCCTCTTCAGGCTCTCCTCCACAGGCTGCACCTCAAATTTGTAATAGGATCATTTTGGACCCGTTTTGTTAAACAGTTTCAAGTTTAGCCTGTCTTTTTTTTTTTTTTCTGTTCTCATTTATATTTGTTTGTCACAAGCAAAAGTGATTTCTGTTTTAGTTCCATGCCCTTACAAAGTAAAAATAAAATGAACAAAATTATGATAAATATAGAAAGCAAGGTACATTATAAGACAATATAACTACTTCTTGTAAATGGTTCCGTCAAGAGTGCTCTACAGTAAGATGTACAAAGTTTTGCTTTGTATAAGCTTCATTCCAGTTTAGAGCACTTCTAATGTTCATGTTTTAGATATTGGAAATAAAATAAAGTTCACTCTTTAATCCAGTTTAACTTGTGTAGCACTGCCACAGAAACATGAAAATCTGTTGTTGCACCTGTTTTTCTCTGCAAGTTGTTGCATTGTACTATATTTCATTAGATACAGGCAATTATATTTTTCCTGCTCATTCAGTGTAATAGGATGCTTTCATAACTTGCATAAAGAGTGTCACTAAGACTAGTGGGCATTAAATGTCCTGCACAATGAAACATAAGAAGGGCGGTTGCCATTTCTTTGTTGAGAGACAACCTTCACATTTATATATCCATTGGATCTATTAGGGCGACTGATGATTAAATAAAATCCAGTCCAGCGAAATGCTGCTCCAGAATAGTATCTTTTTGCTCAGCCTTGTCGGACTTTATTCTGCACCCAGATGACAGAATGTTGGTGGGAGAATTGAACAAATATTTTTCAACACTCATTCTCAACACTAGCAGTGACTCTTTGAGACTGGTGTATTTGAGCACACATACACTCGGCATTCTCAATTTCTAACTTTGCATTTCCTTCGAGTGGGGAGGGTGGAGACAGATGGAGAGATTGACAGGAGAGATGACAGGCTGTGTTGTTTTTCCTCTGGTCAAGGGAAAGAGTGACTCCATGAGAGAGGAAAGAGGGGGAAAGGTTGTTCATATACCTGACTGTTCCACGAAGCCCACTGACATTAACCTTAACTTGTAGTTTCAGGTTTCAGTATGCGTGTGTTTCCTGTGAAGAGCTACTGTGTTAAGGCGGTGAACTAATGTCATTACAGAAAAGTGGTTTGAACAAAAGCCTTTAATAGTCATGATTAGAATTAAACAATATCGACAGAATTTGGTACATTACTAATTCTAATACTTTTTTTTATTGCATCACTTGCTTAAGTTTGGCTTTGCTTTGTTTTTTCTGATCTTTGTCTTGCCTTGTCACTCACATGATTCAGTAATATATGTTTCTTGAGAATAACCTTACAGTTGTTTTGTTTAAAAAAAAAAACCTACTGTAGAATAAAATAAAATGAATGGAAAACTTGTAATAATAAATACAGATACGTGCAGTGTGAATTGTGAATGAGGGTGCTCTGTTCAGTAGTGCATTGGTGTATGTGATCTGTGCTTGGCCAGACGTGTGTAATTCTTGTCTGAGTTTTACAACAGTCACCTGAAATGGCCACAGCTGCTGAAACCTAATTATAATCAGCTTTTCTTTTGCCTTCCATCAAAAGTTTTAATTTCTCTGCAGACGCTGGGGTGACTCATTTGGGTCTTGCCTGTCCGCTAAGAAGTTTTCTTATTGTTGGAATAGAGCTTGTTCTCTCTGTATCACCTTTCGCTGCTCCTGGCAATGTTTGAATGCCCCCGTCTAACCCTCGCCTCTTCATCTGTCTCTCACAGGGTTTGCCTTTCCTGAGTGGGCTTACAAGCCCGAGTCTAGCCCCGGGTCCAGGCAGATTCAGCTGTGGCACTTCATCCTGGAGCTGCTCAGGAAGGAGGAGTATCACGACGTGATCGCCTGGCAGGGGGACTATGGCGAGTTTGTCATCAAGGATCCAGATGAAGTGGCCCGGCTCTGGGGGGCCCGGAAGTGTAAACCCCAGATGAACTATGACAAGCTCAGCAGGGCACTAAGGTAGGCTGAGACTTGATGAATAGGAAAATTTAGCAAGTTCCTTTGAAACGAACTTACTGCTAATATATAAGCACTTTGAACTGAGGAATGGGATTAAACAGGTGGACATTTATAAGAAATAAACATTTATTGAAAATCCACCGTCTTGGACCTCAGACACAATGAGTGAGCTTGTACTTAAATTCTTTATGCGTCAGTCTTTGTCAGACGTTGCTGGTTAATCTACCCAGGGATCCACAACTGTTACAGTTTGTGTGATTGTAGTCCAACATCACTTGAGGAGACGGCAAAAGTGAGTGTCACTGAAGAGTGATCAGTAACAACTTGTAGTCAACCTATATCATCTTTTTGGTCTAATCCCATAATAACGTTGCAGGTGTACTGTCTTACCATTAATGAATTGAAAAAGAAGTGCTGAAGCTTCTGCCTTTTCCGTAGTTGCCCTGGGAGATCTAGAAGCTCCAGCTGTGTAGGAGTTTACTCTTTCAAGTGCTTGGAAAACACAGCCGTATCATGTCAACTAAAAACTAAGATTGTTGATCCAAATATGTCCTCAAATTAAAAGACCAGACATGCTAATTTTCCTCGCCTTGGAGACGAGGTACAATCATTCATTTGAGCAGTTACATCTTCACACCTTTTGGCTCAGGTTTTATCCATGGACACCTTCGCTGCCAAGCTTATTAGAGTATTACTAAAGCTGTGGTCATGACCTCAGCTTTAAGGTCACAAAATACTGTTATCATGGTAATACTTTGTGCTCATTTTTTATGGCATATAGTGGATATTCCTATAGGTGTGGGCGGTTTTTTTTGTTTTTTGCCCCCTCCAATTCATATTTTTTGTAAATGCCAGTGGGCTGGCAACTTGGTTGTTCCTCAGTTGGGTTTTTGTGAAAGTTTTTTTTTCTGTGGATAGAGCTGCACTGATTAGTTTACTGGCAAGTTTTTCAGAATAAACTTGCCATCTTTATGCTGCATTGTCCCCTTTGTCTTGCAGTGGATAGTACTTGGTAGCTGCTTCTCTAATGCAGTATCCGAAGTAACACAATGTTGCATTAGTACGCTTTTTGTCAATATTTAGATTACATTTGAAGGGGTTCAGCCACACTTCAGAGAGTTTGGCCATGACAGGAGACCACAGCTGGAGAGCAGACTGTGACTTGTTAGTCAACTGTGATAATCTGATGTTACATAAATACTTAAAGAAGAGCCGTTTGTCCTGGAGCTTACCTCTTTACTAATTAGTCTGTATCTCGTACCACTTTAGCACTGGTTCTGAATATCCATCCCTAGATCCTGGTTGCTGGATATGCCAGTTTAAGAATCTTGAGCCTATCAGCTTGTCTGCATATCAGATTTAAATATTACAGAAATCAAACTGGTGAGAGGTAAATTGGTGAGTACTTGCCACTTTATTAGGTATACCAGATGAATCCATTAAAGTGGCTAGTGAGTGTATATAGCTGGGGAACTCTCCTCAGCTGATCTCAATTGTAAGCACAACATCTCATTTAATGTGTTGTAGGTTTCTAGCTTGTTGTGTACTGACAAAGTGAGCTGAGATTAGGCTAAGTAGTTTTAAAAAAAGCAACATACCCCAGTAAAGGAGGGAAATGCATTTGATTGCTTAATTTGGGGCTGGCACGGCTTATGTACACTCATTTGTACACTCACTCATTATGTACACTCACTGGTGAGATTCAAATAACTTTTTTTCAGATGGGATCCCTTGAGGAGAGCAAGCATTAACATGAACTACTTGTGTTTGCCCACGTGTAATGACACAATCATTCAGACATGCAATCTGGATTTAGAATTCCTGAATTAGATAGAAAAATAAAATACAGGAGGGGTGGGGGATTGTACTTGTTATAAGGCATGTATTAATAGCACGTCCATCCTCAGGAGCCGTGGCAGGTTTGGAGCTTAGGCTTCAGTAAGTGCTTATATATAGTAGGTCTTAGTGTGCTGTGATGGACCAGCATTACAGGCTGATTATCAGTGAGTTTTCTGCACAGGACTTTCACCTCTTTCATACTCGTGTCCTCATCCAACCTCATACAGACAGCTTATCTCTCTCTCTCTCTGTCTAAAAATTGAGTAGCGTGATTTCAGGATTAGAGCGAGAGGGACAGTCAATGAAACAACACAAGCTGCAACATCCATGTTGCCACCTGATTTGACACTAGGGCTGCTGTCACCACTTCACTAGACACTAGAAGTGAATCAAGTTACACATCATGTGGCGAGAGGTTTACTGGCACCAAAGACTCATGAAGTTATTGGAGAGGCACACAAATCACCCATGTGCATGGTAACTGTCCCCATATGAAGTAAACTGTTGGAGTGGAGGCCACCTTGTTCTCCTCATATGGAAAAAACCTGGAGTCTTCTAATAATGGAGAGACCGCAGCCTGCATGTGGCAGTTAGGCTACAAACACATGCACACATACTTGAAAAGGCATGCTTGTTTTGAAGTGTTCTTTTTATCACTTAGCCTTTGTAATTATTATTTTTACCCCAGTGTTCTTATTCTTTCCTGTCTGCCATGCACATGTTGGAAATTCCCTTAATCAGGCTTGCTGCATTGTGTGCGGACATGTGCGTATGTGCCGGCTTTCCGTTGAGGGGACGTAGCCTTGGCCCATGCGTCATCCTGGCCTCCCGTTCCCACGTCTGCTGTGAAATTCCCACTCCTGTTGAGAGGATTACATTCACACTGTGCGGAGTGTGTGTTTTTTGCACAAGAAAAGAGTGTGCGTGCTTGAGGTAGCCCTGGATTAGGTTGACCATCTTTCTTTTTTTTTTTTTTTCAAAATGAGTTGTTCAGGTCACTCTCTTGTTACAGTTGTCTGTGTTTTTCATGTCCTTAACCAAATCTTTTCATACTTGTATTCTAGTTGGATATTTCTCGAAGTTTGAAACCGGCTTAATTTCATGTTTCCCCTGGTAATATGAAGAAGTCATACACAAATACAAAAAAAAGGAAAAGAAAAGTACACTCCTTCAGCCTACTCTTTGTTCTGTGCACCACTGCCAGACTTACACTGATGAGCTTTAGGAAACTGGTAGAAACCTGTTGTCAATCATGCATTACAGATTGTTGGCCTAATGAGTGTAATCATCCTAAGAGGTCCCAGCTCCTTCGGACCTCCAAGCCTCTGCCAGTCATCAGCCAGCATTGGGTCTTACACGGTGGTCAGAGGTCAGGGTGACTGCCACGCACAGCTGGCAAAGATTAACAACACAGCACATGCACTCACTCACATTCACAAATGCTCCATTGTACCAGCTCTTGCCGAGGCAAGCTTGCTTAAACACATGTTTGCGTTTGCTTCATTTCCAACATTCATTTAATTGTATTGCCCCGCCGTGGCTCGAAAAATGCCATCACAGATAAACACTTAAAGCAGAAATTGTTTGCTTGCCAAATCTACTTGAGAGCTTATATGTGACATTGTCTATTTATAATGTTTGATACTAAAGGAGAGTATTTATAGTGTAAAGTTTTTTTTGTTTGTTTGTTTTTGGGGTTTTTTTTGTAAATCCCCTAATGACCACATCTGCAGAACATGTTGCAGGAAATACTGCTGAATATCCACACTCTTACTCACCAAGCTGGCTAAGTCCATTTATGGGTCAGAGGTTGTTCCTGTTGTATATTGTGTGGAAACGGCTCCGGCCTACGAGAAACTGCAGAGGGAGCACCCAGGGACAGTACCAGTGTATGACTTAGCATTCAACATATGCATATGTGCATTGTCTTTCCATTGTCCCTATGTGCAGCATGTATGTGTTCAGCTTGCATGAGTGCTGTGTGTATGCCTTTGTCCCTGAGTGAATGAGGCCTCTATTTTCAATGAGGGTGGAAAGCGCACGAGTTGGGCACGCGCGCACACACTATGCACAGAGTTGAGGTCAGCTATGTACTTGTACCCACAGAGCACGTGACCAGCCTGATCGGAACCTGACTAGATCCTCCTCTTCATGCAGAAACAAACATAAATAAATTCTCCTCCATAAACACGCGCACACAACCATTCACAGAGCATGCAACACCTTCACAATCACACCCCCAACCAAGCACACGTGCCCACACAAACACGTTTAATTTCCCTTTTGACTCAATAAACTCTTGTCAAAGCTGGCTTTTTTTTTTCTTTTTTTTTTTTACACAAAGAGCTTTTACGTGTGCGCACAAACACCAACCCGGGTGTGAGCAGCTGGTGTGTGTGCATATGTGTAGAGGTAGATCAGACTGGGTTGTGTGTGTAACAGCCAATGCTGACGACAGAGGCAGAAAATAAACATGGGACGCATGGGGAGTATTGTAATCCCAACTTCCTGTCACAGTCAGCCCCTATTTACAGCCCAACAATGGGCAAGGCACAGCCTGTGCACGCAAACAGGCTGGCACAATTCATTTTTAGTGCTGACATTTGTGTTTGTGTGTGTGGAATGATATTGAAAAGATTAGAGAGCTTATACGGCTAACATATTAAACGTTAATACAAAAAGCTGACCATAGTTGGTACATAACCGGGAGGAATCATTTTCAATATAAACTGTATGTAAATTAATTTTGGTCTTTAACTTATTGGTTCATCTTTTATCTATTGGTAATCAAAATTCAGTATTAGCTGTGATGAGTACTGATTTATCTTTTATCAAAATATATCTGCTTGATCTTGTCCATGTTCTGATACATCCTGCCTTACATCTTTAGGAGTAAAACCACATTTTTGTAAAGGCAACTATTGGATCTAACGGTTGTGGGGTCATTGCACTCCCAACGAAGTAGTTTGCATTTAGCAGTATGACAACATTGCAATAAATAAATCAAAGATTAGCCAAAATGAAGGTCTGGAAACTTTGACTACCTCAATCAGTATTGTAATCTTCTCTGAGCAATTTTCCCAAGAACTGAACAATTACTGCAACTGATATCGTAATTATAACTGACAAAGCTGAGAGAGTACTGTTTTAAAGTGAAAAGTTCAAAAAGTACTAGTTCTGTAGGATCCCACATGCACCCATGTTTTTAAGAGTGTCCGAAAGAGGTGGCACATGATAGTGTGTGTGTGTGTGTGTGTGTGTGGGTGTGTGTGTGCGCGCGCAAGGCGAGTGCGGTAAGCAGCTAAACACAGGCACTCAAAGAATCTCTTTCTTCTCTTTTGAAGTGAGTTCAAATGCTCTTCAAAGACTGTCTGCCCATATGACGGCGTGGGGAGGGGGAGTGGGGTGGCATGGAGAAAGAATTGGTGACCATGTGCTACAAACACGGCGTCAGTTGGTGCAAGTTTCCCCGTTTTTATTTGGGCTGTTTATATCGCCGCTGAATTCCTGAGGCAATTCAGTTCTGCTTTATTAGAGACCAGTTCCATTTCATTTCCAGTTTAGTTTAACATGGCACTTGTGATTATTTTTTTTTTATGTGACATTATGGGCTGGAAGTTTGGCCTTAACCTGTTTTGGAGAAATCTCTATCGAGTAGAAGATCTTTCTCTTAGTTTCTTATCACTTACCCTTTTCAAAAACCTGTTTTTCCCAAAGTGGTATAGATTGGAGAGTGCCACAGGTTGCTCTTCAACAGCATTTATTTACATGCAACTTGTGCAGTTTTAATATCAATTTTAGGTTTAACAACATGAGTGAGTTAATTTGTTTATTGATGCTGTTTTCTTCCTTTTGAATTATTCTTAATATTGGACCCTCATGTGGGCTGTAGCACAGCTTGCTGACTTTTCTATCATCAGCTAATTCGATCACACTCCTGTTGTGGTTTTAATTCTGCTTGGCTTCCTGCCTGCCTGTCTCTTACCCCTCCCCTTGCTCCCAACCGCCTCTCTCCCCTCCTTCCCGGCCCTTGTGAGTGTCTCCCCTTGAGCAGAAATTACATGCTGCTTTGTGCCCGGCGTAAACAATGTTTTCAACAGTGCGGGCCTGTCCTGTCTCTCGCTGTCTGTCCCTCACTCTCACATTGCCTCGGGGGATGAGTAAAGAGTACAGGGAGAGAGTTGGGATGAAAAGGGGGAGGCTGGTTAATGAGAAAGTGGGAGACAGGGGGTATCGGTGTAGGATGAGGGCAGAACGGGGTGATGAGGAGAACAAGTGAAAAAGAGCAACAGCCTGTTCCCAACAAGTCCATGTAACAAGCATAATAAGACTGGGTGAAGGGCGACAGGTCCCCACCAACAGACAGAAACCTGCTCTCTCACACACACACACACATGCCGCCTTCTAGATAACTGCCATTCAGCGTAATGATAGTCAATGGGCTCTTATTAGCTCAACAATACCTACATACCTTGAAGCTCCTGTCTTTGCCAGCACTCGTCACTTAACTTGTGCCAGCCGACACATGCTGAAGAGGGGGAAAAAAACAAAGTCTAGTTCTATAAAAGCAAGAAAATATGCAAACATGATAGGAAAAAGTACACTCTGTTTGATCTTGGGCCTTGGGCTGTAGTGAATGGATCAGTGGTGGGGTTTTTTTTTTTTTTTTTTTTTTTGCAATCATGGCACACAAGCTTGTTCTTTCCCTGATGGACAAATGCTCAGTTTTTGTTCCTCTGATGTTCTTTATCTTCCCTTTCCTTCATTCGATCTCTCTCAGCTTGTGTGTCAGTTGGCAGCCAGGGATCTAGAGGTTACGTAAAGTGGATGTGGATCTGAGTAAGAAAGCAGAGAGATGTTACATAAAGAGCTGTAGCTGGACAAAGGTTAATAAAAATGGAACCTTGTATTGTAGGCAGGAACCATGGGAGAGAGGAAGCTCGAAAAAAAAGTGAGAATGGCCATTACATAAACAGATAAAGATGGGATGAATTATTAGTGGCTTTACTTTGCTGTTACATAAGAGATGCATCCATCTAGTAAAATGAAGGACAGAATGTACTGTTGAGTCTGTGATGGCAGACTGACATTTGGACTTATCAAATCATTTCTTTGTAATTTTTTGACCCTCTTTTACACAGATGTCTCCCATTCACACACGCACACACCTGCTAAACATGCATCCAAGTACTCACACTTTTGTATCCTAACAATACATGCAGACTTAAAATAGCCCTAAACCCTCTGACCCCAGTGCTACCACTGCTTACATTGGTCTCTGATCTTTTTAATTATTTGCTCAGCCAGACACAGCATCACTGCACCGCTCCACAGCCCAGTCCATCCTCCGTTTTCATCTGTCCTTCTCTCTTCTCTCACCTCCTTTCTCCCCCGCATTTCCTCCTCCCCGCTCTCCTTTCTGGGTCTGCTTTGTGCAAATGTCATACAACACTCTGCAATATCTGTCATGTTCGTAGTGGGGGAAGTGGGGGGCATGAAAGACTTGCGCTTATTAAAGTGTGTGCCTCTGTGTGCACATCTGTCACAGTCTCAATGGTTTCTGTGAAATGATTATTTAGCATGAAGCTCACCTTCTAAATTAAATGCTGGGATGTGCAGACGCCTTTGTTTATATTTGTAGGCGGTTTAGAGGGAAAATGTGGCGTAAGATATTTGAATTCATCATTCAACCCTGTTTGCATTTGTCATGTGTGTTTTTAAAGCAGACAAAATGCCTCTTCTCACTGAACTACTATTTATGGTTTCTGTTTTATATTTTCCAGATACTACTATAACAAGAGAATCCTTCATAAGACTAAAGGCAAGAGGTTCACCTACAAGTTCAACTTCAACAAACTGGTTTTGGTTAACTACCCCTTCATTGACATGGGCTCGACTGGTAAGCTTGAACAGAGTAGTGATGTGTGTACTTTACTCTGCATGCTTAAATATCTCATAATCCTGCAAAATGATGGCAAGATTACACAGGATTAAACAAGAGACTGTAGTATATTATTTCTGAGAACTCTCCGCATTTTCTTTTTTCTTTTCCTGCCTCTCTCAAATTAATGTCTCTAGGAAGCAGCGTTCCTCAGAGCGCCCCTCCTGTCCCAACTGGTGCAGGCACCCATTTCCGCTTCCCTCCTTCGACCCCCTCGGAGGTCCTCTCCCCCAACGAGGACCTGCGGAGCCCTGGAGGCATGTTTAGTTCAGTGGGCCGGCGAATGGGACGTGGCTCTGTTAGTGACTGCAGTGACGGCACCTCGGTCAATTCAGAGATTGAGGAGGGGAACACGGGAGCGGGAGAGGAGAGGGGAGAGAGGGGTGTGAGCGGCGGTGGAGGAGGGGGACCTGGTGGTGGAGGAGGCTACCGCAGTATCATCCATCCCCGTCTGTCTCACGAGACTCTCTTCCGCATGTATGGAGGGCCAGGTAACCCTGCTGGCCACCCAGGATCCCGTGGCCCCACAGGACACCGTATTCACCAGGAGCCCCTGTCCCCATTCCCTGTGTCCCCTCTGCCAGGACCTGGGGGAGCCAGCCTCTTAGCCCCTCCTCTGTCCCCGGCACTCTCTATGACCCCAACATCTCACCTCCCTTACACTCCCTCACCCACCTTGTCACCCATGTTGGGCTCACACTTCTCCTTTAACCCAGAGGACATGAAGCGCTACCTGCAGGCCCACACCCAATCAGTGTACAACTACGGCCTCAGCCCCAGAGCTTTCCTCCAGTACCCCAACATTGTCATCCCTCAGCCCCACCGGCCTGCTGCAGACAAAGCTGGTCTAACTGCAGAGAGAGGAGCTGCTGAGAGAGCAGAAAGAGCAGCCGGAGGAGGAGAGAGGGGAGGAGAGCGCCACCACCATCCAAGTCTAGCGCACACTGCCCACCACCTCCCGCATCCTCCTCACTCTGCCCACCCTCATCCTCATTCCCATCCCATACATCACCCACTACACCTGGGTGAGGAGCCCCCACACATGTCCCCCTTCAAGTTCAAGCTGCAGCCACCACCACTGGGACGGAAGCAAAAAGACGGACAGAGCCAGAATAAAGCCAGACAGAGCTCACTGTCGTCAGGCTCCGGATCCGGGTCCATGTCCTCTACCTCTGGCCTGGGCTCCTCGCTGTCGTTTGGCAGTGACCTGAGCTCAGCCAGCGGCTCAGGCATAATCTCTGCCTCCTCCTCAACACAGTCCCTAAACAGTGCAGGACTCCCCAAGATAAAGGTATACAGTCCCACTTTATCGCATGTTATCAAAGTAGCCGTCATCGGGAGATTTATGGAGACAGTGAACGATGAGTCATATAAAATATGTCTTGGGTTGATTCATATGAACATACAAACTTTTATGAATCAAACATGTTAACAATCCCTCTTGGGTTCATTGTAACTGTTCCTCTGTTTTTACCCCATGTTCCAGGTGGAGCCCATATCTGACATAGAGTCAGAAGAAGAGGTGGAGGTGACGGACATCAGCGATGAAGACCCAGATGAAAGAGATGAAGAGTTTGAGCACTTCTCTTGCCACTCCAGAGTGTCTGACCATCGCCACCACAACAACCACCTTGCTAATGGAACAGCCACCGCCCAACATCAACCCCACGATGAAGATCTGGACGAGGATGTCTTCAAAGCCCCCGCTCCTCCTCCTCCTCTCTTGATGCCATTCTTTACCTCACAGCACACACACTCCACTGCACATCGGGGGGTTCCCACCCTCAAGAGTGAACCTATCGAGCCAGGAGAAAGCAACACTCCTCCATCTAATACGGCCTCGGTAGGAGCTACGCAGACCAAGTGCATCCCGCTCAAGCTGCGCTTCAAGAGGCGCTGGAGCGAAGACCAGCGCATGGAAGCCTCACAAGAGGAGTCAGATGACAAGAAAGTGAGACCAGAAGAGGCGAGGGAACGAGAGAGGCAAAGTAATGGATGTATGGAGATGGAGGAGGATGGGACGGGTAGTGGAGAAGGGGACAGTCCTCCCCCATTAGCGTACGAGGGGTCTCTAGCAATGCCACTGGCTTCACACCAGAGGGTGAGCACTGAGCTGCATCGTGCCACTGCACAACTGTCTCTAGAGAATAAAGACTGCTGATGAAAGCCTCGGCCCAAACACTACTCCTCCAGCAGTACAGGAAGTGGCGCAGGAGTATGTAAATGATTCCTCTGTAATCCCTCTCACACACTGACAAACTAGATTCCTTAAACCTCCAGTGAACTGAGAGCAGAGTCCATCATACACACTCATAAAACCGACACCTCAATGACAGCTGAGTCTTGTCGCGTCAGACCCACCGTCAGTCTTGGATCAGGACTCCTCCGGGACACATCATGAGGGAAGAGGGGGTCGAGATCAGCTACACTGACTGTAAAATCCACCTCCCACCTGGCCAGTGAAAGTCCAGATTTCCCGCTCCAGTAGCACAGTTCCTGTCATCAGGATCAGCAGCCAATCAGCATTTTCCTCAGGGGACACACTCCCTTACAGCCCAGTAGCACATCTAGGATGATCGTGTTCATGCCTATGCTACTTTTCCTACTGGACGACGGGACTTTAAGTGCCTGCATCCAGACCTGAAAGCCCTGGAGAGACATGGACATGTGCACAGGAAGGAGAGTGTGAGGGAGGAGGGCTGCTCTAAGAAAGGATGAAGTTGTGAAAAAATATTGGGATTTGAGAAAAAAAAAAAAGTAAGTGTCTAAGACTGATGAGTGGGACTGTCAGGTGTTTTCTGACTAACTCTTAAACCTGGCCCACTCCACTCAGGGAAGCCTATTGCTGTTTGTTTATTGGATCCATGCACAATGACACAAACACAAGCAAAAAGTAAAAAAAAAATCCCAACCAGCAGTGAAAGGGACCTGGGGGACTATGGACACTAAATGGTGTTCTCTGCAACGCAAACCCATACACACACAGACTTTGACTCTACTGTCCTCTCAGAGCTTTTTGTCTTTCATAACCCTCATTCTTTCTTTCCCTTTTCCCGCCCCCTTCTCTCTCTTGCGGACCACCTGTGGAACTATCATGACTCTACTCGTAGAAATAATTTCATCTCCAGGGAGATGTGAGGAGAGGAAATGAGAAGGATGAGGAAGGGCTGCTGTTGTGAACCACAAGGGGACGGCTGCAGGGGAGGATGTGTGTGGAGGGTTTCAGCAACCGTTTACTAGGCTCTTTTTTTTTTTTTTAAACTTAACTAACATGGCTTATACACTGAAAGTACTTTCCCTCAAGTCTCAGCAGCACAAAATCCCAGTTCACCAGCTAAAGCTTGTCTAACAATTACAGATATTGTTGAACTAAACCAGCAAAGACACACACAGACATGCATAGTACTGCCTCCAACTCATAAACACACTCCCTCCCCCTCTGAATGGATCTTCTGCTCTCTTTGTAGTCGTGTGGTCTCAGACCTCTCACACAAACACACACACTGCCGCCGATCGCCTTGATTTTAAAGCCTGTATAATAGTGCAAACTGAGCTCTAACACACGTGCAGACTATATAATTTCAGTTAGTGTGTGTGTGCATATGCATATATATATATATATATATATATATATATATATATATATATATATATATATATATATATATTAT